>KB672491.1:2598025-2628751 GCA_000349145.1 Anopheles dirus | reverse complement strand
ATTAAAAAAAAAAAAAAAAAAAAGGGACTTTGGCCGCGTTGTGCGAAACAAAAGGCGGCCGTGATGGTGTAAGTAGAGTCTTATTCCAGAAATCGCATCAGGAATGTGATAGGTACAGAAATTCTTATTTCCTGCAACTATCGCCACGAGCTGGTGTGACGGCGTTCCAGGCCATTATTATTTTTTGCTCCCTTATTCCCATTTCCACTGAAGAAGTAATTTGATACAAATATCATAATTGACGGTGTGTGTGTGTGTGTGTGTGTGTGTGTGTGTGTGTGTGTGTGTGGTGCATACTTAAAGGCGTTAATAATAAGCGCCAGAAAGTATTCAAGTCGGTAGGCTTTTCATCAAGCTAATAGTACGCTCCAAACATGCTTGATATCCTTACGAATTATGGACATAATTGAAGGGTTTCCATCGACATCGATGGTTTTTAAGATTTTTGTAAAAAAAATCTGTCTAATAGGCCATAAAAATAGGTGTTTATTGATTCCAAATATCAGGACTAGTAAGAAGATCTTTCAGAGGCGTCCATAAATAACGTAACGCTAAAATTGAAGATTTTTTATTCTTGGAAGCAACTCCCCTTCAAAAACACGTAATGTTTTAGTGCTTCAGATCCCTCTTCGTTCGTAGTAACACTTCTAGAACACATTCGAAATATATAATGTACATCCCAAGAAGATCCTGAGGAGAGTATAAGTTAAGTTTTCGTTAATTTCCATTTTGTACATAAAAAGCATGTAGAGAGGAATAAGAACGCCGATGATAATGGGATCGAAAATGAAGTACTTGCCGCATTGGATGTTTTTTTTAGCTATCTTGGCCATATTATCTTATATATCATAGTGGGGAAAAAAATAATTTAAAATTACAAAAACCCACGACAAAATGGAAATAATGTACTATTGTGCCTAACACGAACTCCAACCTAATACTTAAAAAACTACTGCTGACTATCTAGCTACTACTATAACCATAACTACAGTAAAGGTTACTAAGAGGATAATTCTCTTATTATTTGGAACGAGCTGGACGCGTTTTTAGCGTCGTAAGCGGATTTATATTTGTTTAAGACTTGACAGATGCTACATGCCAGGTGTAATACACCAGGGAGGAACCTGAAGGATGCCTTTCAATGTTTGTTTTGTATTCTTTGTCCAATGTGTATTTTCTGGTATAGAAATATCTTGTTTTTTTTTATCGCTAGTATGTATTAATTCGAGTATTTTGACGATTTTTTGGCATCTGAAATTTAAGCTATCTTTATGCATTTTAAAAGGAGAGAGAGAGAGAGAGAGAGAGAGAGAGAGAGAGAGAGAGCAAATGAAAGCTTCTGTCACGAGAGTTACGTAACGCAAAGCCATAACCCCCATATCTCACATGTAACGGAGGGTAACGCTTGTTGTAACCCTCATCAGCGTTACGATTTTTATTATGCAAGTGTCAGTGTTAAACAAACATATTCTAATTTTATTTTCCCGATTGTGATTAATTAGAGAAGAATATTTGAATTGGTGTGAAAAAATATAGTTTATTTTATTTATGTATATATATTTTATATATATTTTTAATTTCTTCCTAATCTAAAAAAATATAAAAATTACCCTCAATAATCAGACTGAAAAGGTAGATTATTTTTATTTAACCCACATATTGGTAGCTACAATAAACAACCAAAAAACCATCGTCAACAGTGTGTTAAATCTGTGTTTCTGTATAAATGCAAAAAATCGTGAAAAACAACACAAGCCAACCCGGTCTGCGGGACGTGTTGGGCAAACCGGTAACGTGACCGGATAGGGGTTTCCGTACTTCGGCATGCGTGAAGTGTAGCACGCCCAGCTTAAGGTAGATCACCTCCGTGCCGGGTGGGGATTGGGAGGGAGTCGATAATCGACCGTGGATAATTTATCTCGCACCGTTCGCACGCCTTCACGGGCCCATTAGGCTAGAAACCGAAATCCACCGCACACGCCCGTATCATAACGCCATCGATGGATGTTGCTGGTGGAACAGCGAGAGAGAAAAAAAAAACGAAGCCCTTCGCGCGCTAGAAAGCCACCAACACATTCCTCTCTCCACCGGACGCGAGAAAAAAAAGAGAGAGAGAGAGAGAGAGAGAGAGAGAAAAAAACGGCTCGTAGCATACGGTGGCGGAATACATAATCGGGCGGAGGCTGCGGCTGCGGGTAGGGTGGCGTTTAAAACAAGTATTCACGGTGTCGTCGTCGGTTTTCCTTCTGTTGCTGCCGCCGGAGCTTCATTTCTCTCCCGCCCCGCCCGTTGTTTGCCCGCGCACCGAAAAACTTTCCTCCGCGGTGGTGTTTTGAATATTAGCGTCTTTTTTTCTTGCTGCTGCCGTTGCTCTTCGCCGACCCGTTTCTGTTGTTTTTGGGTTCATCTGCCGTTTCGGGTGGTGGAGCCGATTGCACTTTCGTCACGACTGCTCGCAGCCAGCCCGGCAACGGTCGAGCGAACAGCGCTGCGACCGCAACCAGGGGACCCAGGGGCGATAAACGTGCGCGCTCGCAGGCAAATAAGTGAAGCACCCCCCCACCAGGGGGCCCTGTGTGTAGTGTTTTTTTTTGGTTTGGTTTGGTTTGTTTGTTTGTTTTGTTTCGCTGCTCAACGAGCCGTGCGCGGATTACAAGTGCAACTGCTAAATGGTGTCGAAACCACGGGTGGGGTGCAATTAGCCTAACACTTTGCCTTACGGACTTGTGGGAGCGAAAGAGAAAGAGAGACGTGTCGATATGGTAGGTGTAATAATCCGTTACCTGCTCATCGGCCGGGAGCAGTTCAGCATCAATGCACAATCATTAAAGGACGCGATGCATTTGTATTGGAAGATAATTGAAGTGATTGCAGCAGCACAACTTTCTAGCTTTCTACTATCATTGTTTTCGTGTCCGGCAAACCCTGCCTCGCAATGACCAATTTTGCGACATAAAACACATTAAAAGGAAAGCATTATAAGCAACGGGACAAATAACGCACTAATAACGCGCGTACGAAGCGTTTGCCATGCGGATTGCATACTTATGGGAGGCGCCTAAAATTATGCTTTTTTATGCGCAACATTGCGCAATATTTTATGATATTTTCTCGTTTACAACAATGATTGCATACTTTTAGGCTGTTTTTCTAAATTTATACCAATTGCGCCTTAAAGTAGGCAATGTGCACTGTTGTGTGTTGTGAGTGAATGCTTTATTTTTCGGTTTCGTTTTCAATTTCAATTTCAATGTATTACCATAAAATGTCTGACAAAAAGACTTAACAAATCCACGACCTTCAGACTATCCTAACCTAACTTAGTCTAAAGTAGCGTATAAAAAACCAAGGAGATAAATGATTTGGAAGAGTGATAGAAGGAGGATCGTAAATGAGACTGAAATGAGGATAAAGGCATATGAAAGTCAAACAAGTGAGAGGAGGAATTAAAAGCGCACAAAACTCGCAAAGGTGCAGGGGATCCAGCAAACCAAGTTCAAACCAAGAGCCCAGCCCTGCTTTCCGTGTAATCAAAACAGCCATACACCTAGGTCCTTGAGTACTGAGACGCGGGGAACTTGAACATTGTCAACAACGTAGGAGTGGATTATCGGAGTAGCATTTAACCGGGCAAAGAGTTAAGGAATTGCTCGAGCACCAAGAGGAGAAACGGTCAAGTATGTTTTGAAAAGAGTGACAGTCAGATGCCGACGAGATAGGAAAAAAGATGTTCAAATCGTCGGCATAGCACAGAAAACTATCAGGTGGCAACACACAGGTGATAATTAAATAGGACGAACTATAGATGACTAAAGACACTGCTCTGAGGCACACCGGCTACGGTAGAAAAAGGTTCAGACAAATTAGAGCACAATTTAACGCGATACTGACGATCACATAGAAATGATTTCAGCCAGGAGTCAAGGGTAGTGTTGATCCCTATTTGAGCAAGTTTATTCGTCAGTAATAAATGAGGGACGCGGTCGAAAGCTGATCTAAAATCAGTATAAATAGCTTGATACAACATAATCAATTAAATTGTTTTACATAATAAATAATATTAATAATAATAACATTTATTTTAATTCCTATTTTTATTTTTATTTATTTTTATTTATTTTATTCCTATTTTCTATTTACTTTTATTTTTTAGAGTAACGTATTTTTGTTATATAATAGTATTAAATTAAGGTAGATTTTGGTATGCTAAGTCTTCACGACAGCTTTGTGAGTTAAAGTAAATAAATATAATACATAAGTTAAAACACGTTCATCTGAGCCAAACGTGTGATGTTTTTCCCCGTTCTGAATTACTTGTATCATCTCGCTGTTTTTATTATGAAATATTTTCATGTTAACAAATGAGATGAAATTGAACGATCCAGGCAGTCAAAAAAAATAAATAAATAAATAAATAAAAATATTAATTAAAAACAAATATTGCATACTTTCAGGCTGAATAGCTAAAACAAATAAACAAAACAAAGAAATGTGCCCAAAAGTATGCAAAGTACAGCACAGAACGCTCTAATCCCAAGTTTTCATAAACATTCCCCTCTGGATTACGTTTGCTAGCGATTGAAAGATTATGAAGAACACTAAAACGAACAAAACGTCGCCCGCGACAATTACGCGCACTCACCCGAGCTCCCCCGTCCCGTTCCGCTCAATTAAGGATGCCGAGTTGTTTGCAAATGGCTCCGGAGTCTGGAGTGGTCGCCGGGTGTCCGGGCAAGACAGTCCATTAGCACATTCCTGATCCATCGGGCGCGCGCTCGCACCAAGATATCCTTTCCGGGTGCGCCCGGGCCGACCGAGCATTCCCGCGGCCGAACGCAACGCGCGGGCGTGATAAATAATCCCCCTTAATGGACATTCATACGCGTCCGTTTCGGGCGGGCAATAATGCGTGCTGCGACGGCACGCGCGGCCCGCGACAACATCGACGTACGGGCGGAATGTGGCGCGTGCCTTTCTTCGCACGCCTGCTGCTCGATAATACAATTTCCGTCATGTGCGCTGCGGAACACCGGCGCACCTGTCCGGGCGAGTTATCCTGATCGATAAGCTCCATCAAGACACCGGCGGCGACCCTCCTTCTCGCTCCTGCTTGGCTCCGGACGCCAGGTGAATGATAAATGATATAATTAATTGGTTTATTATCGGCAATTGTGGGTGAATTTTTTAAATGCGTCGGCGCCGGCTCGCCCGTGACGGATTGGTGTGGGTGGGGGGCCGGTCTTGGATGTGCCTATCGATGGCTTGTAAATTGATTAGGCCGCGCGACGAACGCGGAGCGGGGACAGGAGGCGCCTTTTCTTCCCGCGTGGTCGCGCGTGGCAAATGAGTCCGATAATCCGCGGTAATCGGGTGTAATTAATTAAGGAGACACTTGCCCCGGAAACGCGGCGCTGTCCACCGGGGTCTGGCGGGTCCATCTGCATCAGGCAGGCTGATATGAAATTGCAATCGATTCGCCGCAGAGCAAACAGATTAGTCGCCGAGCGATCAAGCATCTGATGTCCTCGCAGTAGACGGCATTGTTAGCCTTCTTTTAGAGGCGTTTTTTCCCCTCCTGTGTGTATCGGGCGTAATCTTCCCTCGTGAGAGAGAGAGAGAGAAAAACCTGCCAATGTGACAAATTCCGGCCTGCCTTTAGGCATGCGGGTGGCATCAGATTGGTTTGGTCCTTCGAGCCGGATCCGGCGACCGAAAGCCGCTTATGAAGCCGTGCGCGCTGCATACCTTCCGGGCGCTTACATGCGGGCGCTTCAGGAGCGATAGTGCGAGTTGTGCGTTTAACGTCATAATGCATTATGCGTTTCCTCTCTCTCTCTCTCTGTCTCTTCCCGTGCGACTAACATCTCCGTTGACAGGAAAAGTGTTTCGACGCGAGCACCCAAGGGAAAACTAATATTTTGAGTGAAGTGGCAGCGCAAAAGAAAGAGGAGCAACAAAAAAAAACACCCCCCTCCAAGAACACGTGTTTCCCGATGTTTTCGGTTCGGTACTTTACACCCTTCCGCTTGGCGTGAGTGTTTGCTTTTGGGATACTGCTTCGGGTCGGTTCCACGGGTGCAGCTTCCGGTTCCTGCCCAAGGTAGGCGCGAAGGGACGCAAAGCAGTGCCGGCAGGAGTTTTTTTTTGGTTGCTGTCTTCTCTTCTGCTAAGTCTTGTACACAGACGCTTCGCTTCGGTGGCTTCCCACTGTGACGGTGCATTTGTGTTTCAATCGGCTATTAATATTGGCCCGCGTGAGCGGCATCCTGTCGTGGTGATCTGTTTCCCGTTCCTCGACGGTGGAATCAATCAGCCTTAACATCGAATCGAGGTTTTTTTGTTGTTGTAACTTCTATCGGACGATTTTTCTCCGCGAGATGGCTCCGACCGATCGGCGTGAGCGGTGAGCTGGCCGGGCTCACGCGGAATCGAAATCAAAACACACCACAGACCATTTGCTCATTTCTCGCCTCATTCCCGGCCGGATCCGTCGGACAAAACCCGAACTCGCCCGAACGGTGATCGGGCCGTTCACGCGACGCCGCTCGGGGCCCGCTCGGGAGCCGAAGCGGGTGCGCTTGGCTCACCGCCGCTCGTTCGGGTCGCTCACAGGCAGGGAGCGGTTTTTCGCATGCGAACGCGCGTTCTTCCTCCAACAAACGGAAGCAACAGCAACAAATACGCACAAAAATCGCAACTAAAATCGAGTTGTTGGTTTTTTTCTTCGCTGTTTCGCTGCTGTTCGCGCTGTTCTGGTTTGTGTTGTGCATCGGGCACGCACGGGCGCATTCTAAAAACGGGCATGTGCCACGGGTGTGATGCAATTATCTGGAACAGGCTGGAGTGCTCGCTGGAGGGAGAAAGAGAGAGAGAGAGAGAGAGAGCGAGTACGAGAGAAAAATGATGATATGTTAACTGCCGGAAATTTGATTCCTCCCGTGATGCATGCTGGGGAGTTGCTGTTCTCGCAAGACGTGCATTCGTGCGGACTTTAAATACAATAAAAATACAGAGAAAAGGGTAATCACAATTTGATGTACTAAGCGTATGCAACGCATGCTTCCGGTGACATTAAATTAGCATTTTTTTGTCAAATTTTTAATTACAAGGTGTACCTACTTTTCAGATGAAGTAACATAAACGGAAAGGTAATAATGGTACGTTGTAGTTCGCTTTTGATCTGCTGTTATACTCTTCTATGCATACTTAGTACAATCGTTGAGTGAGCTCGATTCATTTCGCCAGTGAGTTCGGTACGATCTCACTTTAGAATTCTCGTCGTTAACTCATGCCGAACGAACCAGCGCTAGGGAGTTATCTACTGCCGGCTGCTATGAGATGAACCATATGTGATTGATAGTTAGAGTGACTCGGCTGTGATGATCGGTGTGTAATCTTTAGTCTCGAGACTTTTGAGACTAATCGATCTAGTGCTCTTATCAGGTTGGTTGTCAGGATTCTGGAAGGCGAATTTATTAACAACATTACTGTCTTTCTTATAACTTTAAACCCATATCTGTAATTCGTTGCTCGCCAAAAAGTAGGCAATCGGCGTCCGAGGTCCTAGGGTAGCTTAACATTATGGCGTCATCGGAGAGCTTTGGGCGTCGGGAGCCTAAAGCAGACGAAGTTTTAGAAAAGAAATTTAAAATTAACGAAAAAAATCTTCTTCCAACAATTGACTTCAAGCCGTCAAGACGTGTTTCAATGGTGTGTGCTATCATACAAGACATACAAAACCAGACCCATTTAGTTCCTTGGATATGGGCTGTCATCGGACACGAAGTCATGACAAAACCGAAGTGCGCTCACGTTTTCAAAAGTTTGAGAGTTTTCAAAATAGAAATTTGAGGTTTAGCTTTAATCTCGTTGGAGTGAACCATACAGGCCATGAGGGTGCGATTTGTTTACCCTGTTGTGCTTGTGATAGAGGTAGAGCAGCTACATTCGGTATGGCACGAAGCTGCTTGCCGAGGACCTAGGAACCAGCGAACTTCGTATAACGTCTACCTAACACACTATGTACTGTGTTTTTTTGAGATCTACTGCAGGTTTTGTTTAGATCGATACATACTATTTCCATGCCACTTAAATCTAGTCTATGTTACCATTCCTGTTGTGTTCTTTGACTCCAAATCCACTCGTTCCAATTCTCTTCAAGCATGTTGGAGTGAGGTTTGTGTAGGGGTTGAGACACATATATGTATAGCAAATGAAAAATTCATGGAACTCGGGCTCCAAATTTTTTTACGTATAGTTTTTAAGGTTTCTTAAATTTTGACGTCGGCGGATTTTTACTTGAGGGGGGCTGGGGATGAAACGGGGGAAAGTAGGATTACAAACTCAACGGATTATAAAACTAGAATAGTTTGCGCACAACTGGTGAAAATTTCAGCCCAATCGGTCAACAATTGCCAAAAATAGCCTTCTAGGTGTCAATTGACACCACGATTTGCACGAAAGGAGTAACAAGTTGTATCTCAGAAATTCACGGATTTTAAAAATTTTGAAAATCCTTAAAAATCATTGCAAAAATAAAAGACTTTGAAAACCGTTTATCGATATCCCTAACCGTTTTAGAGTTATCGAAGCTCGAAGATGTAAAAGTGTAAATTGACACCAGATTTGTCCGTTAGTGTTAAAGCGTTATAGATAAGTTGCGAAAATAAAGGAACAATGCGATAAGCTGCGAAATTGTGGGCGACAATCACGACAGTTTGGAAATAGATAAAAGTGTAAAAAAAAAATAAATGAAAAATAATAATGCATTAAAAAATGGATAAAGCAGGATTGATGAATTGAGGCCTCGGAACAGGAGTCATATGTCTAGTTGTTGTCTAGTTGTCTTTTATTTCAACGTGACTTAGACTGCAGGTTTTTTACAAGACAAAAACAAACACTTCTTGTAGATACCTCACTGAAAAAATAGCAAAATGTTTATACATAATCGATATAGTAAACCGTAGAGCGCACCCTCAGCCGAAACCCGAGCCGCTCGGGTGAGAACGAAGATCGGGCGCGCACGAAGCGACTGCTGGTGGCGCTGCAGCAGCAGCCGACGCCGCGGCTGGACCCGACGACCGGAGACCAGGCGGGCGTTTAGTTTTTCGTAAGCTTCCGTCCGGTGTGTGTGCGCGCGCGGTCCCGTGTAGACGCAGTCTCCTTTGCCGTCGAACGTCGACGTGTGTGACTCCGAAGGGTGGACGACAGGAAGGTGACGCGAGTGTGCCGCATCCAGCGAAAGGTAGCCGGATAAGCTTCGATTCGTAGTTTGCCCGAGTGGCCCGACCGTTCTTCCGGTGTACAAGGCGCAGAAGAAGCATCCACGGCGTGCTGTGTCACTGTTGACGTGTGACGCCTAACGTTGTGCCCGAGTGGCTGCAGGGACCGTTTGGGCGCTTCAGGGACCCGCAAATGTCCAGCCGACCTGCGACCGCCCGTCCAGTTTCAATTCACAATCTAATTACCGGCAATAGTGAGCGTGTGATGTGTCTCTGTGTTTGTGTGCGATTTAGTCCTGGGTCTTCGGTCGAATCGAGCGGAGAGCCCAGCCCTACGACACGTACTCGCGCCGATGGTCGTCGTAGGCACGACCTGTAGCATCATCTCCAACTCCCACCCGAAGAAAGGAAAGAAAGGAGATGAAAGCAAAAAAAACGCACACACACACAGCACCGGAAAAACGGAACCGATTCGGACAATCTAAGGACGTTATTATCCTTATTGTGTTATCCGCTCCCCCGTCGAGACTTACGGACGTAATAAAAAGGATCGTCGGTTCGCTCGTCGTCGGCGACGCCTGCCTGTCTTCTGGTGGCCGGGTGGCGGCAACGGCTCGACGAGGGACTCCTGTCCCGGTCGTCGGGGCGCAGGAATTCAGCCAATGTGAAGGCACTCCTGTTGCACGAGATAAGAGTGTAGGGGTACACACATTCGCACCGCCGATGGTCTCATTTGGGAGGGCGGGATATTTATAGAGCTGACGCTTTCAGTCTTTTTGTCTTGAAAAAACCCCTTTTTGCTGGATTTCCAACCCCGTTCGACAACCTTTCCGTGGCCGTGCGCTGCAGAACGTCCGGGAGACTGGGTTCGCCAGCGCAGTGTCGATTCGGAACCGGGCTGACATTCGTATTGGCTCGCTTTCGGTTCAATTCGCGGGTAGTTGCGTGGCGGTGGCCGACCGAAACCGAAAAAAACGCCCAGCACAGGCTCGCACCGCACGCTGGCTGGAGTTGGTTGGTGCCGATTGACCGAAACCGATTCGCTACACGGCAAGGATCAGTCGGCTGTAAGAGGCGGCGCTAGCGACTCCGTCTCCGTGGAGTTCCAGCGCACGGTTGACTTCTGTGTTTTTTTTGTTTTGGAGGGGGCTCTTCCGGTGCGGGACATCTCACCAAACGAACCGTGACCGTGAGCAGTAACAGTGGGGCGAATTCGATTACCGGTCGGTTCCTGGTGGGAGGCTTTCAGTGTCACTCGACAGTGGACCGAGGCCTATCTGTGTGTGTGCGTGTTTTGATTTGCGATTGCATAATGTCTTCCGGGACGTTCCCGTGGAACCCGTGAACCGGTGGGAGGAGGCTCGGGATTTTGTCTCTCCTCTCGGCCAGCCGCCTGTTCTAGCAATCAACCGACGGAACTTCCGCCGCACGCTATCAACCGTTTGGACAGGGGGACCCGATGTCTTCCCGTACGTGCCTAAGGATTGTTCGTCACCGGCGGCGTGCTGCTGGCGGCAGCATCCCGTGCGTGCCAGCGCCGTGTGCTTGCGTGTGTGACGGTGTTGGCGGTGTGTGCTTACATTGCTTTTTTGTCTTTGGTGCTGTGTTTGGAAAGTGAAGGACAGGAGGGTAGAGTCGGGTGTCGGCGCTCCTGGCAGTGATTGTAGCAGACGTCTTCCAGGCCGTACTTCAGCGTCTCCTCGCAGACTTCAGAGTGGGTAAGTGAGCTCTCGCACGCACAACCGTCGCAGACATTCGGGATCCACCAACTACTTGGACGTGGGGATCATCGCGGGGGCGATAAAAACCATTCCCTGCTGGCGTGAGTCGACGATCGACTAATTACTGCTTCCGGAGGGTACAGAACCCTGGGAATACAGGTACTCGCAGACTTCGCGAGCCCCACGGGAAGAAGGCGGCTTGAGATGCGATCGCCGCGGAGTCGGGAATTGGATTGATTGGTGTTTGCGTTTGATTGAGGTTAGGAGACACCGATGCCGATGGTTCAATTACGCCGCTCCGTGACCTTTTGTTCCCGGGGTGGGTTCGCGGTTGCGTGAGCAATCACCTCCCGTCGACCGCAACCCGCGCGAAGATAATTTCACAGCCACAGCGCGCACGAACGCTCGAAATCCGATTAGACGCTGGATTTCTGGGCTCCCGGCTGGGGCGTATGGGCGGGGTGTGTGTGTGTTTGATCTGATTAGTCCGGGAGTATTTCGGGGCGCAATTAGACGGACGGTGTCTCCGGGCGCGTTACGTCACGCGTTACGTTCCAGGCCGGAGTGGCGAGATTAGGGATTAGGACGGCTTTTTTGCTACATCCGAACTCGATATCTTCCTGATCGAGTCCCGCGCGGCGAAGTCATTTCCGGTTCCGGCTGCCGCGGACCATATGCCGCCATACGGTTTTAATTGCAACCTCTCCCGATGTCATACTCAAGACGATTAGGTTCGTTTTTCGTTCGTTCCAATCTTGTTGCTGTTTTCAACCAAAAAAAAAAAGGAAGATAAAAAACGCTGGATGACAGCGTTGCAACGAGCGAGAAAAAAAAGGTTCCGGAACCAGACCAGAACGCCGGGTTCGGGTTCATCTGCTGGGTGATGTGATGCGAGCGGCGCAAACCGTAGTTAATTTTCTCGCGGGTGGCGTTAGAGGCGTCCCTTTTGCGCCGGAAGGGACGCGTGCGTGCGCTTTAAACATCCGAGAGAAGGAACGGACGAAGCAAAACACAGAAGAAACATGCACATACACACGAACAAAAAGACAACACCAACAGACCACCTTGAGCAGCCGAGTCGGGAAACGGGAAGAGAGAGGGAGAGAGAGAGGGAGAGAGAAATAGAGAGAGAGAGAGAGAGAGAGAGAGAAATAGAGAGAGAGAGAGAGAGAGAGAAAAGCGAAAGGGAACACTCGAAAAACACCCGGAATAGATCTTCGCCTTGTCTGCTTTCGCCCATCGTTCCTTCGCCCGCGCATCATCAAACGGGCGAACGGGCACGTCAGCGGAGGCAAGGGTAAATAAATAAAGACGAGTGAATATTTCCCATTCCGTGCCATTGACGCGGTGGATAATCGGAAGGGCGCGGGAAAATCGACACCCTCGCTTCGCCGCGCGATGGCGAGAGATTAACGCGGGAAGCTTAACGATTTTAACCGAAGAACGAGGAAGAAAGAAACGCTCGCTTCGACCTACAAAGATAAAGACACCTCACACCCCTTAGGGAGGGAGCCGCACGCTTCACGCCACCGGCGGGTTTGTAATGGCTGTAAAGGATTGTTTGAGCTCGCTCGGTGCGATGCGAGATGCGGCACGATTTGTTTGGGTGTTGTCGGACGCGGGCAGTTGTGAGTGACGATGAAGAAGTGCAGTGGCGCGAGCGCGACCGAATGAATCATTAGCCGCACGGCTGGAGAGTAGTTTGATGTGCTAGTAGCGTGGATAGTTTATACAAATAATCGGAACGATGCACTTGTCCTATAGGTTGTCTTCACTGCGGCTGAGTTGATTTAAAGGTAGACCTCCCTACCCAATTAAACACGTCAGATCTTCATTAGGTTTGAAGACTGGATCATGTCTTGATATTACTTGTTTTGGGTCGTATGAAGCTTGTAGGCGAACTCCAAGCAATTAATGGATGACTTCTGCCAAAAATCTTGAAATGGGAATATTCAGGTGATGCACTTGTTCTATAGGTTGTGTTGGCTGCGACTGAGTTGATATAAAAGTAGACTTGGTGAGAGGAGTAGTATCTCTTCTGTGGATCTACTTTGACTTGAAACGGACCCTACCATACGTCAGATCTTCATTAGGTTTGAAGACTGGACCATGTCTTGATATTACTTGTTTTGGGTCGTATGAAGCTTGTAGGCGAACTCCAAGCAATTAATGGATGACTTCTACCAAAAATCTTGGAATGGGAATATTCAGGTGATGCACTTGTTCTATAGGTTGTGTTTGCTGCGACTGAGTTGATATAAAAGTAGACTTCGTGAGAGGAGTAGTATCTCTTCTGTGGATCTACGTTGACTTGGAATGTGCCCTACCCAAACAAAGACGTCAGATCTTCATTAGGTTTGAAGACTGGATCATGTCTTGATATTAATTGTTTTGGGTCGTATGGAGCGTTTGAGCGAACTCCGAGCACTTCTGCCAAAAAAATTGGAATGGCAATACTCAGGTGTACAGCAGGCATTACAACATGTTGAAGTCTTTGATAACACAGATTTGTAGTGCAAACCAACATCCAAAGACCTTGGGAAATATCTCAAGATATCGTGGAGTATTTCAAGATGCATCTTTAAATAAAGTTTGAGTGAGAAGCTGTCCTACAAACATAGTTAGAACTTAAAGAATAGCAAGAATAGGCAACAACAAAAAGCGTACTAGCCGTGTTCTGATAATAATGTGTACTTTCGTGTATATTAAGGCCACGGAGACTCGATGCTTCGGCAAAAAAAAAAAGCGGTGAAGATTAAAAGGGTATAATTACCCACGAAGCGTGACGGTCTTCAGGTGGAGAACGCACTAGAACCTCAAGACATTGGCTACAACTCGCCACCGTTCGTCCCGCCGGCGAAAGCTGTTGCAGACACTCGTTTCAAGATGCCGGATAGCATCGTTGCCGGGCGAAATAGACACTGGGAGCGCCCAGCGCCGGATCTTCACCTGTTCCAAGCACGTCGGAACGTTGAAACCGCACGGTGCAGATCCAACCCGCGCGCACTCCTCTGTGTGTGTGTGTGTAGACGATAATAAAAAGAACCTTGGGCAATGGGTTAAGCCGTATGCCGCCAAGCCGTACGCGAGTGTGGGGGCTAGGGAAAAAGCCGTTTCAAGATGTCAGCCGTTTTCCGACCGTAACCCTCGGGAGGTGGGAACGGAAGAGACTGTCGAACCACAAGTTCCGCCCCGTACGGTGTGTCCTCGCTCTCCCTCGCTCGCTCACACGAAGCGGACGGGCATCATTAAGGGGTCACGGTGCCGTTTTCGGCGAATGCATTCGCTCCGCTTCGCCTGCTGTTCTTGCGCGTCTCTTCCAGCGGCGCTGCCTGTGCCCGTGAGATCGATCTTGACAGACTTGTCAGCGTCTGTTCACAGTGGCGCGAAGCTAATTGCGGTGCAAGTGGATTTATTTTTGTCAATCAGCCTCAACCCCACGGGTCTCCCCCGTCCCGCGTCCACACGCGCTGGCAGACGTTGGCTTCCGAGTGCGCGAGAGGAGCATGTTTTGAAGCATCGACATAAAACGTTTAGGACTTCTTTTTTTTTGTGTTTCGTTCGTCGGTCTGTCGCTGTGTGTCGTACGTTCTATTAGCTCCCTTCTGCTTCGGGCAGTTCGGCTCCGTGAAGGGTACGTGCTGTTATGCGATGTGACACCGTTTCGTTTTTTCGTTTTGGGCTGGGTTTGTGGATAAGCCAGAAGAATCTTTACCCCAACGAAAAAACCCGGAGGGAGTCCTCTTTGAAGTCACGTTTTATTTGTTCTTTAATAAATCAATCAATCAGTGTTGAGCTATTTTTTCATCCGCAGAAAACGGTTTCAAACCACAAACTAAGCGTTGGTGTAGTGCGTCTTGCATACCTGCAGGCGCAAACCGGCCCACCTCAGCCTAACAGTATGCAATTTGCACCGAAATCGATTTATTTACGATAAAAACGTGTAAAAACTTCCACGAAACGTATAGTCGTTCCCCGGTTGGTCCGGCTACCCATGATTTAATGAGCGCCCCGTTTCCGTCAGCTTCTCACGCTTCGACCGCGAGCCATGTGGCACCGCCACGCCGCGCGTCTCGAGACGCCGCATCGATCTCTGTCGCGTTAATCTCACCCAGCGCGCGCGACAGCGGCACCCTGCCCGAATTGCCTTTTACGAACTACGAACCAGCCAGCCATTAGTGCAGCTTCTGCGGGGCCATCCTGCACGCAGCCGGCAACGGTGCATTTATTTTTATTGCATCATTTTCGACGCTGGCCGGACGGTGGCGATAAGTTTGCGCTGCGTTTAATCGCATTAACGACGTCGCGGTGTTCGGTGATGTTTGTTTGTTTTTTGCTTGTGTGTGTAAAAATTGAGACAATCTCTTTGTGTTGTTGTTACTCTCGGTTTTCAAACCAATAGGTTCTCGAGCGTAGAGACAAAGGAAGAGAAAAAGAGAGATGGGAGGACGAGCAAAAGCGGGCAGCATTCTTTTCCCGGCGAGAGTTCGGCGGTTCGGTGCTAATTTGGGACAAAGTGGTTTACGGGCGATCGATCTTTTGGTGGGATCGCTTTGGAATCGGTTTCGGTGGTTAATGGGGTGGCGGAGAGAATGCGATTCGTTAGTGCTGAAAACCCTCTTCTTCCACGGCAATCGCTTTCCCGCGGGCTATGGAGCTGAGTCGTACGTCAGATTGCATACTTTCAGGCGACTGGCGGCCGGTCACACCGCAAAGTACGCACAAGTGACATAATAATGTAGGAAAAATTTCAATATTAGTTGTATTTAGTGTCAACAGAAGGCGCCTCTATAAGAGGGCTACAATTTCCAAGCGATACATTTTGCCTGTTTATAAAATATCTTTGGGATGAATCGCTTTGAAAATGGTTTCAGTGGAGAGAGTGTGATTCGGTAGTGGTGAAAACCCTCTCCCTCTCCACTACAATCCCTTCCGAACGTTATTGGGCCATGTCGTACAGCCGATTGCATACTTTCAGGCGACTGGTGGACTGTCATACCGCAAAGTACGCACAGGTGACAGTGGAAAGCGAGAAAAATCTCAATATTAGTTGCATTTACTGACAGTAGAGCCACTAATTTCCTTGTGATACATTTTGCCTATTCCTTTTATAAAATATTAGCGACACCTGAGAGAAAAATGAAAAAAAAAAAACAGTAAATAAACATTAAAAAAAATACAAAAATGATGATAAAAATGATATACAATTTTTTTAACCCTCCATATTTGTTACTATGTCATGCTAAAATATGGAGTCACACATTTTATTGCGAGATAAGACAACAAAGAAGAAAAACACTTCGATCAAGTGGAAAATTGAAATGAGCTGAAAACTTCGATTGAAGCGCACGGACATGCACAAGAAAGCTGCACGCCGCGTTTACTCCACGACACTAAACTTGCCGTTTCCACCCGCTCGAAACGCGAACACCCCAGCGTCGTGGCGCCGCGTGTTGAGAGTGCGTTGTACAACATTGGCCTTGTCGGACGACCCCGCGCACAAAGGAACGTCGCTGTCGCTGTCGCTGCAGTCAAAACGCTGCACTGCACCGTCGGTTCCACCGCTCCGGGTGCAATGATGCGTTACGCGGCGCTCGGGAGGGGGTTTTCTTTGTGCGCGCGCTGGACGTTGTTTCGGGCTGTTCGGGCGTTGTTTTTGCATAATCCGGCCCGGCGGGGGGTTTTTTTTCTACCTCTGTGCGAGGATGTGCTTGTTTTCTTCGAAGCCCATACTCTCGATCCGGGATTAGTACTTTCACTCGCACACTGGTGCAAGCATGCGTGCGTGCGCGTGTGTGTGTGTGTGTGTTTTAGAAAAGTCCTGCCTGCTTGCTTGTTTTGCGCAGCAATGCAAACAATGCGAAGCAACTGCACGCAACACGGGAGAAAGTGAGTGTTTACTTGACTGCTTTGGCGTAGAGAGAGAGAGAGAGAGAGAGAGAGAGAGAGAGGGAGAGAGAAAAAAAAATGCAAAAGTTAGATCAAGTGTTTGATTAGCAGCGTTGATTGTCTTGAGCACCGTGCGCAACGTGCGTGTAGAATCTGTTTTGTGTTCTGCACCAAAGCCGCTTGATGTTTGAATTGTTTGCAAACTAGATTAGCGAGGTTTTTTTTCCAAGAAACGTATGAAGTGTCCGGACACATCATTGTGAGATTTTGAGACTTGGCGTTCGGCAGTGTGTAGAACATAAATACAAACAATTGTAATTCCTTGTTAAATTTTAATGAAGATTTTTATTACTCGATTTTTAAAGAATTATTTTCAAGTATCGTAGGCTGGTCTAATGTCCAGTTTAAAAAAAAAAAAGAAGTCATCTTCATATAAATTCAATTATTCTACTTGCGAGTGTCTCCGTCTTTTCCCAATCGTGAATTTGCATTCACTCTCGCCTGGCTGCAGGGATGGCATTTTATTTCGCTTTTCTTTAGTTGAAATTTCCGTGGCTACAGCTGTTTGAAGCTGTTTTTTGTTGGCTTTGCTTACATTCTCCGTCCCTCTCGCTCGCTCGCGCCAAACATTTCATCCCAAGCAATCGGCACATTTTCTCGCCGGCTAACCGAAAAACAATAAGCTCCGGCTACCGTGAAGTGTACAGCCCAAAAACCCACGCGCCCACACCCGACGAAGGGACGAAAAGAAGGTCCTTAAAGCGCTCCTTAAAGCTGCGGCTAGCGTGACGCGCAATGGCCGGCTCGTTCGCACGAATGATACGTTAAAAATTAACGATTATTCGTGAGAGTGCGCTTCGGCCGGCGCTGGCGTGTGGGAAATGTAAAATAATAATCGTAATAACAGTGAAGGAGAACAAAAAAGAACAAACAAAACGAAGCCCAACCGGAAGATGACAGACTTTGCGCGGACCACTCCGTGTTTGGCGGGGGCGGTTTTGTGGGGTGGAAAATTATGACGCACCCGATCGAGACCGTGGATGAGCCGTAATCAGCGTCTTTTCGTGGGCTTTTTTTTTCGTTGCTGCTGTTGCTTGTTACATCACGCCGATGATGATGGTTCTTATGGTTGTTCGCCTACACGGGGACACGATCCTTGCCGCGTGTGGGAGCACACTCGCTGGCTGTTGAGGGGCCGAAAGGTGTGACCTTCTCGTTAGCGAAATGGGTCATCGGTGGCAGATAACGGCACCGTGCATTGTTCGGTTCGCCGTGACTTGTGTTACACCTCACAGTTGCATTTCCTGACAGGGAAAACAAAGATAACAAAAAATCGAGAACAATATCAATAACCATTGGAAACCACTTTATGTTTTGATTCAGGATAAAACGCGATTTTAGAGCAAAATTTAAAAAAAAGGTTGGAACATTTTCTTCAAGCCACAATTTTGTCCAAAATTTTGAAATTTTCAAAAAATTAAAGAAAAACTTACTGCTGTAAGTGAAATTTCTAGCAGAATTTGTAGCGAAATTTCTAGCAGAATGGAACATTTGCTTCAAGCGACAATTTTGTCCAACATTTTGAAATTTTCAAAAAATTCAAGAAAAACCTACTGCTCTAAGGGAAATTTCTAGCAGAATTTCAATTTTTTCAGAATTTTAATTTTTTTTTAAATTTTCCATGGCAGAGTTTTTGAATTTTTTGGGAGAAATGCGTGCATACGTTTGAAATTTAACACTTTTGAAATTTTTATCAAAATTTGCTAACATTTCAAACTTTCTATGGCAGAGTTTTTAAAGTTTTGTTTCGATTCGAAAAGATTTTGAAGTTTTTTTTATGCGTGCTCTTTCTATGCAAAATTTCTTAAATCTAGGACGATTATTAGAAGGACGCAAATCGTCAATCTCGAACGTTCCGCGGGAACGTTTTGAATTTAGAAGTTTTGATTTTTTTTTCAAAAAAATAGAAAACTCAAGATTTCCATGGTATAGTTTTTTTTTATTTGTGATTCCGTTGAAGAAGATTTCGTACTTCTTTCTACGCGTGCTCTTTCTAAGCAAAATTTCATAAATTCAGGACAAATTTTGAGAGAGCACCTCGCAAATCGCTAACCCGTACCCTACACTGGCATGTGCATTTACGTCGACAAATGTGTTGTTATAATGTTTTAGTGAAAAAGATCTCCGTAGTTGTTCAGGTATACGATAGCAGACAGTTTAGTTCCCCGAACCGATGTTGTACGTGGTTTTGGTGTCCATTGTAAGTTATCGTACCAGACCCACTTCGAGCTCACAGTTTCAAAAGCGCTCCGTTTGTATAAGATTTATACCGCTTGTTGGAAAGCCTAAAATCACTCTACTGTGCTATAATGCAACCGACAATAGAGCTCGCTAGCGGACTATGGCCACCAAATCTGCACTATAGGATAGGTAGAATAGAATCTGTACAGGGAAAGCTATCACGTGTTCTCTTTCATCGTCTGCCGTGGCCTCTTGGATCTACCTATCCTGATTACCGTACTCAGTGCCTTCTTTTTGGAATACAATCTCTGCAGCATAGACGACTGACGGCTCAGTGCTCTTACATGAACTGCTAATCGCCTTCATCTATCTAGAAAAGTAAAAATATCTGGCACCTAATATGCTTCTTAGACCACGATCTGTGCTACGAAACGACTTTAGATCGATTGAGCTCGGATCCAGTGATCCCATAACAAAAATGACATAAAACTTATAGCTCGCTAAGCAGTATTGTCGCCAACAAGGTTAGTATAGATTCTCGGAGCAGTATTTAATGCCAGTTGTCCAAGTGTTATTTATTTAACCATTCGTTAAAGCTGTACTTTCTTTGCGCGTACTTAAATTGTAAGGTTTCCTATGTTCGATAGGGCTTGTTTAGGATACAATTGTTTGAAATTTATTTATTTATTTTGAAATTTATTTTGATTTTTTTACAAAATGGCAGAGTTTGTTTAGTTACGTCGGTTTGTACGTTTGAAATTAAGAAGTTTTGAAATTTTTAGAAAAAAAATCTAAATTACCTGGAAGATTTATTGATATTTTTCATTCCGTTAGAGAAGATTTCGTATTTTTTATCTATGCGTGCTCCTTATAAGTAGAATTTCAATTGGACATTTTTTAAAAGAACACTAGAAGAAACGCGTGCGTACGTAATAAATTTATTAGCCTTGAAATTTTTGCCAAAAATTTCAAAAACTTCAAAACTCTCATGGCAGATTTTTTGAATTTTTTGGTTCCGTTGGAGAAGATTTTGTAGTTTTTTCTACGCGTGCCCTTTCTATGCAGAATTTCCAAAATTCATGACAAATTTTAGAAGAATACTACGCATTTAATCCATCTCGAACGTTCCTGAGAACGGGAGAAACTCGTGCGTACGTAATAAATATAGTGACCTTGAAATTTTTGCTAAAAATGTCAAAAACTTCAAAACTCTCATGGCAGAGTTTTTGATTTTTTGTATGGTTCCATTGTACAAGATTTCGTAGTTCTTTCTACGTGTGCTTTTTCTAGGTAAAATTTCCAAAAACAAGGACAAGTTTAAGAAGAACACTAAGTATGTCATAAATCTCGAACGCTCCCGGGAGACACTCGTACGTACGATTGGCAAAAAAAGGCGTAAATATGAGTGCATACATTCCAGGACCCACCCGAATATCTTCCCCCCCTTTTCGAAAAGCGCCTCGTAATGAACTGATTGTATCGCGCCCGATTGGTTCTTATTGAGTTTTCCATTTATACACTAGGCGCACTCGGCCCCGGCATAACCACAGCGCAGGGAGGGGGCACTATCGGGTTTTAATCTCGCCCCGTCCAGGCCCGTTGACATCTCGATCGATGACATTCGTGACCCGAATGGATAGATGGACATTTATCCTCAAATAGACGCCCTCCCGCGTTCGGGTGCCCCGTGCGGCACCAATCGATTGCGAATCCCGTGTCGCCCGGTCGCGAGTCCGTACGTCAGGCACACGGTTACACGCGCGTTTGGTTTTATTGCCCGCCGGGGAGTGGGGACGCCCGGCCGTTATCCAAAATTTATGGCCGGCACTCGCGTGTTTCGCTGCTTCTTGGTTTGCTGCGCTTCGATGCGAAGCGCCGAGCGGAATGAAGTGGCGCCCGTCCGTCAAAAGGGGCCCATTTTTTGCGTATGATCTGGCATGTATGTGCGTCGCGTGTAATGCCAGGTAGTTGGCAGCGATCGGCCATAATTATATGCAGGGCCAACGGTGCTCGAGCTGGGGCAGGGTCTAAACTATTTTCCATCGATCGGGTTTTTTCTCTCTCACCCAAACCCATTCCACACATCTGGCAGCAATCGGAACCGATGCGATGGAAAAATTATGGACCGTTATCGCAGGGCAGAACATGTCCCTGCACCTCATAAACAGGGACAGAGTGGGGTGGGATGGTTTTAAAATAGATACAGTGCGCATGTAGCGCAACATTTGCCGTCACTGCGTTGTGCGAGGAGACATTCTCTTTCCGGGGGCGCCGTTACTGTCGCGCGCTTCTTTATGGAGGCGCGCTACCTGCCCTCACACATGTGTGAAGCGTAGGAGATGTAAGGAATGTCTTTCTTCGCATTTAATGCACTCGGAAGTACGCACGCACACATCTGGGTGTGTCAAGTGAGGGAGCATGAGTAATCGTACCGAGGGAGTAAGTGATTAAACTCAAGAATTTTGAGCGAGATATTCAACGAACTCGTCACATTCTAGACATTCCTCCAGCGTACGTCGGATGTTTGGAATACAATAAAATAATAGTTTAACGCAAATAAAATAGACATCACGTCGTTCCATATCTTCCCGGACTAGCTAACAGATATATCCTTATCTATGGAGAACATAGGCGTGTCTACTTATCTGTATAATCTCCTCAAACAGCTACACATGCAGTTCAACGTTCTTACAACACGCATTGTATTGGTGCAACTTGCTTGCTTTTCTGACAACATACAGAACTGACGTCTCGTACACTACTGTGACGCGTGATGTTATTGACCAAACGTCACATTTGTTCTGTCAGAAATCTGTCAGACGAGGGATAAGGTGTCGTTACTAATGCACCAATAAGGTATTGAACGTTTTACTGCGGAGTCACCTCTCCAGTCTCTACAGCCTGTCCACGGAGCTGCATCATACCAGGAATACAACACAATATTGTTCAGGTACCTGCATCAGCCGAGTCGTTCTTGGATGTTACCAGCGCTGGAGTTTCATATTTCACCCACCGGGCACACGCGCGTGGCCTTTGGAGGTGTCAGCAGCATCACGTACACTTCAACCTGGCGCACTCAGCAGTGATTAAAGTTTATCTTTCGGCGCCCCCTCCAAAATCAGGAGACGATATTGCTCATTACGGAGCTAACTATCGGCTCTCTCTTCAAGCAGAAGCTGGCGGGCCGGTGAGCCTTCCCCGAAAAAGTCAACATCTTTCTGGCTTGCCGAAGTTAACCTTCACTGCCTTTCACTTAATTAATCGCGAGAAGTCTCACCGATCGGCGTCACCGAACCTCGATATGTTTTCTACCTGCCGACTGGGAGCTGTTGCGGCAGTGAGGTGCCATTTAATTGAAGAGTGCCCCCCATTAGTGCGCTTATTTAAGCCGTTTCCAGCGGCCCTTACCGGTTGGTCGGTAGGCGATGGAAATTGAAACTGAAAGCACGCGCAACACGAGCTCGTGTTGGGCGAGCAGCGAGAGCGAAAGCGGGAGCGGACACGCCTCGCTGGATGGGAAGAACGGGTGAAAACGGTGTTGGGAGGAAAAAACGGGCCAGACGGCTGATAATCGAACGCTATCAGATTAAGCGACAACCGAGTAGCTGTTGTTGGTTGCCGCATGGGTGGAGAAGCGAACAAGGCAGTACAAGTCAGTTGAAGAGGCGAAATTACCTACGTCAGACATATCTGGTAGGTCTGCAGGTGTGTACTGTGCGAGAAGTCACTGTACAGGTGTAGTTCACTGTACAGGTGGTTCGGATTTCACTCTTTTAGAAGACCTTCAGTTTCAACTGCCCAGTGTACTCCTCCTGCGACGTACGAGCCGGTTCGTACCACGCCAGTGTAGTTGCCTACCAGCTCCAGTGCTGAATTAAACATATCCGCCGTATTCCTCGACCCAATATGCGCTCGTTGGGTCACACTCACACACACACACACACACACACACACACACACACACTCGAGAACAGAGCTGAAGCGTGGCACAAACTTCTCGACTGGTGTAATTGGTCAACCTCGTCGCATAGCGACACCGCCATCCATCCTCACCCGGAAGAGTGATTGGATTGGTATCCGGGTCATCTTATCGGGCTGTTCCGCGCGGGGCGGCCCGACGGGATGAGCGGCCGAGTGCGTCGAGTTTGAGGATGATTGAGCGTGGCTCTCGAGAGGGGAGGCTCAAGACTTACTTTATCTGCCCCCGTCCGTGCAGCCCCGGGGAATGAATGGTAATGAAGGCGGCCGAGTGAGCTCTCTGCACTTACGCTAATTATCTGCGCTCGTTCTTGTCTGTCGAGAGCGAAAAAGAAAGACCCCCACGCCGGTGCTGCTCCGACACCACGCCACGCCACGCCATTCCGCACGGTTGACCTCCACAAATGACGTGGAAGATAATGGTATCGCCTGTCTGGGCGGTTCAGCCGGCCCAAGCGGACGTGTGGACATCTCGAGACATCTTTGACGGGACATGCGCTGCCGTGGCGTGCGGTGACAGTTTGTCTCCACCGATGACGGCGAAGTTTGCCCCCGCCTCCGTAATCAGATATCGGGATGAGGGTTGAGTGATGCGTGCAGTCTACCCGATGGCCGAGGGCATCGACAGCTCCGGAGCAAACCGTCCCCGTGACCCTGGGAGCATGTTTCATTAGGCATACCGAAAACCCGGACTGGGGAGCCATATCCCACGGTCCAGAAACGAAAAAAGACCGCTCCACCGCTTTCCAGCTGTTAACATTTTGCGTGGAGGATAAGAGGTTATAAAACCCAACGTCGAGCTCGTGCGGTTTATAGGTTCAGTTACGGTCGGACATTGCCCAAACGTGTCAATACACACGAGCGTCCCAGCGTCTGCCGCATTTCACTACCGAAATTGCCCATTCTGGACCCGAGACACACACACACGGACACGGACACACTCACCATACGAGCTGTCAAGTAAATATCCGACCTCCGACTCGACTGATCATCACCCGCAAGTAATGACACTCGACTGCTTGGACGCCCTCGACGCTCTTTCGAAAGCGAACTGTGTTTTTGTTCTTCTTCTTTTCGTTTTGGGTTATTTGCGCAGAACCATGGCGTGATGTAAAATCTCCACTTGGCCGTACAGTTTCGGTGCTAGAACGAGGAGGTTGTGCGGAGGCGAATGTGAAAGAAGCGTCATCCGAGAACATACGGATCCGGACCGGGTGGAGAAAGCAAACTAGCAATAAAGTGGAATCAAAACCGTCCATCAATTCGTCCGCTGTCCGTGCGGAGCCGGCTGGGAGCAGGGGTCGCCACTCCGTCCAGCAAACTTTACGTCCGTTTGATAGGCTCGCCTCGCCCCGGGGGGATTAATTGCGCAAAAAAGAGAGCGAGAGCGAGAGAGGAGCGATCCGGCAGTGACGACAAACGATCGGTGAACGGTCTGTGAAAACGGTTTGAAACGATTTCGCTCCGGACTCATCTAGCCGGTGGAAAATAAAACCGGCCGCACGGTTTATGAGCTGTGTCGGAGGAGTGTTTACCAAAAAAAAAAAAAAGATTCATCTTTCAGACAAAAAAAACCACTCCCCATGTAGTACGGGCATGAGCACAATAGTGCGGACTGTATAGCTTTTCTCGGATTCCAGCCCAAATGAGGAACAATGTGGATGGGAGGCGTATCACGGCGGTGTTAAAAGAGCAGCAGCGAACTTCACCACTCCGAAATCCAATCATGCCCTCGCTGGGCTTGCGTTTGTGCGCGTTCTGTCGGTAGAACCGTCAGCCGTGACTTGTTTTTGCATTTGCGGTGCGAACACTCTTCACGGCTGGTACGGCTGGTAACCTAACCTCAAAATGTGCAGTGCGGAACTCGGAACAGTGGAGGGCCCCCAAAAATAAACAAAATAATAAACGATCCAATCGATGGTGGTGGCATTAGCACTTACGCCGCTTGTGGTCTTCTTCCTCCCCACACCAGCGTGTGTGTGTGTGCGTGTGTGTGCGTGCGTGCGACCTACAAATCTCTTCCAGACAGACCACGGTCACGGGCCGAGAGGCACGCGATAAAAATATATTACACCAATCAGGGGATAAATAAAAATTAATCGCCCTCTCGTGAGGTTTGCGCCCTCTCCTTCTCCTGCCCGGCGACGCACTCATCGATCAGGATTTGTACGGGTCCTGGACCCATGGGGGGGAAGGAGACAGCAGAAAAAAAAAGCGGGACAAATTGATATGACATACGATACGGCGTACGGGGCCGTGCCCTTCGCCTGTATTGGCAGGCTCGCGTGCACCGCAGAAAGACACTACTCGGGAAGGAGTTAATTTACTGCCCCGTTTTTCGACGGCGACGGGGACATTTGTGGGCATGGTGGATGATTTGTCTTGTCCCGTGTCCTGTTTTCGCCTCGCTTACGCAGTTCATCATCGTATCGTGTCCGATCGATGGTGGCGCCATCCTTCAGAGCTCTCCAAGCAGGGCACACGTGGTGGGGGCGCGCTTTTCGTACATCCGGTTCCGGGCGGTCCCGGCGGTGCTGGCCGCGCAGCGAACATGGGAACGTTCGCGAATTTTAACGGCCACGGGCGTCCGGGCGGCGTTTTATTTATTTTCCGCTCGAAGAGGATGCGCCCGGTACAGCCCGAACCGCACGCCCAATTATGCCGCTGTCCGGCCGTTCATTTCCCGAGTCGGTAGTTAATTCCAGAAGCGCGAGCGCTCCACCGGAAGGCACTTCAGTGCCGGGCGCGCGTACGAATTAAGCCCGGCGAACCCTGCGTACTCTGGAGCGGAATGAAACATGCACGCTCTTGAGCTGCACACATCAGTAATCGCCGGCGTTGTACACAGACACACACACGGACGAAATGGCACACTTGAAGTGGCCCGGAACAGTTGCGAGAAGTGGAGCTACGCTAAAGAGGAGCACGAGCGCGCGCGCGAGAGAGAGAGAGAGAGCGAGTGTGGGGATAAAAGAATCCAGAGGCATTCGATCATCCAGCCCGAAACGGGTCACTCTCGAGCTCGCCTCAAGTGGAACGAACTGTCGAAAATCGATCGACTACTCATTTACACTTACACAGACGCACGCTCTGCGTGCGGAGGTGAGAGAAACGAGAGCCGCGCTGACGAGGTGTTGCACGCGCTCCGTTCTACACTTCCAGCACAGTCCGGGAACAGTGATAGGGTTCGATCGAGTGCATGAGCCCATCATAACCTCAAAAAAACGCATTTCGTCAGGTGCTCCATCAGAGGAGACAACGCGCGACTTTGGGCACTCGCTCCAATCAGAGCCGTCTCGCTGGCTGGGTGAAGTGGATGGGTTTTATTTATACGATCCTGTACCCGAAGGGAACGGAGCGAATCGGAAGCACTCAATCGCGCGATCTGGGGAGCTAGAAGTTGCTCGGCTGCAAACAGTGGCAAGTTGCGTCGAGTGATGTCTCGAGTAGGGTTTTGCTGTAATTGTATAATTAACTTGTACGCTCGTATTCTTACTGGTGCCCCCCGTTCCCCGCTTGAAAACGATAATTTGGTCCTTCGAGCCGGAATGTGCTGGAGGTTAAGTAACGAGTGGCCGACGCGCGCCGGGGGCAATGAATAAGTTGATTATGCGACGCACCCAATCCCGCGCGGTGTGGATTCCGCATTCTTTGCGTTTGGCGTGCGCGTGTGTGTCTCCAATTGCCGCACGACGGCTTATCGGGGCGCGTACGATCTGGGCGATGGGAATAACGCAACCCCTCCAGGGGCACGCTGCAATCCCACCGGGAGACCGCATCTGCCGTGCGACGGGACGCGACGCATGGCTGCAACAATGCCGTTTATCTTCTCACAAACCCTTCGGTGGGTTCGTGCTGGAATCGCGATTAAGACGTTCGCCGCTCGTCGGAATGTTCTTACCTTCCACGGGCACGGCCACGGCCGGAATGTAGGCCACGGTTTCCGGCGCGGCGGGTGTGGAATTGTGTTTTTGTGCCTTTCTCTCTCTCTCTCTCTTGGGCGGACCGGATGCGACCGCAAAAAGTCGTGACGCAACGGAATGTCTGTCCGCGGCTGTATGAAAGCGCGGGCTTTCGGGCGGCCGGAAGCCGAAAATAATAATTAGCGGAAACGCGGGCAGTCGTAAAGACGGTGCCCGGTTGGTATCTTCCGACTTTGGTGCTGCTGTACGTGTTTGTAGCTGCGATGATTGTTTGCATTTGGGCGGTTGGTCAGCGTGCGGATATTGCATCTCCATATACTTGAGATGGAGTTGCGCGACTACGCTGGAGGTATTCTTATTTGGATATTGAAGAAACGGGCCGGAGGATCTTTGGGAGCGTAACCCTCCAGCTAGAAGTATCTGAACATTGAATTGCGAGAAGAGCTTTTCATGAAAACACAATTTGTTTATAACTGTTCATAGATTGCAAAGACGTTTATTCTTCTTCTTCTTATATCGAGACGGAATTCGGACTCCTACGATTTCGAAACACGAGGTTCTACAGTTCTACGGCAAGTTGCAGTGTATCACACCCCGTGTAACTGCTGAAAGACTGATCTAACTTAGAAGCAGTTCCAGAATAACACGCGGTGGGACTCGGGTTTGTGACAGCTTCCTCCATCACTGTTCAATATACTTAATCATCTTCTCACTATGACTATTTTTCTGAGTTTTGTATTGGTGTTGTTCCGTGCTTTCCACTTTGCTTCGTCTATACATCTATCTCTGTCTCTATCATGAATTTGATCACTTCTTTTATTGTCTTTCCCGATTCCTCCTTCCAATTGTTTTTCAGTCTTTCAAAGGCTATGCTGGTCAGTTCTCTATGGATCTCGTATCTTTTGCAGTAGAAAATGTTATGTGTTCCTATTTCCGGTTCTTCACACTCCTGGCATATTCCGTTTTTCTCTATTTTCTTTTTTACCAACTAGTATTTAGATAGATCGTGTCCAGTTAGTAATTTGTTCATTATTGCTATTTCATGTGTTGTTAGACTTATGTCTTGGTACCATGATTTAATTTCAAATTCTTTTTTATATTCTTCCATTTTTTTTTGCTTTGTTTTGCAAAGACGTTTCGGGTTTATATTCCGTCATAAATAAAACATATAAATTACATATCAAAATCAACTTGTGTCTTTTAAGCGTCTGTGTCTCTTAAAATCAACGCTCTCTTTGGACCATTATTCATAAATGCTGCCTTCCAGTTTGGAAAAAATATGCGAAAACACACTTTTGAAAAATCTTCCAATTCTACCCTGAATAAAAACCTTAAAAAATATTAAAACATGTTTTACCGCCATCATTTGTCTATGTTTTTTTTAATGCATGATATTACTTTCAAAGTCCAAAGTCGTTGAATAAATTGGCCAAAAACACATAACGAAAGTTCTATTTTTTAGTAGATGTTTCTCAAGTTTGGGCTGATTTTTGTGTCGATTTTTACCCAAACACTATTTTTTTCGATTTACAGCAACCTAATGATGTTTGATTTAAGTCTTTAAATATAATTTATTTGTTTTTTAAATACATTAGATTTTTTCAAAAATTGTTAAGGATATGATGAAAAACTATTCTATTCGAAATTTAAAAGAAATTTCCTCTTTTGATCTGATCGAAGTGAAAATAGCCTGCATGCCAGAAAGCGTCGTTTAAATAAAATAAAAAAAAAAATACACTACCAGCAGGATGGCAATTTGCTTCTCCAAATATTGCTATATTTTTGTGAGTGGAAAAAAAACACGCATACTCACGCAAAAACGCATTCCGCGCGCTGCGCACTCATAAATACTTGATTCCTTCTCGCGGCCACGCGCGAAGATACACCGTTCGGCAGCATAATGAGCCACTCGCGCTCACCCCACCCTCTTCGACCTCCCTCCCCTCCCCCCTCCGCCCATTTGACGTGCGTGTGCGCCCGTTTAATGAAGTTTTCACTATGCATGACTATTATGCGCCCATTTGCCCATTCGCTTCCATTCGCGTGGCGTCTTTTTTTTTGTTGTTGCTGGTGCTGCAGTTGCTGTTCGTTTGTTTGCTTCCTATTTCCATTTGTCATCACCCCACCCGCAGCTTCCGCGGACCTTACACGGCCGGCGGCGGCGGAGGCGACGACGACGACGACGTGGCGACGTGATAGTATGCGCCGTGGAAGCACCCCGAGGGATAAATAATGAATTAAACAAAGCGACTAAGCAGCACATCCGGCGGCCACGGGAAGGGCGGCCGGGTGGCACCCGGTTCGGTATCATAATGCAACATAAGTGCGCGGCCCGTTTTTGGCGTAATGAGCAGGTCGGGCGGGGCGTGCGAGCGAGTTTGCCCAAAGAGGGCTGCATGCGCGCCCGCCTGTGGTCGGTTATAATTTAATGACGGTGTGATTGGAGGCGGTCGGCCCGGGTTGGGTGGGTGGTTCTGTGCATCGCCTTTACAAATGATGTTCATTACCCGCCCGACGGTAACGGCCGCGGAACGTTCTCGGGAAACCTTTTTTGTGTTGCTTGAGCCCGCTGCCACCGCCGTAAGTGGTTCGCGGACGCGCGCTGGAATTGAAATTTATTGAGCATGCCTCGGCGATAAGTAGGTAACGTCCGTGGCGGGTGTCTAATGCCGCACAAGTGCGGTGCGGTTGAGATAGGCAACTTAACACCGGCTAATTTGAAGACTGTCGGTTTAATTTTATTTGAAAAATATTTCGTTCGTAAGAAGTAACCAATTAAAACCAGATCTGGAGATCCGGATAGCCGAGTAAGTAAAAGTAAAACTGCTCCAAGAGATTGCTTTTGTATTTCCAACCTATCGGTCAGCCATTTTAGTTAAATTGAATGTAAAATAATACACAAAAATGATGAAAAAATATACTTAAATGAAACGCAATTCTAAAACACTTGGAAATAAAGGTAGCAAAAGAGAATACAAACATACTTCACAAACAACATATAAAATATAAGGAGAGAAATGAAAGTATTATGAGGGTATGAAAAACAGACAAGAAATAGTAGAAGACATTGAAATGTTTGAGCAATTATTCAATTATATGAATATTGATAGAAGAGACACAAAGTCTTCCAGCGAATCAGTAAAAGTAAATAAGCAAAATAAACTACATCTAGCAATACTATTTAATGAATTGTCAATTCAATTTGAAACGGTTAGAGACATAATCAGATTTTATTTATTTATTTATTGATTTATTAATTTATTAATATATTTTTCTCTTTATTAATAAATAAATAAGTTTATTTGTTAATTTTTTTCTTCACTTGATCATTTGTAGATTTATTCATTTACTTAATTACATATTTAATATTTTTTTCTTATCTGTTACTTCATTTAATAATTGATTAATTTGTTTAAACATTATTTTTATCTTCACAATCTATGATCTTTTGAGAAGTGGGAATACTCTTGATACTAGCATAAATAACTCTTTATTGATAAATAAACAAATTTATTTGTTAAATTGTTTTTTTTTCTTCACTTGATCATTTGTAGATTCATGCATTTACTTTATTACGTATTTCATTATTTTTTCTTATCAGTTACTTAATTTAATAATTGATTAATTTGTGTTAAACATTATTTATTATCTTCACAATCTATTTTCATTTGAGAAGTTTGAATAATCTTGATGCTAGCATAAATAACTCTTTATTGATAAATAAACAAATTTATTTGTTAAATTGTTTTTTTT
>KB672491.1:2517131-2568912 GCA_000349145.1 Anopheles dirus | reverse complement strand
TTTAACTGTAGATCCTGGACTACTGCTCCTATATGCTATTCAATGGAATTAGGGCTCCAAAAATTTTTACGTATAGTTTTCAAGGTTTTAAAAATTTGTTAAATCGGTCAACAATTGCCAAAAATAGCCGTCTAAGTGTCAATTGACACCATGAATTGCACGAAAGGAGTATTCGGTCCATTTGACCGTAAGTGTTAAAGAAGATAACATTCCCATAACAATCTGGCCGTTAGGTAGAATCGTTAGATTACATCCGGGAAAGGGTGGTGTTGTAAGAGTAGTAAAATCGACAGTACAATCTGGTTAAAAAAATGACACGTCTAGTGATAGTGCCAAGTTCACAGTGAGTTTATTAAATCCGTATATCATGTTAGGTGGCCGGAGATGAAGAAATTAAAATTCAAGGGATCTAGATCAGTTATGTCAGGTGTGCAGAGGGACTAGAGCTATGGTAAACAAGAGCTCGTGTGAGCTCATGCCACTCAATGCGTGAGTGGCATGAGCACAGTAAATATGAGTGAATTTGTTGAAATAAACTCTCATCGTTTTGGAAAACCAACGCGTCAGGACAACAAGTAGGATTGATAAACACTTCCATCACTATATCATCGTGTTTTATTCTTCATGTTTTGATACAGGTTAGTCATAATATAGTCAACATATTTAAAAACATACCTCAACTTGTTTTTTTTTTGCCATTTGTTATATGAGTATTTTTCATTAAATTTTACTTCGAATTCAAATAAGCTTAAAATACAGCTAAACGCCCATCAGCATCCCCACAGTGCACCAGTGTGCAAAATGCAGGAAAGAAAAACAAGCTCTGTGTGCTTCGTGCGAGTATATTTGCGCGCCTAGAGACGAACCCGGTCGAGAAACTCCACCGGCAGCACAAAGATCGTGCCACACCGGCTCCGTTCCGGTGCGAACGTTGGCTGTTTCGCGTCGGGGCTCCTGTCTCGGCCCACTCCTCCCATGCCGGGCCCGAATTACTTAGTCAGCTTTTAGCCTGCCGGTCCCGTCACACGCCGGCGTCTCGTTCTCCGGCGGTACCGAAGATTTAACTGAATTAATTGTGCGAGCAGCAGGGGGAGTAAACCGATCGCAACCGATGAACTTAAAAGGGGAGGGGTGTTCGTTTTTTTTTGGTTGGTTGGTCGTTGAAAAACAGGATCTTGGAGGACACGTTGGGGCGTCCGTGTCGCAAGTGTCAGCCGGAACGTTTCACCCACCACCTCCCCATGATGTCTGTGCCTCCGCAGATGGTCCCATCGGCCATTTTCGGTCGGGTTCGTCTGGCGGATGGGCGAGCACGGACGCGCACTCGTTCTGTTCTGTCTACGAAGGACATGGAAAATCGAAGAAAAAAAAAACGATAAAAACGAACGAAAAGTGAAAAGCGTGCAACGAATCGAAGCAGGTCCGGCTGGCCGGCAGGCCAAAAACTGTCAATAAATGTGATGAAAGATTGTGTCGCCACACACACACACCCCCCTTCCACCCGCTCCCACCTCCTCCTCCTCCGCACACCACCCCATTCCAAAGGGAGGGCGGTCCAATTTTACGTGCTGCTCGTGTGTGACGTGATGTGGGGTTAACTTTTCACTGGCCGGGTTCCCTGCGGCAAAACAAGAGCAAGAAACACAACAACAACAACAACAACAACAAAAAACACAGAGAAAAACGGAAATAACTGCTGGTGCGGTTTCTGATCATAAATGTGTCGTGCTTTATGTACTTTTTTCTTTTCTCTCTTCGTTGTCGTTGCTTGTCCCCGTCCCGTTTCCCCCCACCTTCCCCTATCCCCCCCGCCTTTGCAGTTTCGCACCGAAATAGAATAAGCTGTGCTCGATTTTTGGTTTTGAATTCAATGCTACTGCGAAAGTTTAACAGCACACTTTTTTTTTGTTGGGAGCAAAAGCAAAAGAAGAAGAGCAAAAACAAAAAAAAAACGCTCCACCATCACGAACTTTTCAATCGCTCTCTTTCGTTGCTTCTTCGTCCTCGCCCTGCACTGGGCGGACGGTCGGGCCGAGCGCAAGTATGACAGCATTTGACAGATGTACCCTTCGGGCCGGGCTCGGAGACGGGAGCCCTGCTCCCTTTTTTCGATCCCGGCGTTCGGTCCGTCTGGTTTGGTTTGAGGTTTTCGGGTGTGATGACAGCTTCAGGTCAACGCAATTAGGGGTGTGTGTGTATGTGCTGACGTAGAGCGGTGTCGTTCGGTTCTGAACGTTCGCCGAGAAACGGAAAAGACGGATCGGACAGGATGGCTGATTGAGAAGAAGTTAACCCGACCAGGTCAGTTTTGGGTGGGAAAAACAAAAACACTCACTCACACACACACACCGAGACACATGATAGCGTTTTGAGGTTTGCGGTGGGAGGGATGGGCAAGGTGGAATAGAGCAGAGTTTATCGGAAGGTTGCCTAAAGACGGGTGGAGTAAAATTTTCACCTCACACCTTATCGGCGCGTGGCCATGGAGGCGCCTGGTGGGTTTGAGTTTTTTTTTATTTTATTTTTAACTTTAATGAACGTGGTCGTTTAAACTGCGCAGATGATCGTATTTGTAGCATTTATTTCTATTCTTTCTATTTGACGCGCAGTAACGGAAAGCTTTTACAATATTTTTTTATTTGCGATATTTACTCCCATTTCGGGTTCGTCGCTTACTTTTCTGGCACACACTGAAACAAGGCGAACGACGCGCTGTGGGACGCGGGGGGTTGCGCGTCCGCCCGCATTAAGATTCGAATGGCACATAATGGAACCCTGCGTCACCCAGCCCCACCGCGCGCACAGATTTTGCACGATTTTCGGGTTGCGGGTGTAAATGGAGGCGCCTGGCCGGTGACTGGACCGGGACAGGGAAAACGGAAGGGAGAGAGCGAGAGAGGTGGGCGATAATTAATTGAAATATGCGCCTCCGCGCGTACGTGCAGCTGCAATTAAACGAGGTGTCAAAAAGTGCCGGACCACCAGGTCAGTGGCGGGGCGAGCGAATGAGGCAAGAGGGTGGGTCGTAAGGTGGCCGGACCGGCCGATTACGTGAGGTGAAATCCGTTTGAGGGGGTGAAAGACACACATAAAAACGAGAAGGAAGCGAGGCTGCAGAGAGAAAGAGAGAGGTGAGAGTGAGAGAGAGAGAGAGCGATGGAAAGTGAACGGTAGCGAAACCATACCGGAATACTGATTTATCTTGTCACTTTTTCGTCATCGCTCGCCCCCCGCCCCCCCTGCCCCGCCTTCGTGTTTGGACGGTGTCACCTCGTCACCGTCGAATCCGTTTCGGTCGAATTGGATTAAAGCTAACGAGGATAAATTTAATGTTCCGCGGGCTGGCAGAAGCCCGCCCGGTTTGACCCGTTGCTGCGGGAAGGGCCCACCACATTTGAAGGGCCTCTCATTTGAATGACAACGGGACCGTTTAGAGACCGAGCGAGCGAGAGCGTGTAGTGTGCGTGTGTGCTCGTTCGCCACTCTCTCGGGCTTCTTAATCGCGTTGTTTCGACGATTGAAATTAAGGGAGCCGTTTTTCAGCCTGTCTTGTTGCGTTTTTTTTTTCTCTCGCTCTCACACTCTCTCTTTCTGTTGAAACGCGCGCGTTAGTCTTAACGCGTGACAGAAGGCGGGTTGCAAAATTGAAATATATTTTTCAATGTCGCCCCATCGTGCCTCGGGGCGCGTGACGGATGGGGCACATCACCCACACACGGAACGTGTGCTTTAAGCTGGAAATTAAAGATGAGAGTGGTTTGTTATTTTTTTTTTTTTGGCAAGAAATTCTGATATAAATCGCGGAAGGAAGCCGATTTGAAGACTCTCGTTGATGTAAAGTTTTTGGTCACGTTCGATCGCTTGGGAAGGGGATCCGGATTGTTTGTAATCTGGTAAACGTTCCACCCGCTGCGGAGGCTTACACCGGGCTAAACCATCGCTTTGGCGAATTAAAACGCCGGCGTGTCGCGATGTCATTAACCTTGACTTATTGACTGTCAGAGGCACGCTGCACACTGCTTCCGCGGACGTGGAATGACGAGTCAGTTCTTGAATACAAAGTGCCCGCTTAGCTGAGTGCGAAACATGATGTGAGAGTGAAAGAGAGGTAGTGAACAGTGGGGCAGAAGTAATGAAAAAATGCGCTTAAAACAGTGATATACTGGCTTATGTTGGAGCTATTGAAGAGCATTTTCCGAGGATTTATTGTCTATTTTTTATCATAAAACAACGATAACAATTAGCATAATATACATAAAAAAACTACGCTCTATAACATAACTATACGCTCACCTGTTTTTTGAGAATAGAACGAAAACTTGAAGAGATAGATGAAAATGGTGTTCTATTGAATTGTAGATAATAACAAAATACGTATGTGACAAATTTTTCACATTTTTACACACACTATTACTATTTTTATCGATTTGTACGACGCATTTGAAACGACTAACATCGCAAAAAATCAATTTTGAGGCTACTTTAGGTATTTTTATATAACTTGTAAGTGTTGGATCAGCAATTGCTATGCATAGTTCGAAAACTTATGCTTTCAGCATTATGTCGAAGACAATTGGAACCAAAACATGCTTCCAAATTAATACAAAAAATCGAAATATACGAAATTATTTATTTAGTGCCTAAAAAATACATTAAAGAAGTCATGATGTATTTAAAAAATGATTCATAAATATGCCTACATTATTCAAGGTCGTTTCAAAGTTAACTTATTTTTAGTCGAATTTTAAAATGATTATTTGTATCGATTTTTTTTTTTATTAAAATTGGGCGTATAGGTATGTTACAAGGATAGATTTTGACGGTGATTAAAAAATAGTAGTAGTGTGTGTAAAAATGTCCAAAATTCGTCACAGACGCATATTGTTATTATCTATAACTTATTAGAACACCATTTTGATCTATCTCTTCAAGTTTTCGTTGTATTCACAAAAAACAGGGGGGAGTGTATAGTTATATTACGGAGTGGATAACAAGCTATAACGCGCTCAGATATGACAGCACTCACGAAAGTTTCGCCCATAGTGCCGCGAGCCGCTACGGGATGAGCTGCAGGCGTGCCATCCGCGGCGGCCCGAAAAGGGTGGCTCCCTGTGCCGAGGACCAAGGACCGGCCGGTTGAAGGTTGATGAATATTCAAAAGCCTCTCCAGCCACGGCGCACGGGGCTCGGTATAATTTGAGCTAAAGTGTGTGTTGTATATTTTTGCGCCCTTTTTGGCTTCGAAAGGAAGAAAAAAAAAACACAAGCCCCAGCCCTTCCTTAAGCCGTGAGACAAATTGTGTGAAGAAGAAGAGGAAGTAGAAGAGGAGGAAAAAAGAAAGGAGAAAAAGGAGAGACATCAGCCGGGAATTGTTTTCTGTGTGCATTTAGTTTGTGTGCGCGGTTCTTTTCGTCCTTCGGGAGGAATCGAAGGAAGGATAATCAGTGGAGGGACAGCGAGAAAAACACAAAGGAGGGGGGGGGAGGAGGCAGGGAGGGGGAGGGAAAGCAGGCCACGACCAGGCACGCCCGAAGTTGACAGAAAATGACATTCATTTCGGGTTCGGCCCGTGCGCCGGGGGTTGGAAGGGATGAGGTGCGTGGGGTGAGGGGAAGGGAGGGGGTGGTTGGGCAGTAGGTAGGTTTGACATTTATTTTCCCTTTCATTGCCGTTCCGTGGCCCGGTGGCGAAATTCGATGGAATTTGGATCGAGCAATCGAACCGAATAATAAGATAGAAATTCAATCAATGATGTTTTATTGTTTATACGCTTCTGCTGTCGTAATCTTTTTTTTCTTCTCTCTCTTTCTCTCTCTCTCTCTCTCTTTCTTTCTTCCTCCTCATCCGGTTCCGTTCCGTTGTGCTGGGTTGGCGCTTTCGCCGCCAAACACGCTCTTAGCATATCTATTTCCACTGTTGTTTTCCCTTTTATTGCTCCCGTATTGCTTCTGTTCTCTGGTTTCGTTCGTTTGCGTGATAAATGATTGTTGTTTTTTTCGTTTTGTTTCGCTCGCTCTCGCTGTAATTCTCTGTTTTATTTCAACGTTTTGTTCCAACCCCAAGTTGTCATCTTCATTTCACACACTTTACAAGCAGTGAAATGGTCTCAGTTTTTTTTTGTTGTTGTGATGACCTTTTTTTCCTGCCACAGGAACCTGTCCGCCTTGGCAGTGGTGGTGTTGTTTTTTTCTGTTAATTTTATTTCGATCATCTCGATTCTGTTTACGAAAGCCTCGCCTGGAAGACGCTGCACGCGCTTCTAGGAAGACGGTTGTTTTGTTTCGCTGTGTTGCCGAAATCGAAATGGAATTCGGTTCGGTTCGCGGAGTCCGCCCCGTTTCTCAGTACGAATGGGGCACGCGAAAGACGTTCCGTTTTATTCTGCTCTCTGCGCCGCCTCTCATTACGAAACCGGTTCGATCAGCATTCAAATGCCCGAGCGTCGGCAGCAGCAGCAACATAATTCATTTTTTATGTCCTTTTGACATCAATTCCCTTGGGTTGGCATTTTTTTGCCATTTTGCTTGTTGTTCGCTATGGCGCTTCATCTCGCACGTCTTCATTCGCCGGAACCGTTTGATTGTGTGGCGCTGTTGACGATCCTTGGACAGGGGCGGGAGCGGGCCACAACTCTCCCGGGCTACAATTATCGGCGGCGACTGGTGAAGGAGCGAGCGGAACGAAGCGATAAAAAATGGGAGAAAAAAGAACTCTCACACTCACTCGTGGGGAAGGATATTTTCGCTTCCCTTCGATCGGTTTTACATCAACCGGGTGCTGGAAAAATGGCACAAGTAAAAAAAAAAACAAGCGTCACCGACAGGGTGACAGATATCTGGAGGAAGCGGAATAACTCGTTTCGTTATTAAATAATCCATCGCATTGACAGATAGCGATTGTTCTTTTGTGTATTTGCATCCCTCTCAATAGAACCGATTCTGACCGGTCGAGATCGTTCGAGCAGCAACGGAGGGAGAAAGCTCCGAGCGAAAGGTTTATGGTATGCAAATGGGGTTTTTTGTCCTGTTTCTGGTCTCTCTCTCTCTCTCTCTCTCTCTCTCTCTCTCTCTGGTCGGTTTTGTTCCGGAACGCAAAGGGTTGCACACAGCGGGAAATATTCGAAAACTGAGCTGCTGTATAAGGATTCGAAAGGGTGTTTCCCTATCGAGACCGGTGTGTTGGTGGGGTTGAAAATGGTTTGAAGCATCGATAACACAGCTTCGATAATAAATTATTCTGCCCTGTACACTATGCGCTCCAGAAAGAGGTTTGACTGTGCGTTTTGACTCTGTTTTGCCATCCAGATTGCATAAATTTGGGCGCAACTTTATCTAACCGTTCCGGAACAATGCTCTTTGCTCGATTAGACGCGTTTTTAAATAAATAATTAAACCAGAAAGATTTGTTGAGATAAGAAAATGCCTTTGGCTAACGTTTTTCTGAAAAATTACATTTTCTGATTGAAAAAAAATTGTTCGTTCCGTTATTTACGCCCCTCGACTAATACATATCAACGTTATTTTTCCTATTATAATCGATAAAAAAATTGCTGCTTTTTTCTAAAACTTGCATAGTTCCAACGAAAGCTAGAACGTGAAAAATGTCTACTAATTTTACAACCTTTTTTGAACGACAATTTTTGCTCTTTCGGTGCTTCGAACGCCTCCCGAGCTGCGTTGCGCCTGAAGGTAGGCAATAGCTGTTAACACCGTACCAGAGCTCATTAGCATTAAACAAAGCGAAGCCACGCTATCGGGACCCGTGTTTTTGTGCACGACCGACCGAAACCATTTCGCCCAATTACTGCCCCCCCCCCTCTCACTTCCCTCCCCCCCCCACCAAGAAAAAAGCGAAGCGACGCGCCAGCAGAATAGATAATTTCGTGCACGCTATTTGGCGCCCGACCGCATCCTTCGCGGCGGTGACAATATTCTGCGTGTCATGCCGTTTGTCACGTTTCATGTTTGCATGTGTGTGTGTACACGTGAGTACGAGGAGCCATTGAAGCACTTTTAGGAGCAAAAATAGCACACACACAGAGATACATAAACAGCCAAAAACATCAGGAGACAGTCCGTTGACAAGAACCGGAAGAGAAGCGTAACGAAAAGGCATAAAGCGCACCAGCATCTTCTGCCCTGTCCATAGTGTTGTGCATTTTTGGGGCTTTCTTGCCCGTCCTGTCTGTGTGTGTGCTTTTTTTCTCCTCCCTCTCTCTCTCTCGCTCGCTCTCTTGCGTCTCTCGTGTGTTTTGTTTGTTTCGGACCCGGGAGGGGCGCGCCATTTTTTCCGGACGATGAATTTATTACGCCATTGCGCACATAACGTCACAGCATTGACTCGGCCGGCGCGTGGCGACGAGAGCCGAAATCGCCACAAAACGATGTTATACATCAACCGTAATGGCCGTTTAATGCGCTGCTCTTTCTTCGGGTTCAGCGATGATGGATATTTGGCAGGCGGCCGGAAAACCGTTTCGGTGCGGGATTCCTGAGAGTGTGTGTGTATGACTACAATATCCCTCTTCCGGTGGTGGTAGCGCGAGCACGGTGAGAGCCAAATGCAGACAAACGGCAGTTGGCACACCTCCAGCGTGTGGAGTTTTGCGTTCGCTGCAGCATCCGGCGGCGAGAGCGAGGCGGTTAAGCCCGGAATGCCCGGATGGGCAAGCGGCCAACGGGCCACGGCGATGCGCCCGGGCCCTATCAATGCCAAAGGCTAAATGGCTCCCGCCGAGATCAACCGAAAACCCGTGCGACCGGTGCCGTCCCGAAGGTTGGCAGGTTCGTAGCTTGGCGTGCTAGTCTTTTTTTCCCCCCCTACTACGCTTTATTTGGCCGTTTCTTCTTCCTATTCTTCCTCTTCTTCCGCTGGCTTACGATTTACTGCGGCACTGTGTAAAGCCGGGAACGCGCCCAGCGCCGACAAAGTCGCCGGGAAATCCCCGTGGCATGGCCGTTTAATTTGGCTTCGGAGACATTATCACCGGCTGGCCATCGGACTGCCGGGCTGGCCTAGTTTTAAGTGGCCGGCGGTTTTTTCTAATTGCCGCCGCCCGTACGCCCGGTGGAAGGTGTTTCTTGCCGGAGCGAATCTTCTTACCGCTTCGCTAAAAAGCAATCGCGCGCCTGTACGAGAATGGCACGAAAATCGATATCGTGATTGTGTGCGTGTGTGTTTTTTGTTGTCGCTTTATTGTTGGGGAGTATTGAGCGAGTGAAAGCAATGGGCACATTCCGGTAACAGTCACGTGCGCTCCCCGGGTGGCTCCCGAGGTGAAACGTGCCCAATTGATGGCAGAAGAAAAAAAGAAAAATCGATGGAAAGGGAAGCAAAACGAATTAATCTTGGATAGGGAACGCAAAATCGATCAGCACGGGCTGATGCAACTGGGAAATTCAACGGACGCGTGATTTATGTCCATTTTTAGCGGCAAAAGTGTTGTCCAAAATGAGTAAATTCGCAAATAAAGCATAATTAAACAATATTGAGAGAGGCGCGACAAGCGATTGCATACCTTCAGGCGCAACTTTGTACGGCAAAGGTATTGTATAAAAATGAGTAAACACTTAAATAAAGTGTAATTAAATAATAATTCGAGCGAAACGACAAGCGATTGCGAACTTTCAGGCGCAACGTTGTACGGCTCGGCCTAAAGGTATGCAATCTCGTGCGCTAATTGATACACGAGCGTCAGTTAACCCCGAAAGTATGCAATTTTCGTACCAAGCGTCTCATTCGTGCAGTTTTCATAAGTTATGCCGGCTTAGACTGTCGATTGCTGAGGTTAATTTGATTGCAGCTAATCACGTGCCCGGTCTGACTCCGCAATGAAGTTATTTAGATTTACGTGCACACACACACAAAAAAAGCCTCCACACCGCTTGGTACGTGTATCACATTCTGTCACTAGCGGCGGGTAGAACGACCGAGCGTGAGTCATTTACTGCAGAACATTTCTGCTCACTTTCGAGAGGCATCGGCAACCGGTTCAGGTACATTCAGGGCATGGCTGCGCCCGTTGGCAAGCGGCCTGACGTAAGGACCTCCCTCTCTCTCTCTCTCGGCCCTGCTTGACGGTCACTTCAGTCCGGCCCGGGGGGAAAATGTTTCTCACAAACTCCAAGGGCGGATGGCTGCCGCTGGTGTGATTATTATCCTTTCCTCCTCGCAACACGGCCTCGGTTTCCGGTTCGCCGCACACCACCTTACAGCACGCGGGCGCTGTCGAGTGATGTCCATAAACGTAGCCATTTGGGTTTACGACGACGACGACGACGACGACGGCGACTACCGAGGACGGACGATGATGATGATTATGATTGGAAAAGACCATCAGGAAAAGGTCGTGTCCGGTGGTTGATGCTGCATACAATTGCTGTTTTCGTCCCTTACCGCTCAACTTCCCATTTCCGCCGCCGGGAGCGGAAGTGTTTGTTCCCATTTCCGGGGGCGTTTTTATTCTCTCTCTCTCTCCTGTTCTTCTTCTTCACCTCTGGCCCCGATTAACTCTCCAGGCGCGAGAGGAGGTGAGATCATACCGACGGTTCGCAGCCCTGAGCCCCTTTGGCTGCGAGTGAAGCGGTAGCGCTGGCACTTGAAGCTCAACCGTCGGTATGGGTGGGGGGTTTCTGCTGGCAGATAAGCATCTTTCGCATTCGCACCGCTGGCAGGGAGATAAATCGAGCAAATAATTTAATTGGCAGTGCTGAAATCGGTTCCTCAGGGCTTGAACGTATCAAAGAAAATTAAGTGAAATTTCCAGACCTGCCCTGAGTGGTTTTGGATTTGTTGGTGATTGTTCCACTCTTCCAGAATTTTGTTTATATTTGTCTCATTTATATATTTTTTCGGTTTGTTTGTATTTGTTTCGACAACTAATTTAATAACTATTTAACTTTTCAATTTTATATCTTATTATTTTATCCCTTACAGGGTTTTACACGTCAAATCTGATGGCGCCAGAATACTTCTTATAAAAAAGTAAAATTTCCAGACATGCCCTGAGTGGTTTTAGATTTATTGGTGATTGTTCCACTCTTCCAGAATTTTGTTTATATTTGTCTCATTATATATATTTTTCCTTTGTTTTTATTTGTTTCGACGACTTACTAAAAAGCTACTTAACTTTTCAATTTTATATCTAATTCTTTCATCCCTTACTGGGTTTTACATGTCTTTTTTTACTAAAACAGTATTTATTAAGTGTTATTAATCCTACTTAACTTATAAGAAATGTCTAAATCAGATGTCTCCAGAATTCTTCATATCCAAATTGAAAATTTTCAACAATAGTGCACCATGTTCTTTTGTATCAGAAAGACCTTCATTTTCATTAAGTCAAATTTCCCACACTTAGTAGATATTTTTCAGAGCGAAGAATAAATGACATCGTGGGTTCGTTTATACAAGCGGATCAAGTACTAAAAGCCCGTCACGATACAAAAATTGAGCCGACTAGCCTAATAATGTTTTAAAATACATAATATCCTACAATTCTATGAGATTTTCTTACAGAACTTGTTCGATTGTTCGTTCGTATGGGTAAAGCTCCCGTACATGTACATGCAATGGTTAACCCTGTCTATGACATTCAACAAAAGAAAACATAATTATCAATGATAAGGAGAATTAAGTTAAAATCTCTTTTAAAAAGATATTAGACTATGTTTTAATTCTCTCGCCTGTATTGCTTCGAAAATAAACAAAATAAAATTGTATACTACAAATTTGATACAAATATCATTCCTTGAATTCAAGAAAATGGAAATAAAAAATGCGTCCCACCAAATGTGGGAAATATGACTTGATGAAAATGAAGATCGTTCCTGTTTGGAAATTTCCTGTTTGAATAAGAAAAGATCTAGTGACATCTAATTTTGGCGTGTAACACCCTGTATCCTTCCTCAACATCGCAAGCGCTGAGTAAAATGTACTGCAGAAGGATCGAAATTTCATTCTAGTGTTCTTGTGATTTTTTTTCTATTTTTTCCGACACAATTTAAACTTTGTATTGATTTCGCATTCCAACTCCTAACGCTCTCGGTCGTTGAGTGTTGTACAAATATACTGGAGGCTCTTCCGAACAAACAAACTGCTTCAAGCGGAGGCGGGTAATTGCACGCTGGCCCTCAAAAGAACCCACCCTCCCATTAGCCGATAAGATGGCGAACCGATCCGATAATCGGTCGTAAAGGAAAATAGACCGATTGATCCGAGCCGACCCGTTCTTCGGGCGTTTCGCCCCAAAAGGGACTCCGGCATACTGCACAGTCATTACTGCTACGCTCACCTTAAAGCATTTTTTCGTATTCCAGCGATGTATTTCAGTAGGTTTTCCCTACCACCTTCGTTTGAGAGAGAAAGAGAGAGAGAGAGCGGAGCCTCCGCAAAGGCTTACGCAGGCGTGGCGATAAAGTCCTGCTTGGCTTTTGTTATCCCAGCCCACTTCCCGCAGGGGGTGCGGTTGGGGGGGGGGGGGAAGGGTTGGCAAAACAAAAGTGAGAAGGGACCTCAATTTTACGCACCAGAAACAGGAAAACAAAGGTTCCAATATGTCCGATTACAAGCGTGTACGTGCCACTTTTGCATTCGGGTGTTCGCTCTTGCAAACCCAACAAAAATAAAAAATAAAAAAATGGGCCCGGAATGTGAATGGGGGACTCTTTTAACACCCCGGAAAACGGAATCTGAAAATTGAACCTAATGAAGGCGAATATAATATTGCGCTTGGTGCTTTTTTTCTCTTCCTGTTTTTCGCTTTCGTTTATAAACTACATCAAACTCGCCAGCGCACGCCGGACGAACTTGAAAACCGCCCCGTCACGCTCACTCACTCCATTTCAAGCAAGAGAAGAAAAAAACAAAATAACACACACCGAAAAACAATCCTCCCTCCCCACTGTTCGTCGCCTTCGTCGCGTTTGGCCCGAGCGATTTCAATAAAGTGTTAGAAAACAAAGCACGTACCGTCTTGGGTGCTGTGCGAAGAAAACGAAGAAGAATAAGAAGAAGAAGGCGGAGAAGGTGACAAAACTGCAGCGTGGCGAGCGGACGGCCACTCGTTCCCGTTCCCGGCCGACGCGATGGTGTAAGCGACGAACCCCCCGTCTCGGTTTCGTCCGCTTCAGTCGATTTTGCTTTTCGGAGATTTCGGTGACACTTTTATCCTTTCCCGGGGGGGGGGGTTTCGAGATCGGGAAAGAGAGAGAGAGAGAGAGAAAGAGCGAGAGAGAGAGAGAGAGAGAGAGAGAGAGAGAGAGAGAGAGAGAGAGAGCAATCGTTGAACCCAAATCCAGGATTACGGTAGTTCGCAGCGCGATGGAATGTAAAGAAAAACTCGGTTTTCATTCCCTGTTTTTCCTCCCTCCCACCTTCTTTGGCTGTGCGTTGAACGAGCTGTGCCCCGAAACTATCCGAGCCATTGTCCTTTTTTGCACGGTTGGGTTTTTTGTTGTTGTTGTCGTTTTGTTATGTATTTTTTTCTCCCCTCTCTCCCTGTTTTAGAAGACGATCCCGTCAGGAAGACCTTCCGGGTGTGTATCCCGTGTGTTCCGCTCCGCTGTAATGCCCCGCTCCCGGCGCACCGCGTGTGTTTTGTCGCCCCATTTTCGAGTGGGCGATTGGGGGCTTTGTTTTTCAAGCTGATTGGATGCCATTGCGATGGATGCCGGCGGGCGGGCGGCTGTACATCTCCGGGTTGTTTGGTGTTGTTTGGTGAATTAAATTACTGTACCGTGCGGCGAACGGTGCGGGATGGGAGGGGGGGGGGGTGGCCGGGACGCGCTTAGAGAGCCGGAACCCCCCGTTCGAAGCGGCCAGCTTGTCTGCTGCTCGGCGCTAATATCCGTTTCTGTTTCGATGACAACCAGATCGTTCGGATGAAAAGGGTTTTTTTTTGTTGGTCCTGCTGTTCGGTGAAAACGGTGCGTCTAATGGAATGAAATAGATACCGCTGGACTGACGGAAAAGCAAACAAAAAGTAAAATCAGAAGAAAGGTTTAGATTGTTTTTAGGCGAGCATTTTTCCTGGAGAGTGAAATAATGTGCACGTGTCGCGGGCGGGTTCGGTTGTTTGGAAAGCATGTTTGCACAACAAATGCTACTGCCGATAGCTTGAAAAAAGTCCGACGGAATAAACTTTATGAAAATGTTTTGTACAGCAACAATCAATGTGAGAAAAACATAATTGTAATTAAATAAAAATCAAAATTCGTAAAAAAAAATCAAAGGAAATTTATTAATCTCATATTTTTTCCCACTTTCTTGTTGTCCAAATTATTATCTGCTTACAGCTTTATTAAATTTGTTATGTTTTTAATTTTCTCTATTTTTTTAAAATTTAGACAAATATCTGTTATTATTCTCTTGAAATCAGAAGTGCTAGATATGTGAAACATAAAAATGTGATTAGAATTACTCTCCAAAAATGTAAATCTACAAATCAACAAATGATAGCAAGGGGATATCTCACGCGGTATGCTCACTTCCATCTCGCTCCATTATTCGAATTATTATTACCATCATTCGAAGAAATATTGTTAACCATAGTAACCCTTATTGAAATTATACAGTCCGTAACATAGCTATACGCTCACCTGTTTTTCGATAATAGAACGAAAACTTAAAGAGATACTTGAAAATGTTGTTCTACCAAGATGTAGATATTAACAAAATACGTCTGTGACGAATTTTCCACATTTTTACACACACTATTACTAATTTTTTCTCCACTGTCAAAATTGCTCCTTGTAAGAATTAAATACCGCCATAATTAAATCTGAACGTCAGAATAAAATCTTTCGTATCGAAAGGGGGGTCGGGCCATTGTGTTGGACAGGATTAAGATTTTTGACACATTTTTTATATATTTTGTCACATTTCTTAAGTATGTTAAGCTCATTGGGACATTGATACGTTTGGTTTTGCGATTTTTGCGACGCATTTGAAACGGCTCAAATGGCAAAAAAAAGTTTTTTTCCGGCAACTTTAGGTATTTTTTTTCTTGGAAGTGTTGGATCAGCAGTTGTTAAACATGGTTTGGAAGGTAATGTTTTCAGCATTATGTCGAAAAAATTGGAACCAAAACCAAAAATATGCCTAGATTGTACAAGATCCTTTAAAAGTTTCTATATTTTTAATCGAATTTTAAATCGATTATTTGTATCGAAAAAAAAATCGTAAGTGGGCGTATAGTTATGTTACAAGGAGCAATTTTGACAGTGGTGAAAAAATAGTAATAGTGTGTGGAAAAATGTGGAAAATTCGTGACAGACGTATTTTGTTATTATCTACAACTTAATAGAACATCATTTTCATGTATCTCTTCAAGTTTTCGTTCTATTCTCGAAAAACAGGAGGGCGTATAGTTATGTTACGCACTGTACGTTTGATTTTATTAAAAAACGAGCAATATTGATGCTAAGCAAGGGGATGCTGGCTGCAACTGGCCATTTTATTGCCTTAACATTAATAGTCCTAGAACTCTCATACGCTTCTCAGACATGAACCATGTTTGAATATGAACAACCCTCTTAGATGTGTTTATTTTAAAGAAAAATACTCAAGAGGACAACGGAAGAACATTCATTGAGTTTAAACGCAAGACTCCCCTATAATATGGATAAAACCACAACAGATTGCACGTTAATTTTGTTGAAGACATCTTCTCCAAAAATCAAGACACCGGTAGAAATTTAAGTCTATTTTCTTAAGCCACATTCAGAGGTCATATCGGAGAGAAACGTTGTTACACTCCGGGTGCAACGTATCCTGCAAGGTATTTTCCAAAACAGAGTGAGAGGGAACCGTTTGTGGGCTGTGGGCGCGAGCATCGAAGGCCAATGCAATCGGCCGATTTTCACCGCAGTTGAATGCTCGCGTGGATGAGCTTCGCCCGAGCCCTCGTTGCCAGCCGCACGTTTCATTAAATGGAGATTAAATTTCCATTCGTCATAGCCGCCTGGAAGACGAACAAAAAAAAACGCTTACGCAACTGGTAGTCTCGAAGTTTGCCCTCGATCAGCGCACTGCGTTTCCACGCCCAGAGTTCGGAAGTAAAAAAAAAGCAAACGTTCGAGCAAAACCCTTGAACTCCACTGACACAGTTTTATTTCTCTCCTATTCGAACCTTCCCGCTTCCAAGCGGCTCCCCGAGTCGAGCGTTCTTACTGGAGCACAAAGTGCGAGCGCCTGGATTGAGGGATGACAAATAAACAGGGTACGAAAAGTACAATACACAATTAAGTCGCGAGCCGCGCGCGCGGAGCAAAAATTAAACAGCAGGCTCGCGTTTTAAGCAGCGTTTTCGCACGCTAATGAGAAGCTGCAGCAGCCGGCAGCAAGTGAGCGACGAAAACGAAAGGAAGAAGAAGAACAAATCTGCTCCCAGGCGAGGCCAGCGCAATAATAATAAAGCAAGGCACGGTGGCACCGCCGACGGAAAACGGAAAGAGGGACGAGCACGAGCAAATGAGATTCGGGATTTTCTCTCGCCCATCGAACGCAATTTGCCACGACCGAAAATGTGACATAATAAATTTCTTCCCACACACACACACAAACACACACCTACGAACACGCACAAGGACACATTTCCACGTGGGAAACCGCGTGGCTGTGGGAAATCTCCACCGACCGTCGGAAGAATTATGGGAAGCGATTTGAGCGCGCGCGCGTATGTGTGTGTGTGTGTGTGTGAGACAAAAACCTAAATTCTCCACACCATCACCACGACGAAGATGGCGTCATGTAATTTTTGGTCGGTCGGTTTTAAATTAGAAAATACATTTTTCTTCCCCCGACGCCTGAATGTATGCATGCATGCGCGGGCTCCGTCAGAAGAAATCCACACACTGGAAACAATTAACTTCGCCGCCCGCTTCGGATGCCTGGCGATAGGTTAAGAGGACGGACAGTGAACTCTGTTTGTAGTGTTTTGTAAAGAAGCGTTTCGGAATAATCCGGAAACATATGACAAAACATCTAAAAGCATACATAACTTGCGTCATACATCCCTTTGCTACACAGAGGAGAAAAGGTATAATATACTCCCCCCCCCAATTATTTGTAATTTAAATATACAATATTTAGTACAAATTAACAACAGTATCACCTCGCAATATATCAAAGAGTTAATGAGAAAACCATTATGTAATATCTAACGTCTCTTGACAGACAAGAACACGAGTAGAATATTTTTACAGGATATAAAAGTTTGTAAAATAAATAGGAAAATAAAGAAAAATAAATTTGTTTGTAAAATAAATAGAAAATAAGCAGAAAAACTAGAAAAAAAAGAAAAAAATAGCATGAAAAAACTAATAATAATGATAGTTAAAGAGAGCAATATTATGAAATAGAAAACATAAAAAGAAGTCTCAAACAAACATTTAACCCTCAACAGACCTCGACCTGTACAATCATTGAGAACTAAAGACAGCGACATAAACACACTGACAGTACACACAATACACAAAGTACATGAAGAAAATTAAGAGAAATGGGCTTATCAGCCCTCTCTTTCACTCTGGGCAGTAAGCCTCTGATTATGGTTTCAAGACAGAAAACATACGAGGATACAACCTACCCATCTGCAAAAGAAGTAGAAGAAGAAGTGTCTTACGCCTCACGAAGCACACAACGGGATGAGCGAGGGAATATTCCGTCAAAAATGTTGAACTAATAGTTTCTGTTTAAGAAATATAATTTAAATGTGGTTTTTAAGCTTTTTTTTTAATTCAATTTTTTTTGTCAATTTTTATTCTTATTATGAAACATCGCAGCGTGCATACTGCGCCTTAAGGTATGCACTGCTTCGATGATGCTCCCGGCGAAACGGTGAAAATAAAGCAAAAAATCGTAACATCCATCCGTCCACTGCACTTTAAACTTCGCTGCAAACCCCTCCCCATCCTCGTCAAGAAGCAGACACGCCCGGTCGAAGACGGGCGTACCGTTTCCGCATGCGTGTTTGCATGTTTCGCGCTGCAGATGCCGCCAGGAGCGAATGCTGCATCCTGCGGGTTGATAAATGTCTTCGGGCGCAATTTATTGGGACAAACCGCAGGAGCGTTGCTGCAGCAGCCGCGCAGCGACCGGGGCGGAATGTCACACATACTGGGACTGGTGAGCATTCCGCCCCGGGGGCGCTCTGCGGTGCGCAACCCGTTTTGACCGATTTATTTGCCGAATCGGTGTTGTTGCTTTTTTTTGTTTCGCTGTCTGCCGGGGCAAGAAACGCGACGAGGGGTTTGTTTGCAACAATTGCTGCACCGGAATCGATTTCCATACGGGGCCGGTTGTGCACGGTAGCGAAAGGCGACACCCGCCCCTGGAAGTATGCAATCAGCAGATGAAACGCTCAGCAGATTAAGTCCTGCCCGGGCGCTTCCCGCAACCCACTTACTTGCCCGTCAAAATGGCGACAGATGGGGAAATGTTTCTTCCCCGAGCAAACATGGCCGTCCCGCTCTCGTGTGACGTATGGAGCGATACCTTTCGCCTGCATGTCTGCAAACGTACGCTGCCGAGTGCAGCTGATTGAAACTCGACCCGCTCGCGCAGCAGAAACCGTACGACCCGGCACCCTCGGGGGGAAATGTGAGCCTTCTTACAGAGCTGGAGCAAACACAACAAAAAAAATGTGCAAAAAATCAAATATCACCCCGGGTATGGATTATGTGCAATTTCTTCCCTTGGCCCGGTGCAGAATCGGCATCGATCGGGAGGGGAATCGGGTTCGTTATCAAGGAGTGGGTGGGTGGGTGGACCTGTAACATCCCACCCCCCACCCAACTAATCCCACCCGGCGCTTTGTTTTCGAAGCGGGGCGGTGCGCCATTTGTCAAACGAGCAAAATGAAAACATAATTTATTTATCCATTTTCCATTTGTCCGGCACCGCCGTTAGCACTCTCCTCCCACCGCGCAAAAAGGAGAACGAAGAGTTTTTTTTCTCTCTCTGCTGCGTCTGTGTGTGTGTGTGTGTGTGTGTCCTTTTTTGCTGTTGCCTGCCACGCTACACGACTCCTTCTCGTGCCCCGTGGGTGTGAACAATGCGGAATGCGAGAAGCGTTGAATAATCAGAGCGAGAGCGAGAGCGAGATGCCCACCTCCACCCCACCTCCTCCCACCCGGTTTTTAGCCATTCCGTTTGTTCTTCCGCCCGGTGTACGGTTTCGTTTGAAGTTTCGTGCCCGGGCCCGGGCAAATGCGAGTGATGAAGTTTATTCCTTTGCCACCGTCCCACGGCGAGCCGTATGCATTTTCTGCCGTCGTGGACTCGCTTTCATCCGTTATACATTTTCGCCCTGCTTTTGCCCCCAACCCTCCCCGGTGCGATAGTGAGCGGGCGCATGTGTGTGTGCATTAGTATGTTTCCTGTGCGATGAAGCGCACACCTTTTGAACATGCGATTATCCATCGAATCGAGCCGGATTCGGTTCAATCCAGGTGGTGGCAAAGCGTATCACCCAAGCCGGACGCAGCCGCGCTTCTTACGCGTCGGTTTTTTCCCTCTCCTTTTCTTCATTACCACCGGACCGGGTGGATTAAGGAGAACGCCTTCGATCGATAAAAGGCGCTCGCTTGCGAGCGGGGAAAACGAAATATTGCGCGCCGAACGGGGCCGCGTGTTCGCTTGGACCGTTTTCGCCTAAATGTTTGCTGCAAATTTCCTGCCAACGGTACGAGGAGCATTTCATCGCAACTGAATTGTAAAAATGCAAAATAAATTGTTGCACTACCCCAGACTCACAATCACACCACTTTGAAATCACACTGATTTGTCGTTTTCAAAAGCCCGTGTGTAGGTTTTGCTTAGAGAGAGAGATAGAGCCATCATTTAGCATGTTAAAGGTTCATAATACATAATTTTTACTGTTTCGGGAAAATTCATATGAAAAAGTAGATTTTTAATGTTTTTTTTTCATCAATTTTATGCTGTGCAACACAATTTAATGTAATCTTAGACAAATGGCGCCTAATCTCCTAGAAACAAATAGAAACAAAAATCGAGAAAATATTTGTTGCATGGCAAAGCTGATACAAAAAGAAATCGTTTCGTAGGGTCAGTCAAATAAATCCATTTATTGTTCACACCAAATTCAAATAAAAAAAAGAAGCTTTTGGGACAAGGGTGCCACCCCACTTTGCGACAAAAATTGTGTTGGGATGCTCCAAATCATGTTTTGAAAGTCATAAGTGGTTGTTTCAAATGGAGAATCATGTTCTTCCCAGGGTTCCTCTATACATTTTCTATGTCCTATAAACAGAGTTTCAACCGTGATTTTAAGCTTATATGTACTGATTTAATTTAAGGTTAGGAGTGCTCGACATGATGACGCGTTAATAGGTTAGAAAAGAGCGTTTGCTCACTCCCCCGGGCAAAAAGTTATATTGATATTTGATAGTTATATTTGATATATATATTTGATGTTGATACATCTCCATTTCTCAATCTTCAAAAAAGTATATCCTAATGACGGTGATCTTAAAAATAATTAGATGCTTTATTCCACTACTCGTGACGTATACAAGCGCCCCACCTGTTAAGATTTTGCATTTTTCATTAAATTATTTTATTTTTTATTGGTGGCCATCTTGCCTCAAACCACAAAAAAGCAAAAAACGCATCTCCAAAACGCTTAAAAATGGTTGTTTTTGTACTAATGTTCCCTGAAACTCAACAAGAAGTGAAAAAATAAGTGTGAAATTGAAATTGGATCCGGCTATTATCAAACAGGGTTTAATAAGGTACAGTACGAATTACTTAAGATGACACGCTTGTCCTGAATTCCACTATTTTCCGTATTTTTCATTTCATTTCAACACAATTTCATATTATATTTTTATAGAGTCTGTCTTTCAGCATATTATAAATAATTATTACATAATTTGTAATATAAACGTCAGTACAGAAAAATCAGAAAAAAACGATTAAGTCCGCATTTTCTCTCCCAATCTCAAAGAAGAACACATGAAACATCAGTTTCATGTTCATTCTCAAGTATTTTATTGATTTAAAAATCTTAGTAAACATTAAAAATATACTGAATGATGGCTCTGTCAAACTGTGTCATGAAATAGTGTAGAAATGTAAGCAAAAACTACACAGGCGCTTCGAAAACGACAAACAGGTGTGATTTCAACGTTGCAAGGCAAACTTCGATCCAAAACTCAATTCGAGCTTTAATAACATTGTTAAAATAAGGCATACGTGTATATCATACAAAAGGCAAATTGATTGATTGAGGCAAAAAAACGCGCCTGAAAGGTATGCAATGTGCACAACAAAAACGCATTTTTGCTTCCATTCTTCTAAAACCCGTTTTTTTCTCGTTTGAAATGCGTTTCGTATGGTTTTTTTTTCAAAATCGATGTGCAATAAAACTCGTTCCCGCAGTAAGGAGGGCCGAAAACAAAACACATCTCTTTCCGATCGATCATCGGTCAGAAGTGGTGAAAAATGTAATGGAATTCCTGTTTCCTTTTTTCTACGGGTAGCGCCGGTATTGATTGATTGTTTGGAGTGTACGTGTGACTGTCTGTCTGTTTGTATGCGCGCGTGTGCGTGTGTGGGTGCGCCTGTTTCGCCGCCTCCAGGGAAGGGTGACAGTTTTGGACAGGTCATCACCGGTGCGGCCCCGTTTCGGCCGTAATCGCCCCAATTGATAGATTAGCGGCATCAGCAAGGGCTGGCGATCGGTTTTTTTCTCTCTTTTTCCCACCCCATCACTTTCCCGAGCGAATCAGCTCATGCTTACGGGTAAACTGGTGTGTGTGTGTTTTTTTTTTCGTTGTAGTTACTATCCTGCTCCTCTTCTGTCTGCCAATTGATACAGGAGATTGATGTAAGCCCGAGACAGCTCGAACCGAAAGGACAGAAAGGGTGTCGAGAAACCCAGAGTAGGGGAGCGCTGGAAGCGCGTGGGTTTCGAACCTTCCAGCGATTTCGGGTTTCGGATTATCATCAATTACATTAATTAATGATTGGCGGTTGGATTCGGCCCGGTGCCGCGGCGAGGGCGCACTAAAAGCGTGTCTTTGTCTCGGCTGCCTGCCGTGCTCCGGGACTGCTTCCCTCACGGGCGCGACGGCACGACTCCTTTCGCGCCGAAAATTCAATCTGCTTGGCGCGGATGCGTCCGCTGCCGACTCCCTTCTCCCCGTGCCCTGCTTGAATGCTTTCTTTAATGAGTTTCTATTGATCTAATGAGCGGCTCCGTTCGCCGGTTGCGCCCGTACCGCATTCGTTATTTACGTTTGTCACCCCTGCGGAGGGAGGGGGCTTTTGGATGACGCGATCGCGACACAGCTTAATGTGATTTCAGGCGAATTGTTGAATTCGCCCCCCTCTGCTCGAAATGCTAATTTAATTGCATTGCCTTAAAATATCCGCTCGCAGCGCGTCGAGGGTGTCGCGAACGCTGCACGGTGGTGCTTTTCTGTGCTTTTAATAAATATCTCCTCTCGGTTGATGATTTTGGCACACATATGCCTGATCAGCCTGAATGTATGCAATCGGTTGCAATTATCGCGCTGTGTCTCGGCTAAACAAAAATATGTTTTTAAATTCGCTTGGAGTTGCATACATTTAGGCTGAATTTCCTCAGTACGTACACACTAAAAATGTATTGCTACAGTTCAGTAAAGTGTTAATGAATCTGTATGCGCTGGTAATTCAGTAATCCTTTCAGTAAAAGTATATTTGCTGAATCATGGAGTAAAATTTAATGCTCATAGAAATTACATATCGAATACTGAAAATACATTAAAGTGATTTAACCACAGGGGTATCACGGTGTTGAATACCGCCTACGAAACTCTCTCCCTTATACTACAAGACCGTCTTGACCCATTCGCAGATGAGCTGGCAGCTGTCAGAGAGGTTTCAGATGAGGGAAATCGATTCCGCCTTGAGTAGATGGCGGAGCATCAGCTCATCAACTTGAACCATTTTATCGACTTTAATGCCTGCTCAGCACCATGAGCTCCTTTGGAATCCCGGCCAAACTGATCAGGCTTGTAAGAACGACCATGACAAACGTCACATGTCTGGTGAAGGTGGATGGAAAACTCTCAAAGCCCAAGCGTCTGCGCCAAGGGGACGGGCTCGCCTGTCTTCTCTTCAACCTTGCGCTAGAGAGGGCCATCTTCTACAAGTCAAACCAGATCCTGGCGTACGCTGATGACATAGACATCATTGGTTTACGGCTCTCCTATGTGGCGGATGCCTATCAGAGGATTGAGCAGGCGGCAGAAAACCTCGGTCTGCAGGTGAACGAGGCAAAAACCAAGTTGATGGTGGTAGCCTACGTGGAGGTGACGTATAGATAGGTGATCGCACCTTTGAAGTCGTCCAAAACTTCACCTATCTTGGGTCAAAAGTCAGCTCCAACAATGACATAGATGTCGAAATACGCGCACGGATGCTGGCAGCCGACCGGTCATACTACAGCTGGGACTATATAACACTTTCGTCGTCCCAGTACTCACATACGCCTCTGAGACATGGACCCTGTCAAAATCTGACGATGCCCTCCTAGCCGCGTTCGAGAGGAAGATGCTTAGGAGGATTGTTGGTATGTGTGGAAGGACAATGGACAACTGTACGACTCGCCAGGCTCCGGTGGGCTGGTCACGTCAGCAGAATGACACCGGACGACCCAACCCGTCCCCGTACAAGGGGTTGTAGCGCCTGATAAGTAAACAAGTAAGAAAACACCAGAAACACCGCAAGACAAATCCTATTTTGTGATTATTCTGAAAAAGAAACAATCTGATGAAAATCATTTGCACTAAAGAAATAGTTTTCCTACATCAAGGTGTTCATTGATGCGAAACGAAGTCACAAAGTCCCATGCTTTCCACGCTTTCTGCCATTTTAACCACTTCAAAATACTTTTTTTCGCTGATTTCAACTTTGAAAGGACGTTTAAAAAGCGAGTTTAAGTCAAATTTGTGATTACGAAAGACATTCAGTAAATTGTTTTACAGAAAATAAGTAAAATATTGATAACAATGCTGAAAATCAGTGGAATTATCCATTACTGAACAGTTTCAGTAAAAGAAAATGCTGGAGCAAAATGAAAAAAATTAGTGTGTATGAAATGAAGTTCGTAAATATTAAATGAATGCTTTGCAATACGAACAAAAAAAAAACGCAATTCTAGTCTGATTTATCTGATCTGCCCCGTTGCCGAGCGAAATAAGACAGAGAGAAACAGTTTTTTCCACTAGTTCGCAGAATGCTAAATGAGTTAGTGAAACAAACATTCGGGCTACGCACCAAGCCATAAACAAACGCACCAAGGTGTGCGAGCTGGCAAAAGCTCCTGCCCACCACGATTTCCAGCGAATGTGTCCGTGTTATGCTGCACTTGGGACCGACACCGGCTTCGGCGAAGCGAAGGGAAACTTTTCTTCGAAATGCTTCGCCTCACACACACACACACACACACACACACACACACACGCTGGTGTTCTCGAAGAAAAAAATAATAATAAAAAATCCGGGTCAAAAGATAACATATCGCCCCCGGAGGGAAGGTTGCTGATGGCGCGGGATGCTGCATGTGTTCGCTGCAGTGTCATTCGTAAAGCCCGACCAAAAAAAAAAGAGAAAAGGAGCAAGACACGAACCCGACCTTGAGCGCCGAATGCGCGGGGTGCGTGTTTCGCTAGACAAATGGGTTTTATTAAAATTTACAGCGTCTTAAGCAGAGCCAGAGCGGACGAGGCCACCCTCCCGGTGCGCGGGACAGGCGAGCGAGCTTTCGCTGCTCGGATCGGGCCCGTAACGGGGAAACGGTGGCGAACGCGGCTGCCGAAAAGGATGCGTGATAAGTTGGGCGGCTGCTGCTGCGCTGCGCCCGGGATACGATATGCATATTTGATGAAATGGAGGGCTTTGCTGCTCGCCGAAGGCTGCCCGGGCGCCGGGGTGATGTGTGCCGGAGTGCCTGTTTATTTATTTACCGCGGGCCGGTGGAGATGGTGCCACGCCGCGCTGTATCCAAGGGCTGCGTGAATCAGAGGAAGATAATTTTACCCCGCAGAGCTTTTTTTTTTCGGCTTCTCTTCCGCTCACTTGGAAGAAAATATGTGAGGAAGCAAACAGAAGCACAATAAGGGGAAAAAAACACGACAAAACGATCAATGCAGTGGAGTTGTTTGCGGCTAGCCTCAGCTTAGATTTGCTCACTAGTGTCGATAGCAACCGCGAATCGCGGATTCGATTGCCGTCCGGTTCAACGAACGGAAGCGACCTGACCTGTTCAACGTGTCGCTCAATAAGCGGGCCCCGAGCGGGATAAGCATCCGCCAATTCGTGCGCTCCCGGAGGGCCTGCCCTAATTTGGAGCCCGTTACGTGTCCCAACTCACGGTTTGATCACGCGTTTTTTTCCCCCCACGACGTCCCGAGGGCTCCGGAGCGCAACGTGGAACGCGAAAGGCCAGTAAGTCGTTCACTGGAATCGACATAATTTATTGAAAAGTTTACCGTTGCAGTCGCGCGCACGCGGGAGTTTCCTTTCGCGGAATCGCGCGAGCGAGCGATTACATTTTCCAATAACGGGTAAACAATCCGGCACAAACAATGTTTCGAAGAATGGAAAAAGTCGGAACGACTAATCGGTCGTTCTGTATTTTTTTTTATATTGCTTTGAAGCATGCAGGGAAGAGATAACCTTCATTTTCTGCACGAAACACCGGGCGCCTCCATGTGGATTTTTTGAACTAAAAATTAAAATTAAACTTTTTTTTTCGAAACATGTTTTCCTATTTTCTCAGCTTTTATTGCAATAAACACTCACTGTGCCTTGCATCTACCTTGTCTTTTTGGCGAACAGGAACGCTTTATTATTAACACATTTTTTCCCCTTTCTTCAAAGTACCGGGCGCCTCCATGCGGGGCGTTTCCGCGAATGGAGAGGGAATTGAGGCGCAGAATGTCACACGCGAACGTCCGGTGGCGTTGTAACGCCCGCCAGTGTACCCGCACCACCCCCTCCACCGTTCAGGTTGACTGATTTCCATGAAAGCCGCCTTCGCTGGAAATTAACACGCTGGCGTGTACTTGTTGCCTTCGCCCAGCCCCGGTGAAGGTGTTTTTTGCTCGTTGGCGCGATGCAAACAGCTGGCTTCGGCTTGATTATGCATACACCGAAGAGTAGTCCAGAAAATGTGTATTATAAGCGGAAGAAGCTTTTCACGAGCGCACGGGCGCCCCCCCGGGGACGGAATGGGCCATTAAAGTGAACGCTGGTTTACGGTTCGAGGGGTAGCGTCCGAAAATTTAAACGAACCCTGGGCAGAGAGGGCAAAACAAGCGTCGTAGGAAGTGGTTCGCCGAATCCGAGTACATCGTTTGGATTCAATTGTTGAAGATTCGGCTGAACAGCTCAATTTACAGAGTTTGCGTTTCCGTCTTTTACGTAAAATTTAAACGCTTCTACACTGCTGTATCTTTTTCTCAAGCCTTCCACGAAAACAATATTACCAAGAAATATATATACTTAAAAGAGGCGAAAAACTCCTGTTAAAGCTGCTGCAACAGAGAGAGAGGAAAAAAAACATCGCTTCAGCTATTTTTTCCATTTTTCCCACCGCTCAGTGCGGTGGAAAATTCATTTCTTTCCGTTGACATAAAACAATACGGCAAAACCCGGAGAGCCGGAGCGATGCAGCAGAATAAGCCCCGCAACAAAAAAAAACAGTAATAGAGCAGCAACCGCCAGCCCCGGCGTTCCGTTTGAAGGTGCTCGTGGTTTTGGCCCGCAGCGCTCCGTCGCCGGAGAACGCAGCAGAAGCGCATCGATGCGGAAAATAGTCGGTCAGGGTTCGCTGCCATCGCTATGCGGCCGCCTCCGGTATGTCTTCTTCCGCTCGGAAGGATTGTGAAGTATTTCCAGCCCCGGCGCCCGTTTGCTTCCCGCTGCCGCCGGCGGTTTCGCCGAACAGAGCGGGTTTCTGTTCGAGCGACCGAACGCCAGCACGGCAGACTAATTGCCGGCGCTTGGGCGCCGTGAAGCGAGCCTGGCGTGACCAATTTGACCGAGCCGGGCGGGGGGGTATCTCAATCATTCGAGTGTCCTGTTTGAGCGCGATGAAATTACGATTTGAATGCAGCGCGAGATGGAAGTTAATAATAGCTTCGTTTTAATACATTTTTTTGTATTTTTCTCTCTCATTGCAGATCCACATTCCCCCCACCAGTGCGCTTCGTAGATCAATCTCAAACGAACGGCTCGATGTGTGAGTGCAAAATTGTGCGTTGATGGTAGCGGCAAGTGTGCTCTAACATATTAGTGTCATATAGCAGAAAATTGTGTTAGTGTGTGGCGAAAAACAAAACCCCTAGTGGCAATCGTTCGGCCCTACCGGAAGCGTCCCGGCTGACCGGCCCTTTGGCCTGGTTGCTCGCCCCGTAGGAATGCCCGGCAATCGTCACCGGCGCAGCTGTAGTAGCCACACCGGTCCACGGCACCCCACGTCGGGCGGAAGCGAACGCGTGTGAGAGTGTGTGCGTGCGATGCGGCCCGTTTGCGGTGGGCACCGGCGCCCGGTGGTGACGTGCGTGCTGCTGCTGCTGCTGCTCGTGCCCCTCGCCACCGGCGGCCAGATGGAGGAGGTGCAGCTGCGCGGCACGGCGACCCGGTTTCGCGGCAGCGGCGGCGGCGGCGGCGGCGGCGGCGGTGCCTCCGAGACGTCGTCGGCCAAGTCTAGACAGCAGCCGTCGGGCGGTCCGGCCCCGATGTACGCCGTGAACGACATCGAGTGTCCCAGCTTCGCCGAGAACTCGGCCTGCCCGTGCTACAAATTCGAGGACGGTAAGCTGGAACCGGGCTCGGGGGCTTTAATGTGTGTTTCGCTCGTTATTAACCACCGCACAGCATTTGACATAGAAAGAAGAAGAATTTGTGTTTGCTTTGCAACTGTATATGGCAAGTTTTTATGTTTTTAGACACGGTCTGGCTATGTTTCTTCTAGTTTTCTTTCTTCTTGTTTTTTTTTTCAAACATTCTTGCAAATAGCATTTTTTTAATATTTTTTTTATTTTTAAAATAATTTATCACAAAGCCATTTATCCAAGCTGGAATCAATATGTACTTTAAAATTGCTTCAAGATGTTTCTGTTTTGCTTTGAAATTTTGAGGCTTTTATAATATATTTTTTTATAATATTGTTTGTATTCTTTTAGTCTGTTTTTAACAAAGTCAATATATACATATTTTTTTAAATTAAAAGTAATACTACTTCCTATCAAAACTGTCAGCCTGAAAGCTGTTAGCATGCTTCATAGCAAACGAGCGTATAAAGCGAGAATTTTACCCAAGAACTGCATAGTTTCAGGCTGCTTGAGCAATAAGCGCCTAAATGTCTGCTACTTGCATCACTGACTCACTTTTCTGTTTTTGTCGGTAGCCAGTTCGAAGGCTTGGCGTTGGCAATTTGAATCAGTATGCTCTAGAGGTTAAAATCAATTAGAATCATACTATTTTAATACATAATTTAGTTCACGTACCAAATAACTTACTCTATTAAATTTTAATATGAATATGTTAAACAGTTCAGAACTGGTGTTTAACTGTGATAATTTTCTAGAGTTTTTTTCCCCAACGGAGCTAAGTAATTGTTAGCATGCTTTTTAGAAAATGAGCAAACAAAGCGAAAAATTATACTAGAATTGCATAGTTTCAGGCTGCTTGAGCAATAAGCGCCTAAATGTCTGCAATTTGCATTTCGTTTTTTTCGGTAGGCAGTTCGAAGGCTTTGTGTTCAATTTGGATCACTTGCCTAATGCTGCAGAAGTTAAAATCAATTGGAATCAAACTATTTGGATGCATAATACAGTTCACGTAGCTAATATACTACTCTATTAAATTTAAAAACGAATAGTCAACAGAGCCTGTAACGCTTTATAGAAAATGAGCAAACAAAGCGAAAAATTCTATTAGAATTGCATAGTTTCAGGCGGCTGGAACAATTAGCGCCTAAATATCTGCAATTTGCATTTCATTTTTTTCGGTAGCCAGTTCGAAGGCTTTGTGTTCAACTTATATTACTCTATTAAATTTAAAAACGAATATTCAACAGAGCTGGTAACGCTTTATAGAAAATGAGCAAACAAAGTGAAACATTCCATTAGAATTTCACAGTTTTAGGCAGCTCGAGCAATCAGCGCTCAAATGTTTGCAACTCGCATCATGGCAAACGTTTGCTACTCTTCGGTAGCCAGTGCGATGGTTTTGTGCTCAATTTGGAGCACATTCCTAATGATGTAGAGGTTAAAATCAATTAAAATCGTAAAACGTTGCTATATTATATAACTCAGATAGCTTATATAGAACTTTAAACGTTTGAAATATGTATTTTCACATCATGACGCAGACAGATTTTGTTTTCGGTGGACATTTTTATCATTTTTTCCCAACAGTTCATGTCAACCAACTTTTCAAAGTGCATTCTTGAAAACAAATATTGCAAAATTAATTTAATATCTGGTGCGCTGCGATGTAAACGCAACAAATGGTAATTATTTCTACCTTCGAGGACGCGTCAAGTTGAAGGGTCTTAGAAAAAAAAAACCCAAAGCTATCTGCACTTGAAGAATCCAGTATCGTTGCCAGCGCTTGTTATTTCAGCATGTTGAAAGTATACGATGAACGATTGGCGCGAGCAAATTACTCTTTCGCCTCGACCGGGAACGTGTTGGGACGTCATAACAGTTCTGTGGGATTAAACCCGGTACCGTTAGCTTGTTTCAATTTTCAAAAAGAAAACACACACTCTCGCACACACTCACACGGACGCATCAGATCGTGCGTGTGTGGTGTGGTGGCCGGAAAATCCAAGAACGGCGGGGTGGGCCTGGAGAAATCGCTTCATCTCACGCACGGACGAGATTATGAGCGCACCCGAGATGAGTCGGTAATGGGTTGCTGATGTTGTGTAGCTGTGGCAGTGTTGTTTCCAGACCGCCACGTCCCGGGGCCGATCCTGCGGTCATGTATGTCATGTACGGTGACTGTCGCTCAGGCTGGTACGCCGAGAGACTTCGGCTTTCAAGACAAAGATGCTTGAACGCACACAAACACACACACACTCCCATCGTTACGTAACTCGATCTGCGCATCATGCTGACCCCCCTACGTCACGACTCCCCGGACACGCCCCTTCGAACGTAATAATTTCATTTCTGACTCGGCTGCTGCGTGCAATCGTTGTGTGTGTGTGTGGGTGTGTGTGTGGTGGGGGGGGGGGGGGGGGGGGGTGATGAGGAAGGCACGGAGCGGACACGGTCACATGCGTGCACGGTGCGGTTGTGTTTGTTTGTTTTTTATTACCGCGCCTGCTTTGAAGCATACATTCAGGCGCTAGCCGTGGAGTTAAATAATCACCATAATCGCCAGCTGCAGCCGACTCGTGTCCGCTCTGGTTCATTTCACGTGATGAGAGTAAAGCAGCACACACACACACACACACACATACACACACACACATTCACAAATGTTCCTTCCCAATCCCTCTCTCTCTCTTCGCAGGGATCTTCCTCGAGTGTCCCGGCATCACGTTCGCGGCGCTGCGCTCCACGCTGCAGGTTATCTCGTCGCCCATCCAGTCGCTGTCCGTGTACGACTTCGACCGGTCGGTGAAGACGCTCACGGCGGACCTGTTTTTGGGACCGGCAGCGGCGGCGGCGGCGTCGGCCGGCATCACTTCCGGGTCGGAGCCGGCACCGACCAACGTGAGCATCCGGCACCTGCAGTTCTCCCACTCGAGCCTGCAGCAGCTGAAGCAGAACAGCCTCAACCCGTTGCGGTCGCACCTCGAGAGCCTCAGCATCATCAATGGGAAGCTGACGCAGGTGAGTCGCTCGCTTCTGCTGGCCTTCTGACACTTTATATGACACAAAAAAGTTCTTTTAAGATGATTGCATTGCTCACTAAATGACATGAGTCTGTGCGGTTACTCATTGGCAGGCATCTATCATTCTGATTAGACAACAAACTAAGATTATGCGACAAAATAAATAATTAATTCAAAATAAAAAATCTCTAATTCTAAAGTATGGTACAAGACACAATGTGAAAACAGAGGAAAAAAATGGAAGAATTTAAAAAAGAGATTTGAAACTAAGCCATGGTACCAAAACATAAATCTAACAACACATGAAATAACAATAATGAACAAAATACTAGCTGGACACGATCTTTCTAAATAATGAAAATAAAGAAAAAAAGAAAATAGAGACAATAAAATAAGTCTTAAAATTGAAAGAGCCAGGAATAGAGGCATAGACGAAGCAAAGTGGAAAGCACGGAAATAAGACCAAATATCACAGATCACAAACAGCAGAGACACAGAGCGCTAATAAAAAAAATTAGAAAAATAATAATAGTGAGAATATGGTTAAGTATTTTGAACAGTGATGGAGGAAGCTGTGATGTAGGAGTCTGAATTCCGTCTCGGTATAAGCAGAAGTAATGAAAGCTTCCTTTTAGAATGTTGATTGCATCTATTTAATCGTTTTTATTGAATATTGCAATGATAAGTGTGTTGCATAAGTGCAGGCGTTTTTCTGCCTTTTTTAATAAAAATAAGTTTATTCAATCTATTTTCCCGACGTAGACAGGATAGAAAGGATACACACAATGCAAGCTACCGATTGGACCCTTGATTGCATATATTTAAACATTTAAAATAGCAATGCTTAGTGTGTTGCATAAGTGCAGGCGTGTATTATGTAACCTTTTTTTGGCTAAAAATTAAAACATTAATTGATATAGTTTCCTGAGGTATAAAAGGGCGATGCGTAACGAAAGGTACACTTTAGAATCTTGTTTGCATACATTTTGGAGTTAATATTGAATATTGCAATGATTAGTGTGTTGCATAAGTGCAGGCGTTTTTCTGCCTTTTTTAATAAAAATAAGTTTATTCAATCTATTTTCCCAACGTAGACAGGATAGAAAGCATACACACAATGCAAGCTACCGATTAGACCCTTGATTGCATACATTTCAATATTGAAAATTGCAATGCTTAGAGTGTTGCATAAGTGCAGGCGTGTTTTATGCAACATTTTTACTCAAAAAATTAAAAGATTAATTGATTTATTTTCCTGAGGTAGAGAAGGGCGATGCGTAATGAAAGGTACGCTTTTGAATTTTGTTTGCATACATTTTGGCGTTAATATTGAAAATTGAGCTTCTCTTACTCAGGATTTTCTAGCCACTTTATTGTTAGCCTGTTCTACTCAGGATTGTCCGTAGAAAAGCAAGCAAAAACCTTTCCAAAGCCTTTGAGTAACCTGACATATCCATACAGTGCCGAGCTTTTGAAGTACAGCAACTCACAGCGTTCTCGACTCGCAGGTTCCGTCGAAGGCGCTCGGTGGTCTGAAGAAGCTGATGGTGCTGGATCTCGACTCGAACGAGATCACCGCCCTGGACGACTACGCGTTCCACGGGCTGCACCTGGTGAAGCTGAACCTCAAGAGCAACCAGATCGAGCGCGTCCCGATGAACACGCTCGCCGGGCTGGAGGAGTCGCTGGCCGAGCTGGACCTGTCCGAGAACCGGTTGCGCCAGTTCCCGACGCTCGCGCTGCGCCAGCTCGAGAACCTGCGCCTGGTGCGGCTCTCGACGAACGAGATCTCGTCGCTCGAGCCGGACGACAGCTACACGCGGTTCGGGGCGCTCTCGTTCCTCGACCTCAGCCTGAACAACTTCGTCGAGCTGTACGCGGACATCTTCGGCGCGTTTCCGCACCTGAAGACGCTCTCGCTCTACAACAACTTCATCGAGACGCTGCACCGGGACGCGTTCGTGTCGCTGCACGAGCTGCAGTCGCTCGACCTCAGCCACAACCGGCTCGTCTACCTCGACCCGGACGTGTTCGCGGCGAACCGGCGCCTCCACACGGTCGACCTGAGCCGCAACCACGTGCACTACGTGAGCGGCGTGTTCGCGAACCTGCCGGTGCTGCGCGAGGTCTTCCTGAGCGAGAACAACCTGCTCGAGCTGACGGTCGACTGCTTCGCGAACTCGACCGGCGTCAAGGTGCTGTACCTGGAGCACAACGCGCTGCAGCGGCTCGACGGCGACGCGCTCGGCTCGCTGCACAGCCTCGAGCAGCTCTTCCTCAGCCACAACCTGCTGGAGAAGATCCCGGCGCGGTTCTTCGACGCGACGCCCGCGCTCACGTCGCTCGCCCTCGACGCGAACGCGCTGCTCGAGCTGGACGAGACGCTGTTCCGGCGGCAGGCGCGGCTCCGCGAGCTGCGCCTGAACGGCAACCGGCTGCGCCAGATCCGCGCCGGTCTGTTCGCGCCCGCCGCCGACCTGATGGAGCTGCACCTGCAGGAGAACGAGCTGGGCGTGATCGAGCGGGGCGCGTTCCGCGGCTGCCCCCAGCTGCAGTACGTCAACCTGCAGGACAACGAGCTGGAGGAGCTGGACGCGGTGTTCGCCGGCGGGCCCCACCCGGCCCACTCGCCCCTGATGGCGGTCACGACCCACGGCAAGCTGATCAGTACGAAGGGCGACACGGCGCCGGAGGAGCTGCTGGGGGCCGGCGCGGCCGCTGAGTCGGCGCTCCTCTCGATGCAGCTCAGCGGGAACGCGCTCCGGCACCTGCACGCGCACGCGTTCCGCGGCCAGACGAGCGTGCAGATGGTGTGGCTCGAGCACAACCAGCTGCGGGCGCTCGACCGCACGCTGTTCGCCGAGACGGTCCACCTGGAGAAGCTGTACCTGCGGAACAACTCGCTGCTGGCGCTCGAACCGGGCACGTTCGAAGCGCTCGGCCGCCTGAAGCTGCTCGACCTGAGCTGGAACCGGCTGAGCGACCTGCAGCTCGACCTGTTCCGGGGGCTCACCGAGCTGGAGGAGCTGCAGCTCGCTCACAACCTGCTCGGTGCGCTGCGGGCGAACGTGTTCGGGGCGCTGCGCGCCCTGCGCACGCTCGATCTGAGCCACAACAACCTGCAGGTGCTGGGGGCCGACGCCCTGCAGCCGGGGCTGCCCGTGAGCAGCGTCAACCTGCGCGGCTGCAACCTGACCCGGCTCGAGCCGGGCGCTTTCCGGGGGCTGACGAACCTGGCCGAGCTGTCCCTGGAGGATAACGCCCTGGTGGGCGGTGAGCTGCGCGCCCTCGACGGCAGCCCGGTCCGCACGCTGCGGCTGGCCGCGAACAACTTCTCCACCGTACGGGACGGGTGGCTGGAGCGGCTCGCATCGCTCCAGGTTCTGGAGCTGCCCCGGTCCTCCATCGGGGACCTGCCGGCCGGTGTGCTCCAGCGCAACGTCAACCTCGTCCGGCTGGACCTGAGCGAGAACGAGCTGCGCGTGCTGCGGCGCGGTGCCTTCGCCGGGCTCCACGTCTTCAAGGAGCTTCGGCTGCACGGCAACCGGCTCACGGACTTCCCGCATCTCGCGCTGCTGAACGTGTCCACGCTGGAGGTGCTCGCGCTCTCCCGCAACCACCTCACCGCGATCGACTTCTACAAGCTGAGCGGGCTGCCGAACCTGCGCACGCTCGACCTGCACGCGAACAGCATCACCACGCTCGGCGGCTTCACCGTCGACACGCTCCCGCACCTCGACACGCTCGACCTGAGCGGCAACCTGCTGCTCGCGCTGCCCGAGAACTTCTTCAAGCACTCGGTCAGCCTGCAGCGCGTCGACCTGTCGCAGAACCGGTTCGGGCGCATCCCGAACGCCGCGCTGTCGGAGGCGTCGCTCGCCCGGCTCGCCTGGCTCAACCTGACCGGCAACCCGCTCCAGCGCATCTCGGCCGACGCGGACCAGCAGCGCTTCCCGCACCTCCGCGAGCTCGTCATCAGCCGCACGAACCTGTCGATCGTGACGTCGAAGGACTTCGAGCTGTACCCGGCCGTCCAGCGGCTGCACCTGGCGCACAACCGCATCAACCGCATCTCGCCCGGTGCGTTCGTCGCGCTCGCCAGCCTCCAGCTGCTCGACCTGAGCGTGAACGAGCTTGAGCTGCTGCCGAAGGAGCGGCTGCAGGGGCTGCGGCTGCTCGAGACGCTCAACCTCTCCACCAACAGCATCCGCGAGCTGGACGAGTTCGCGCAGGACCTGCAGAAGCTGCGCGTGCTGGACGCGTCCGCCAACCAGCTCGAGCGGATCCACAAGAACGCGCTCCGGCACCTCGGCGCCCTGCAGGAGCTGTACCTGAACGGGAACCGGCTCGTCACGGTCGCGTCCGACGCGTTCCGGACGCTCCGCGCGCTCACCACGCTCGACCTGCGCAAGAACTACTTCGAGTACGCGCCGCTGCGCGCCCTGAAGCCGCTCGAGACGCATCTGCAGCAGCTGCGGCTGGAAGGTACGTTGCTGAACATCGCCTACAAGTATGCAATTTCAATGATAAGCAAGTTGTGAGTTTGGAAGTTTTTTCTACGGAAAATTGCATACATTCAGGCGTTAGTGCTGCTTTATTTTCTCATTACTTCAAAACTCTCGCCTTTGGAGGGATTCATTCTATTTTGTTTTATTATTGTAAGTTGTGGGTTTATATATATTTTTCGGAAAATTGCATACATTCAGGCGATATGATTCCTTTATTTTCTATTTAATTTGTTCGAAAAATCGAATCAAACATTCTTTGAAACCTTGGAGGGATTTATTCTATTTTATTTTATTATTTTCATGTTTTTTTTGTAAAAAAATATCAATATATACTAATACTTTCTTTCACAATGGATCTTTATGCGGTTGGAAGATACGTTGCTGGAAGTCGCCTCAAAGTATGCCATTTCAAGCTAGTTGTGGGTTTATAAATTGTTCTTCGGAGTTCTTGCTTACATTTAGGCGTTATGACAGCTTTATTTTACGTTTAATTTGATAGACAAATCTAATGATTTTTTTTTGAATCTGTCATCTTTTGAGGGATTTATTCAATGTAATTTTATTATTTTAAAATTTTTGTTAAAACAGAACAAAATGTACTAATAGTTTTTTTCCCACAATGGATGTTTATTTGGTTGGATGGTGCGTTGCTGATAATCGCCTCGAAGAATGCAATTCATAGATAATTGTTGGTTTATAACTTTTTTTTTTCGGAAAATTGCATACACTTAGGCGTGAGGACTGCTCTATTTTACGTTCAATTTGATAGATAAATCTAATGAAACATTTTTTGAAACCTGTCATCTTTGGAATGATTTATTCTAATTAATTTTATTATTTTCATATTTTTGTTAAAAAAATATCAAAATGAACTTCAACTTTCTTACGAAATGGATCGTTATCATAATCGTTGGTAGATACGTTGATAAAAGCAGCCCCAAAGTATTCAATTTCAAGCTTAGTTGTGGGGTTATAATTTTTTCGTCGGAAATTTGCATACATTTAGGCGTTGGCATTCCTATTTGATTATTATTTGATTATTATTTTATTACTTTTATTTCATTTGATTGTACTGGCAAATCTGCTTGCAATCGAAATCATTTCAAATCAATCAACCAATATTTGGAATTTGTCATATTTGTAATTATGTATTATATTTTATTTTGTTGTTTTCTTATTGTGGAATTTTTTCCTCAAAATGTCAAAAAAAATGTAAAAAAGCTACTTTGTATTTAATCATTACGACATGAGTTTGATACTATCTCCTTGGTCATGCCTTATCGATTATATTTTAACAATTCAAGCAACCTTTTAGCAGTCTTCTCTCACAGTATGGCTCAGTGAAAACTAACGCCTCAATGTATGCAATATGCACTACATGAACTCGAACTATTAATCCTTTTATGCCATTTTGATCCTCCATCGGGCATTCCTACTTCATTTCACGGTCGAGCTACCCTTTTCTCGATCTTTAAGCCCCCGAAAGTGGATTAAAACTTACCATTATTTTAAATCCTTTCCTCCGCAAAAAAAGAAGAAATAAAGTTTTCTCCCCCCTCTTAGGAAATCCTTATCATTTTGAATGTTAATCCCTGTGAGCTGTGGCGCGCCGCGCGTACCCACGCAACCGTGAGCCGGCACCGATCGTAACATCCGTAACATGCAATCGTCCCCATCCGTCACACTATTACATTATTACCTGTCGGTTGCCGATTCAGCCGTATCGCAACCGCTTTGCAAGTGAATCACCTTCCACTTTAAAACTTTATCCTTTGCCCCTGACCGAGGGGGGCGAAAAAAAAAGAAACCGCTGGGACCGAATGCACCCCGAGTCACCTGGAGCTGGAGCTGGAGTTCTGCATCGATTTTATTGCCACCATAATTTTTATTTCCCGTCCCGGTTCGGACAAACGGACGGTGCGAGCCGTGGTAACGCAACAGGTCGAGTTCGGGGTTTTCGGGACCGGACGACAGGAAGGTGGGATATATTGTTGGTGAAAAGTTTCGTTCGCCCGTCCAGCAGCTGGAGCCACAGACTGGAGCGCCTGTCGAGAAAACGGGTCGGACTCGACTTCTGGGAACCTGTTGGGGCGGTTTCGCCTTTTCCTGCGGGCAACCGCAACGAGCTCCTTGCCGGCGATAGTTCGATGCGGGGAGAGTAAAATAAATGAATTGATGGTTTATCATAAATATTTATCGCCCACTTCGGCCCACTACTTCATCCGGCTGCCGGTGAGCGCCCGATTTTTTTTCTTCGGTTGCCACTCGCCGGCTTTTATGTGGCAAAGTTTGATTGGAGTTTCGCCCGCGAGCCCGACCGCCCAGCTGACGCTAACGTCGTTGGACATTTTGATTTTTCGATTCCCGCTAACGATTACGATTATGAGCCGTTCATTAGTGACGGGGAACGGATGAGCCGAAAACCGGGAACCCCGTGCGCTGTTGACTCTTTTAATGTCGGAGAAAGTTTGCTCCCTTCGTCATCGTCCCGGTTGTAACTTTTACGGCCGCCCAACCGCCAGGAAAGTTTCCGCTCGCACATAAAAGAGGGAACGCGAAGCGTATGTCACGTAATGGTGCTTACCCGGTGTCCTCTCTCTCTCTCTCTCTCGCGCCAGATAATCCGCTCGTCTGCTCGTGCGACACGCAGGAGCTGTGGGAGTGGCTGAGCGACCACCGGAAGTGGGCCCGCGGCTACGACAACGTGCGGTGCGAGCAGCCGGCCGAGGTGCAGGGCAAGCTGCTGCTGACGATGGAACCGCAGGAGTTCTGCGACGTGCCGCTCATCCTGAAGATCGCCATCCAGGACATCCAGCCGTATTCGGTGCTGGTGTCGTGGCAGAGCCGCGAACACTCCGGGCTGCACGGGTACCACATCATCTACCACTCGCTGGACACGGTCGAGGACGTAAGTAGCACGCACGGGTAATCCGTAAGCTTTTCTGCGGTTGAGGTGGAGCTAAATGAGCTAATTGAGCTAAATGAGCGCAGGCAACGTATTTTAGTTGAATTTCATCTTCTTTCGATCTTCTTTTTTGCGCGAATTGTAAGCTAGACACTTAAAAACGTTCTTTTATCTAATGCGTGCGCCTAAAGGTATGCAATTGAGTGTCTTCGCTCTCAGAGTGCTGCGATAGTGATGTTAGTTTATCGATTTTTTATCCACATAAATGACCAAAAGTACACACCGTATCTCGCGAACCCATAACATTCTAGTGTGAACATTATTCGAATAGTCAGTTGATTTGTGATATCTCTTCATGGTTTAGTTGAAAAATTAGATGCATCAAAATAACGCACCCTGATTTTGTGGTAATTAATCGATTATGAGCGAATTTAAAGCAAGACAGTTTAAAAAGTGTAAAGTATTTTATGCACAATCGCCCTACCCCCTTCGTGTGTGCACCTAGAGGTATGCAATTGAATGTGTTCGCTTCAAAAGTGATGCCATTGGCATATTTGTTCGATGTTTTATTGATATTTTTCATCCATTTAAATGATTAAAAGCTCTCGAATTCATAAAATAACAGGATGAACAATATAAGTCAGTTTATGTGTGCTATCTCTTCATGTTTGAGTTCAAAAATCAGCAAAAACACTCGCCTTTGTTATGTGTTAAAACTGTTAATTATTCATGCGAAAACGAGCTCCATAGTTTCAGCCTTACACAAAACATTTTAAAATCATGTTAAGCAGGTCAATCAGTATTAGTAAGCTTCATAACATTTTAAATCGAGATATTGCATTAAATAGCAATATCATCGAATGACAAAGGCCTTATTTAAATAAAACAGTGGAACAAATGTGTCATCACGCCACCTTTCAGAGTGAAAGCACTGCACTGCATACTTTTAGGCGCATGCAGAGAGGGGAAATGGGATCTAAATTTTATTTACTGCAGGCTCTTGGTATAACCCTGCTTGATTACCTTTCGGTGTCTCGGCTAAGGTTGTGTTGAATATTTGCTGCGTGTTGCCTACATTCAGGCGCAATTTGTATTTAATGTCAATATATAATTTGGGCTATTTATTTACATAGCTGAGCCATAAGAAATCGCAGAAAATGGTGTTTGGTTGAGCAACCTTCTGCCTTTACACTACACACCATTAAATTTATGTGAGTAAAGACACCACAAGGCACTTAACCTTTTCTTACTTTCGCCCATTAGATCCGTGGCAAAACGATGAACCGGTCGTCGAACTCGGCGAAGCTGAACCGCCTGTCGTCGAACACGCGCTACCTGATCTGCGTGCTCGGGCTCGGCAGCTGGCTGACGTACCACAGTGACATCAACAGCCTGCTGAACCAGTCGAACCAGCTGCAGAACCAGATCCTGAACAGCGGCTCCGCGATGCACAGCGGCTACGCGGCCGGCGACCTGGACGCGTCGCTCTCGAACACGCTGCTGTCGCTGATGATGGACACGCCGACGTCCCGCTGCACGGAGGTCCGCACGCTGGACGCGATCGGGCCGAACCCGCTGGCGGAGGCGGACGGGATGTCCGGCCGGTCGATCATCCACTCGATCCTGACGCGGCGGCTCGGCCTGATCGTCGGCTGCTGTCTCGGCATCGTCGTCTTCATCGTGCTCATCTCCGTGCTCGGCTGGCTGAAGATCAAGAAGCAGCGGCTGGAGGCGGCCAAGCGGCAGCAGCAGCCGCACCAGCCGGAGTTCATCTCGTACCGGCACTTCTCGATCCCGAACGACGAGCACGGCCGGGACGGGGTGGCGGGGGTGGTCGCGGGTGGTGGCGGGGCGGGTGGCGGTGGCGTCGCCCTGCTCGACGGCCACCCGTCCTTCATCTCGGGGGCCGTGCTCGGCACCACCACGACCATGAACGGCGGCGGACCGGACGAGCACAAGAAGCTCTTCCTCACCGACAGTTGAAACGTGCGGACCAGCGACGGTCGGGGGTCCGGCAACACCACCACGGGATCCGGTCAATTACAGCTAGCAGGAAGGTAGGTGACCGCTCCGACAGGGGTTTATTTCTCGCGCGCGCGAGCCTAACACGCACCCGGGTGCGTGGAGTGGAACGATATAATCAAAAGTGAAGCGAAATATCAAACCGGTAATGACGCCTCACCACCCCCGAAGAAGGGCCAACGCGAGTGAGGCGGAGAAGTGTGCAAAATGTCACTAGTTTTATTTTGATTTTTCTAAGCGAGAAAAGCGGTTGTCGAGGAGGAAAGGAGGAAGGTGAGGAGCGTGGGACAGTGAGTGAAACACACGTCAAAGAACATAGTTTTAATTACTAAAAACTAGAGAGAGAGAGAGAGAGAGAGAGAGAGAGAGAGAGAGAGAGAGAGTACTTGGTAAGACCATACCTTAAGTTTTATAAATTATCATTAATTTTAAACCCATCACGAATTATTAATTTTTAATGAGATTAAAACATAAAGATCCATTTTTTTATTCGTACGAAGCCTTAACCAAAAAGCTGGCTAGCTCTGCTACCCGTTTCACGCGCAGTTTGTCAATAATGTGTGATTAAAACGTGTTGCGAGCGTTTTGAGCTAAATGGGCTAGCAAGCGCCCAAATGTATGCAATGCGTCAATCAAAACGCTCTTCAGAGCTTCTTCTAGAGAGAGAGAGAAAAAAAACACACACACACAACCGATTGGTGTCGCGTAACAAGTTGTGCGGATTGCATACCGTTCCCGGCGCCGTTCGGTACGAGCTAGCGCCTAAAGGTATGCAGCAAATTTTATTTATTTATTTATTTAACTAATACTCCGTGCCTGCGCTCACGGCAGGCCAGCGTGTGACCCACAAAGACCAAAACCCTTCGCTCCTTCTCTCGCTCCCTGCTCCCCGCACTCCTCGCCCGCGTGGCGCACGATTCTCGTTTTGTAAATATTTCGTAGTGGGATGCGGGGAACCAAAACCGCGAAGCAGACGAAGGGACGAGGGCGAAGGTTGGAACTTATTGAGCTTTATATCGGCGAGCAGGACACGAAAGGACACGGAACCGGCCCGGCGGAGAACGAGCGAGTGCAGAGGGTGTATGTAGTTTGTTATCCTTGCTTTATTTTCTCCTCCCGTTCAGCATCGTGATGCCTTTTTTCGTTGTGTGCTTTTCGAGAATACTGCCCGCACTCAACACTAACAGCAAAAAAAAGAAGCAGAAAACGACACAACGAAGTAGTTCGACGACAAATGCGTGTCCTGTCCCGAGCTGCTCCGCTCGGCACGCTGATTGACAAAAGGATTATGGTTCGAACACGGCCAGCAGAAGATTAAGCAAATATCGGACCGGCGTGTCCTGGTGGGCGCTTCCGACGTTCGCTTCCGCTGCGCTCTCACTTGCGGCTGCTTTCTTCCCGCCGGAACAGCTTTGCGAATGTTTTCTTTCGCCTTCTCACACACTCTCTCGCTCTCTCTTGTTCCGTGTGTAGCGCGCTATCCGCTGGCCACAAATCCTTAAAGCGAAAAAGGACGAGCCCGGGAGCAGTTTGGACTCGGAGCGAAGTTGATGAAGCTGCTGGTGGGGGGGGGGGGGGGGGGGGGGGGGGATGAGTCGCAGCAGCTGGTGCCGGTGGAGCAGGACACGGTTCGAATTTAATGGTTCCTGCGGTTTGGGTTGGTTGCGTGCCGGCGAGCGAAGCGAAGACAAAGCGACAACAGCATTAACTCAAGCTCGCCGTTTCAAGCGTCTCGTGTTCTTTTTTTTGGTTCGCTCGACGTTCGCTTGCAATTATTTATTTTAGTTTATCATCCCATACGCCTCTCTGTGTGAGTGTGTGCTCCTTGCACGATCCTTCGCAGCTGGAGGAAACCCGTGATGGCAGCTTCTTCCTATCATTATCAACAAATGATTGTTTTCGATTGCAGTGTTTATTGAACGAGTGAACGAGAGCCCGCGCTCGACGACGACGCACTTACTTACTGATGGAACGGATGGAGACAGAAGGGGAGGGGGTGGAGAGAAAAAACTGCTCCACCCACACACACACACACACACGAACAGGAGCCAGAAGAAGACGAAATATCGCCCGCTGAACAATGGAAGTCAATAACGAGCAGTGGGCGCAATGGACGCTTTCCTTCCACCGGGCACCGGCCAGGAATGCCATTAATGGTCCCGGTGAATCGTCTTCTACGATGCTCTGTACACACCGTCTACTACGTGTGTGTGTGTGTGTGTGTGTGTGTGTGTGTGTGTGTGTTTTTTAAGAACGCTCTTACTTGCTTCGTACAGCCATTTGACGAGCTCTCCATTTTCGGTCCTTTTTTCCCTGTGTTCTGGTGGAAGTTCATTAAGCCGGGGGACCGGGGATTGTAAGGACTCGCTTTTTGCTGTTGTTGTTGTTGTTGGTTCGCTCGCTTACGAGTCGTCCCCATTCGCCGGACACACGTAGCGTTTTTTTTTCTTCTCTTCTCATCGTGGTTGTTGTTTCGCTGCTGGAACCGATACATCGAAATGCCTCCTCAGGGTTACTCGAGCGAATTGAGCGCATTCCAGGCGATAGATTGTTATGAAATTGGCAGATAAAGCGTAAATAGGTCGGTAGTGTAGCGCACGGGTGCATACCTTGCAGGCGTAAATTTGCCTAATCACCTCCCTTTTTTTTCGAGTGTCTCAGCTCACCCGGCTGGAATGTGTTTGCTTGATTAATTTTGTACTGTTAAGCGGATTGCATAACTTTCCAACATGTTCTCAACGTTATACTTGTGTTTCCGTCGCAATGATTTTTTTTCACAAAAAATTGCATACTTTCAGGCTCAAACCGATTTGCTCACCAGCGGGCGTGGTTTGAGCCCGAAAGGTATGCAATCTGCCAAGCGAAACAATTTCTTAACGCCTTGGTAGTATCTTTTATACAATTTAACTACTTTGTTTCACTGATTTTGCTTTTATTACCATCGTTTTTTATTTCCTCAAGCACTCTCTGTATTCAATCAATAAAAAAACAAGGCCTCTGTAATAAACGCTTCGAAATTAGCAAAACACGGAAGAAATTTTTTAAAGTGCCCCCTCGGCTTTTCTTCCTTCGTTATCACACCGCACTCAGGGTGTAATTTGGTGCTAGCTAGTTCCGGTGCATTCGATTGCCGGGGTGGGGTTTGGAGAAATTATTTTAATCGAGCAAACATCGCTTCGCGTTAGGTTGGCAATGATCGCGATCGGTTGCGAAGGTGATGGATGGGGTCCCACTGGTCTGCAGGACGAGAGAAAGAGAGAGAGAGAGAGAGAGAGAGAGAGAGAGAGAGAGAGAGAGAGAAGCGACGTTAAACTATATTTCTAGCCGCAGCAGGCTTGATACAATTAAGCTAAGTTTTTTGTATACTTTCTAAGCAAAACCGATATCATTAGGCGAATCAAATTGAACAAAAAAAAGGGTAAACTAAATTAGCAAACTGTACAAAGGAACCTTTAGCGCGATCGGAACGTAACGCCTAAAGCAAAACAAAAATCAACACTACAGGCAGCTGGAGCAGGCTCTTGTTTTTGTCAACGTGACGAGGCTCACGCATTGTTAGAATTTGGAACAGATTTTTTTCGACCAGTTATTGCGTTCGTGTTAGCCTCATTCGTGAACCTGCCTCGAGCGGGTTCAAGTTGTGTTGTCTTCTGCCTTATCCTGCTTCGTTTGTTCTCAAGGGCGCGGGTTCACGTGGCTAAAAACGAAAAGGGCGGAAGGTACGGAAGCATATAAATATATAAATACATAAAGCTCTTATAAATAACTAACATGGAAACGAATCTTTAAAGAGGCACCACAAGTTGTAAAGCAAAGCAACACTTGTTACGAGGGGTTGGGATCGAGCAGTTCTCTAAGAAGTGTACCAAAAACTTAATAATAAAAAAACACATACACAGTTTAAAAGAAAATCAAACTAAAAACCAAAACCCACACCAAACTCGTTTCCATCTGGAAAAAGAAAACACGCGAGCAGGTAAGGGAGACATGTTTTTAAACATTATTTTGATGAAACACGAAACACGAAACGCGAACGCGACCGTGGAGGAGGCGCTGGTGCGTAATGTAGAAATATAGTCGATTAAGTTATTGCTCGTTGTTACAAATTGTATAACTTCAAAGCAACCTTAGGTTAATACTGTGAAGCCAAAATAAAGGAATGAATACCAGAAGCGAACCAGCGCGGGCGGAAGAAGCGTGTTTGTCCTAACAAAACGAGAGAAAATAAGAGAGAGAAGAAAAAAAAACAAAAAACGTACGAATTTTTCTAGCACATAGCGCATTGAGTCGGCGTAATCGAAGAGATTACACGAGAACGTTGAATACATTACAAAACAAAACAAAAAAAAAAACATCCCGAAACCAAACAAATCAAAACCGGACGAGCCTAAGCTACACCATGTAACGTACTTTGGCTTACCAAACCTCCTGAGATCAAATCTGACATCAAAAACTAAATAAAGCAAACTCAAATTGACAGAAGAAGAGAAAAAGCGACAGAACTCAATTAAGAACCATTCTTTTTAAGCACAACGTTGGCTGAGCCTTGGCCAGTGAAATGAACGAAATCAAACGAAGGGAACGTTTGGCGAGTCCATTCCATCCCGGTGTCAGTGTCCCGGCTGGAGCAGTGGGATAGGCGGGTGGAACACAAAAGGAAGGGAAAACCCCCATTCAGGTGTGAGTGAGACAGTGCAGACGGGCGCAGCAGAACCTTACGAAATAAAATTGTATTTATTCCGCGTGTGTTGTGTGTTCAAACCGTGTCGGCGTGCGTGAACATGTGAGGTTGGTATGAGTGTGTGTGTATGCGTGTGTGTGAAAAGAGTGGATGAAGCAGGTATAGGTTTGGAAAGAAAGCGAACCATTAGCCATTCAATTGCGAAAGCAGCGTACTACAAACAAACAAAAAATCCCTAAAACGAAACAGAGAGACAAACTGGCACCAACGTCGTGCCACGAAGACAACGAGCGAAACCACGGGTGCGAGTGTGTGCGTGTGTCATTTTCGACGGAGGTTTGAGGGCGTTAGGCACCACCCACTCTTCCACCCACCAAAGCGCGCGCATGTGAGGTGAGTGCAGTTAGGAAGTATTAAGAATTCGCAAACTCGCATGTAAGTAGCCAAAACGATACGCAAACGAAGTAAAGCAAGAAGAGGACAGAAGGGTGATGGATGACTTAAACCAGAAGCTAGGCACACACGGTGGAGGGGGTGGGTAGAAAACGAGAAATAATCCTAAAAACCACACAATAAAAAAAAGAAACAATTACCAGTAATTTTGGGCGTGCTGTTTGCGTTTCAATGATGTTTTGTCCAGAGCATCCGAAATGTGATTCTTGTAATAATAAAGCTTCCGAAATTCGTTTATAATTATCAAGCATTTTTTTCACATTTTAAAACACTTTTAAAAATAAAACAAAAATCCCTCTGATAAAGTTTTTTGATCAATTATATGATAATTGCATAACTAAAGGCGTTCTTATAACTTACGCCATACTTCGTGCATACATTTTTTTTTGCAAGTTGCATACCTTCCTGGCGCAAATCTGGTTCAAGCGCCGAAAGGTATGCAATTGAATCTTTTTGAAGGGTATCTTTAAGGATACCACTTTTAAAAATAGAAAATAATACTCTGAAAAAGTTGTTCAATCAATTCTATGATAATTGCGTATCTTAAGGCGTTCTTAGAACTTACGCCATACAGTATGCACTTCGAGGATGAAGTTGCATACCTTTCTGGCGCACATCTAATACAAGCGCCTAAAGGTATGCAATTGATTCTTTATTTAAGGGTAGCACAATTATTCTTTATGTTTCTCTGAATGCATGCATTCAGGCTGAATGAGCAGCTATGCGCCTAAAAGTAGGCTAAAGCCACGCAGAGCCTTTATGCGACAAAGTATTTGAAGAGCATTAAACCAACCAGAGTATATTCCGGTCCCCCCTGGTAAATCCATTACATTTAAAGCCCCGCTGGGTGGTGCCACCACCCCCAGGCAACCCTTCACCCCGGTCTGCCCGTGGCGCGTTGAAGTGAATAAAAATCAAACCGGGCGCCTCCCTAATCGTTCCGTCCGGCGAGCGTTAGTTTGGCGAATTTTAATTAAAAAGCAATGTTTCACCTTTCGGAGGGCGCCGCGGAGGTGGCGCAGCGGAACAGAAGACAGCTGAGAAACACTTAGGCTCTCTCTCTCTCTCGCTTTCGTTCGCCCTCGTGCTTCCTCTGTAAGCGCCGCACCATATTGGGCCGTTCCCAGGGCTTCTTTGGCTTACTGCTTGCGGTGGCCGGGCAGCGGGCGGAACCCAGACGATGATGAATGAAGCCGTTGGTAAGCTTTTAATTGATTCGTTTCAAAAACATCACCGAGCCCCGAGCGGGAGGAAAAAATGGCTTCCACTGGCGGTGCAAGAAACGGCGGGGAGCCCGGGAGGAACAGGAGCTTAAGTGTAATTGGCAAGCGGGCCGGAGAGATACACGCTGCGGGCCGTTTTGCGGAAGCAGAAGCCCTGTAGGCAGGGCCGATTACCCGGCCCCGGAGCGTTCGCTTTTGAAGCGGCCGAGTCGATTGTGTACTTTACCGGCGGGTGGTATCGGGAAGATAATTTGACAAACCAACCCCACCCGTCGTGTCGTGGCTTCTCAGGGCGTTCTTTGATCGTTTCGGGCGGAGCGCGCGGGGAGCGCTGATTAACTCCGTGCGCCTAAATGTAGGCAATCGGAAGCGAGCGAAAACAAGCAGCCGGTTCGTTCCATTATTCCATTACTGGCCTGCTTTCCGGAGGAACGCCGAGCTTGCGATTGCCGATGCCGGGCACGTCACGAGCTTCGGTTTTTTGCGCGTCCATCAGCACGCCGGAACCGGGACCGGGAAGCCTTACGCCCCGGTCCAGGTGCCGCTGCGTTTTCGGTCTCCTTCGTCGCGCGCGCACGAAACTCGCAGCTTCCACTTCAACGCACCACAAAGCAACGGAACGCCAGTGAAAGAAACGCGCCTAAGATAACAGGCGAAAGAAATCCGGCTCCGGCGACGGGCGAGGCAAACTTCACGTTGCATCCACGGCGCGCGCTTGGTGTGTATGCAATGTGCATTACCGCGCCCGCGGAACCAACAACCGAACGCATCATTATCGGGGCTGCCACTTCAGAGCGTTTTGCTTGAAATTGCCGGCAAGCGCGGCAGCACAGAATTAACTACGTCGTGCACAGCAGCAGCAGCAGCAGCAGCGCGAACCACCGGGAGCTTGTTATCTGCGTTTCGCCAGGCTGCGACTGAAGGTTTTGAGCTGATGCTGCCACACGGCGGGTCGTGAAGACGGCGCCCAAAGTTAGACTGGATGCCGTGCTGCATCCGACGCCGTGCAGCAATTTTTCCGAAGCAGGGAAGATCTTCCGCGGCATACCTCCACGCCAGGTCCAATTTAGAGGTCCACAAGCTCCACCGTGTCGCGCTGTCATCTCGGCTTTCTTGACGTTTTTCTTTATTTTCATTGTTCAAGATCGGGCACTGTCAACCACTTCGGAAAAGGTATGTATATTTTACAGTATGTCTATTTTACATTAAATTTGTAAAAATAGCCACATTTTAGTTGGGCAGTTTGAAAGATCAAACGCCTAAAAGTTTGCAACGTGCTATAATATAATGATTTTTTCTAGTATTTTCACACCAATTTCTTGCAGTGTTCCCGTAAAGCTAAAAATATATTCAACCGTCTCGATTTGCATTTGTGTTTTTCTATTTTCATTTAGTTCAAGATCGTACACTGGTAACCGCTTTGGATGAGGTGTCTAACTAGTTTGTAATAAATATCAAATCATATATTTATGTATATTTTACGAGAAATTTGTAAATAATATTTGAATCACTGAGCAATTCTTTCTTTCTTACCCTATCTTTTTTTTGTAAATCAAATGCATTTTACTAAGGTGATTTCATAGAACAAACGCCTAAAAGTATGCAACGTTCAATAATAAAAACGGTTTTTTTTATTAACGGCCTGCAGTGTTCTCGTCATTCTGAAAATTTATGCAACCATCTCGAAGCATTACGTATTATTTTTTGTATTTTATTGTTCAAGATAGTTAGTAACTTGTTTGTGGTGAATCATGAAGCCAGAATTATGATTTATTGTTTTACAAGAATTTTAAAAATAATATTTCATTTACTGAGCGATATGTCTTACCCTTTCGTGATCCTTTCGCGTAAAAAAAATCATTTAAATTACCCAATTTGAACGAACAAACGCCTGAAAGTATGCAACGTACAATTATTTAAGCGCTGTTGCTATTATATTTATATAAATTTTCTGCAGGGTTCCCGTTATTATGGCTTTACATATTTTTTTATTTGTTTATAGTTCAAGACAGTACACTGTCTACCGCATCGAATAACGTCAGGAACTGGTTTGTAAGGAAACATCAAACTATGCTTATAAATTGATATTTTACAAGAAATTATAAAGAATGTTTCAATTACCGAGCAATATGTCTTATCCTTTTCTCATTCATTTTTGAAAAAAAAAACATTCAAAATACCCCGTTTGAAAAAACAAACGCCTTAAAGTATGCAACGTGCAATAATATAAACGCCTTTTCTATTATATTTATACAAATTTTCTACATGATTCCCGTCATTATGCAAACATATGCGAACATCTCGAAGTTTTACGCATTTTTTAAATTTGTTTCTAGTTCAAGACCGAACACTGTGAACCGCTTTGAATAAGGTGCGTAACTAATCTGTAAGGAAATATCCAACTTTATGTATGTATATTTTACATGATATTGCAAATAATTTTTCAATTACTGAGCAATATGTCTTATCCTTTGTTGTAATTTTTTTAGAAAAAATACATTTATGTGAGTTGATTTGAAAGAACAAACGCCTAAAGGTATGCAACGAGCTAAAAATTGAACCCTCATTATATTTTTTTTTACAAATGTCCTGTAGTGTTCCCGTTATTCTGCAAATATATGCACCCGTCTCGATACTTTATGCTTTTTTTTATTTCTTTATATTTCAAGACCGTGCACTGTCAACCGATTTGAATAAGGAGCGCAAGTAGTTTGTACTGTAACATCAAACAATATAAATAGGACTTTTTTTATTTTATGTCATAATTTTTCACAGAATGGTTAAAAATATTATTCTTATAATAGAGTAATCATTCTTACCCTTTATTTATCCTTTTTGTACCATATATTTTTAAACAAATTGCATTTTAGCTAGGTGATTCGGTAGGACAAACGCCTGAAAGTATGCAACGAGCAAAAAAGTAAGCCCTTTTTCGATTATTTTTAAACAAAATTCCTGCCGTGTTCCCGTCCGATCTGCAAATGTATGCAACCGAAGCTCGAAGCTTTCCTCTCCTTTTCATCATTTTGCTCGTATGAGCCGGCTTGTTGTTTGCCACGGCACGGCAGCGGCCTTGTCAGGCTGCATTCTTAACGCTAGATAAACGTCTCCCGTCGCCGCGCATCGAACTGTGCGAGCTGTCCGAAAATGGCACGCGGTGGTTCAATTCCCGCACCCGCCTGCGACGCTAACGTGACGGCTGTCGGGCTGCCCGGTTCGGTACGCCTAAAACCCGGGCACGCCGTGTACGGGCACAGCGGGCTCTCGCAGCGAGCAGCGAGTGGGAGAAATTAAGTCGTAGAATGTTTTGGCGTCGACCACGCAGCCATGTGCCTGCGAGCCTGCAACATTTTCGAAACGAGGCTGAGTGAGGGGTTCCCTCTGGTCGGTCGGGTTTTGGGGGGTGGTTGTAGCGCGGGCGTGTGCGCGCGCGCTGGAATCTCATTACCGCGCCCGGTTTCGCTGCCTTGCGAAACCGAAAACCGAACCTGCACCGGTGGCAGCGATGCTGTGACCTGTGTCTCTCCTGGCTACGTGTGTGTGTGTTTGTGGACTGCCATTTTACTGCGAATCATTCTCCCGAGCGAGCGCGCGAAAGGATACGCGTTCCAGCTGGGCTCCTGGTGGTGGGCCGATTCCCTTTCGCCCTGTTATGATGGCCGCTCGGGCGGCGCAATGAGCTGAGCGCGTGTCGGTGTGTCGGTTCGGTCGCCACATCGCCACTGTGCCGGCAAACCCTGTCTCTCGCACGTTCCTGCTACTGACTCACCCCGTCGGGCGTTCGGGCCTCTGGAAAGCGGCCATTTGCAAGCCATGTGGAATGGAGCAGGAAGCAGCAGAGACAAAAAAGTAAAAAAAAACCAACACACACACACCCGAAACCATCGGAATGTGCTACGGATGCGCCGGAATGGAATGTAAAACTCGAGCGTAAAATAAGATCATTACCACGCGCGAACATTTCCATTATTTTAAATAACAATACGGCTTCCTCACCCGCACGGCCCCTTTTTGCCTAGTTTGGGCGCGTCGCGTTGTCATTCCCGGTCGGGGCGCGTGGGAGGTGATGCTTCAGGAAAAAGCGAAATCAACAAAAGAGCATTCATCTTCTTGTCCCTTTTGTTTCTCCCGCTTCTCCCGACCCCACACGGCACGTGATCGACCGGCTGACGGCTTCCCGGCATTCGTTTCTGCTATCGGTCCCAAACCGGAGACAGGAGGGTGTGTGTGTGTGTGTTTTTTCTTTCTACTACTGCGGCTACCCTCACCCCGATATTGATGTGTTAATGCAGCTCGCCAGCCAGTTACTGCTGGATGGAGGGGGGGCTCTAAAACAAATTAGCAATGGAGAAAAACGTCCCTGGTGCGGTCGGTAGTTGAATTCCAGCACGCATCTTTTACACTTTTTCCTCTGTGGTGGGAAGCACGCAGTAAATAATTGATCGATTAACACTGGGAAGTCTGCGGAGAACGTTATTCCTGATTAAAGTATTTTTCTAGATTATTTTCTTTTGCCTTTGTTCAATATTTGATATTGGCTACATTTGCGCTTTCATTTGGGACCTAAAAATAAAAAAGTAATATAATTGCATTCATTTAGGGGTTAAGACACTTCAGGTTAAGACACTTCAGATTAACGTTTTTACGTTTTTACGTTTACACCATATTTTATATTGATATGACTATTTTAGACCGAATTTAAGACAATTTTACATACCTTAAACAAGTATGCAGTAGACATGCGTAAATAATTGACCGATTAACATTAGGAAGTCTGCGGAGAACGTTTTTCCTGATAAAAGTATTTTCCTAGATTATTTTCTTTTGCCTTTGTTCAATATTTGATATTGGCCTCATTTGCGCTTTCATTTGGGGCTTAAAAATTAAAAAGTAATATAATTGCATACATTTAGGGGTTAAGCCCCTTTTGATAAAACGGCTCCTGAAGAATAATACGTTCACATTTTTTTATTGATATGACTATTTTAGACCGAATTTTACACTATTGTTACAGACCGCGAACAAGTATGCAATATGCATTAACCCTACTGTCTACGACCAAAAAACTATACGAATCCATACGACCAGCATACCCGGGTATGCCATACATTTTGTAT
>KB672491.1:2500739-2511880 GCA_000349145.1 Anopheles dirus | reverse complement strand
TTTTTTTTTTGCCATGTTATAGAAAACATTCTCGTGTAGGAACTTAATTTTTTTCAAGTTGCTGGGACTACTAGATTCAGAGATATTGATTTTTAAATTTGAAAAACATACCCGGGTATGCGGTCGTAGACATTAGGGTTAATAAGTAAATAATTGACCGGTTAACATTGCGGAGTCTGCAGAGAACGTTATTCGTGGTTAAATTATTTTTCTAGATTATTTTCTTTAGCCTATGTTCAAATTTTGATATTGGCTATATTAGCACTTTCATTTGGGGCTTAAAAATAAAAAGTAATATAATTGCATACATTTAGGGGTTGATACCCTTTAGCTAAAACGATTCCGAAAGAATAATACGTTTACACCATATTTTTTATTGATATGACTATTTTAGACCGAATTTTAGACTATTGTTACAGACCGCCTACAAGTATGCAATATGCACAACACGAGTTTCTCATTACCACACCATGTTCTTTTCATCAAGCGATACTTTCACATCCGGCACATCCCGAGCTAGAACGATACAGCTAAATCGGGTGCAAAACCCGCATCCCGAGCGGCTTGCCTACTTGCAGGCGCACTTGATAGAATTTCGCCAAAAATACCGAGCAACTGCAGCGAAACGCGCACTCGAACCTATCAGCGTTTCGCATCGGCACGCGCTCACGCTTTGTTGCCGGTATCTCTCCGGCGGTTGCCCAGCTCGTACGGTGCGCCCTGTGCCGGGCTGCGCATTGTAAAGTGAATCAGGCCTAGGCGGTGCGTAATTTGTTCCAATTGAACGGTTTTAATAGGACGCCCCCCACCTCACCGTTCCCGGCAGCCGCTCGAGCGGCAGCCGCAGTTTTGCGCTGACCCGGAATCGCACCCAATTACTATTTCGCAGTGTAATTTATCCTTCCAGTTGCCGGGCGGCCGGATCGCGCCGTTCAGGGCTTTGCATGGTCGATTTTTATTGGTTTGATTTGCAACTCGGTGTCTCGCTCTCTCTCTCTCGAGGGAATGCGCACGGTTTTCAATCGATAGCCAGGTACGTTGCACGGCCCATACCAGGCACGCACCACGGATTTGATCTGTGTCGTTATTAATAGCAGCTTTGATGTTCTTCCCGTCTGACGAGCATGAAAGAAGCCGCGTGCCTTGTGAAACAAACCGCTTCCCTGCGCGTGATGGAGACATGTTGAAGAGCTAGGAAAAAGGATACGACAACCATGTAATGATGTGCTGTAATTGCACATTATAGGTATTTACTAGCGCGTGTGTGGAGAATGAAGCCAGGAATTGATTTTTTTTTATTTATTTACAAGCACTCGTAGATGAATGTATGCGATGACAATTACCACAGCAAGAGAAGCAGTCGCTACATCCTTTTGCGATAAGTGCTTCCCACTCCAACGGCGACCGAGACCGCAACAAGATTTAATAATGTAGAAAACCAACGCATCAAGCCAGCAGAAACACTGTGCGGAACGGAAAGGAACGAAAGAAGAAAAAATAATGCTCATAAATACGTCTGCGATTCGGTTTTCATCGCGGTACGGGTCGGTAAGCGCAGCAACAACCCATAATAAGCTTCTAATTACGTTACCCACCACACACGCGCGGGACACGCGGCTGACCGCCGCAGCCTGGGCTGGGATCAATTATTATCCTCCCGCACCGGCCGCGCACCAATTAGTGCGATGCGAGGTGCATACCTTCCGGGCGCAACGCGCTCGGGGGGAAAAGAATCGCACACACGAGCAAGAAGCTCGTACACCGCAACCAAGAAAACGAAGCAAAATGGGGAGGGAGGGATAAAAGCGAATAAAAAGGCACAAACCAGACACGATTTCGCTTAAAAATATCCACACACACACATAGAGACGCGTGGGGAAAAAAGGAGCGAAATACAACACGTACGGCCCATGTTGAAATAATGAAATGCAGTTTTGCCCGGCCGCCAAGGCCGCGATGAACCGGGGCAGGGCAGCCCAGACCAGAAGCTGGCGACAACGATGACAAATGAAAACCCCATAAGCCGAGTGGGTGGATGGGGGGGGTGGGGTGGAATGGGCTTGCGGCAGGATTTTTCGCAAGGACGCGTGGGGGCGTGCGCGTGTGTTTGCGAGCATAATAAGGTGCAAATAAGGGGGAGGTCGGGAATGCGGCCGTTGAGATGGTGGGTTGAGGGGATGGGGAAGGGGGGGCAGGGGTGGAACCCCTTCGGGATTCGCGCGTGGGGCGTGGGTTTTCCGTGCGACCGCCACAGCAATTAGTCGCGCGTTTTCCAGTGGCATAATCATTGCCGACGCTGTGCGCGCCCGTCGCCAGTAGGAACTTTTCCAAAGGGGGGGGTGGGTGGTGGGTTTTGGTGGGTGGGAGAGGGTGTCGTGAGGTGCGAAAATCCGGTTTGGGAAATGGGTCTTTCCGAGGAAATGGGTTCGTCCAGGACGACTTTTGCACTTTTCGCCCTCCCACCCCTTTTCGAGGGTGAGAGTGTCGGTGGGTGGGAAAAGGGTGGCTCGGGGATGGAAATTGGGGACGGCTGCTTTAAATTGGATTTCCTTCATCTCATCACCTTTTAATTTGCTGGCCTACCCTCGAATATCACATTCACTGCTGGCTCTATCCTCACCGGTTTTATCGACCGTGCTGTGTGAGTGTGGTTGTGTATCTTCGCTGCATCCATTTTGTTTCACGTTTTCGTCCCAGGTTTCGCTTCACTTTAGGCATCCGCTTCGTGGCTTTCGTTTCGTTTTCCATCTCCGATAACAATATCCGATCTAATGGTCGCTTTTGTTTGGGTGTGCTTAAAAATTGTGAGAAAAATTAGCAAACTGTATATGAGCTCATCCTTCCCCCTTCAGGTAGACTGGCAAAAGTTTGCCAGTTACCTTCGGTGCGACCTGTGGAGTTGTGAGCAGTAAAACTACCGCGGGTGGCTCGTGGGGCGTGGAAAATCCGTCGCGCCATTTTCCCCTCTTACGCAACCACAAGGTGCACCCGGGTTGCGTAAGGTGGGCCGGGACGGACGGGTCCGACGTCAGGCAGCAGGCTTTTCGGTGCGAGTGTAACACTGCCTACCGAAAACTCCTTTCATGGGCGGTCCGGGACTTTGCGGGACGTTCGTTTTGCGGGAAATCGGCCAGCCAGGCGTGGCTGCTGGCAGCTGGATTTTCGGTGGAAGACTGCTCGCGCGTTGCAATGCCGCGACGCGGAAGCAAAACCCAAAGGGCTGAAGATGAAGTCGTCCTTCTTCCGTGGGACCAATAAACCGCGGCGCAGGCGGGTTGTGATCTACAGGTTGGGGGACGAATTTTATAGCCGCACCAATTAGCGCGACCATTCGAGCGAAATTTTGACAAACTGCGACCGGCGTCGTGCTGATTGCATACCTTCCGGGCGGAAGTGTAATACTGTGCCAGTAATGATAATCGATTTAGTTTACTCCGATATCAGCATACTGTGCTGGAATTTATCAATAATTATTTAGATCGCTAAATTCGAGTTTAGAAAGCAGTCGATTTTATTTAAATTAACACACCGAGAACAATAAATTGCATAAATGCCAGGCGCATGCAAGCAGTAAGATGTTTTTTAACCATTTTTATATTTTTATCCAAGGCAAACACTACAAATTATGTTTTCTCACGAATTGCATACTTGCAGGCGGCATTACATAGTATTTGTATTTTATTTTGCTTTTCTCCCTCGTTTTTTTTAGTATTTTATTACAACTTTATCGGTTCGTGTAATCGATGATTTCTATAGTTAACACACCAAATTGTGCTCAACGTGTTGCGTTTTGAAGATGATCGATTTAGTTTACTCCGGTATCAAAACTGTATTGCGTTTGATTTTATTTATAGTCATTTCGATGACTACAAAATTATATACTGTTAGGAGCACCCTGTGTCAGCAGCAGTTCGGGTTACGAGAGAACCGAAGCACTCCCGATGACACTGGTGGTCAACGCAAGAGTGTTCTTGCTCTCTCTCTTCGCTCCTGACCGGCCCGCATGACGGAAGTGTTCTGTCGATTGTTTGTTCAATATTTATTGTATTAACTGTTGTTAATTGTAAATTTTAGATGTAAATAAACCAACACATTTTAACAACACAAAATATACACAGCATCGTTGGAAGGATTGAAATTAACATGTCTAGAACAATTCATTGCATACCTATTAGGCGCATACAAGTAGTAAGATGATTTGTTAAAATCTTTTTTTTTTATCCAAGGCAAAGATCACAAATGCTATTTTTCAAACGAAATGTATACCTACAGGCGATTACATCAGCATTTGTATTTCATTTTGCTTTTTTCCCTCGTTTTATTAGTATTTTATTATAGCTCACCAAATTGTGCTCAACGTGTTGCACTTTGAAGATGGTCGATTTAGTTTACTCTGGTATAAAAATTTGCTCTACATTTAGTAAAATTTCTCTACAACATTATATAAAATGCATCGTTTAACTCATCGAGCAAAATTCATTGCATACCTGCTAGGCGCATACAAGTAGTGAGATGATTTTTTAAACCATTTTTATGTTTTTATCGAAGGTTAAAAATCTCAAATACTATTTTCACGCGAATTGCATACTTTTAGGCGGCTTCATCAACCTTTTCATTTTACTTTGCGTCAAACCATCGTTCAGATAGTATTTTTATGGCTTTATCAGTTAGTATAATTGATCATAGCTAAACCCACCACCATTGTGCTCCACGTGTTGCATACCTGCAGGCGGAATTCAGCGTAATGCAATTGAGAACATCGTTTTTCTGTTGGAAACGATAAAAATAGTCAATATGAACAATAAGAAAAACATTCCAGGCAGGGTATCTCTAGCATATGTAAATTTCGGCACTCCATAAGCTTAGTTTACTGAATGATCGTTTCGCGAGGAACCTGCCAAACCGCATTTACCTCCATGCTAAACTTCCCTTTATCGCTTTTAGATTGCACTCGTGGCGAAGCAACGGGGAAAAAAGGCAAACATAGCGCCCCGTTTTCGAGCACGGCTCTCCGACCGGCGTACGTACGTTAGTGTGGGCGGGTAATTTTTCATTCACAAACCCATTTTCGGGTTCGGGCGCAAGTGATGCATTCCTCTCTTTTTTTACGGCTCCCGCCGCCGCATGATCGATCTATTGACGTCCGTCTGTCTCCGGGCCGCCCTGGGTCTGGTGACAAGTGACAACTAGTGCAATTGATCCTGCCGGCTGCTGGCAGACGCGGTCGGAGCGCGTCGCAGCAACACCAAAAACTCGCCTTCGCAAACAGTTTGCCTGGACGGGCGGAGTCGCGATGAGTAATGGTGGCCGCGTTTCGAAGCGCACGGAGCGTGTGTTTGTTTTCCGTCGCTTTTATTGCCCGTTTTGTGTTTTTGGTTTGGTGTGTGTGTGGGTGTTTTTTGTTGCTTGTTTGCATTCTCTCCATAACCATGCAGAAAGATCGACGACATCGTGTGTGTTCCGAAAACAAAAACCCAAAACTTCTGGTCAAGGAACGCTGTTGCACGAACATGAATCAAACGAAGAAAGCGTCGGAGAGGAACTAACAAAACGCCCCCCACACAGACACACACACACACACGCACCAGTATCGCGTTTGGAAACGCCAGCGCGTGCTTCGCGTTGTCCTTTTGAAGGTTTTGCGTATTTTGCCGGGTCAACTATTATCTCGCGCTCGTCGTGCGTATGACGCCGCTTTTCACCGGTGCGCATCCGTTCCGTGGGTGCTGTTTGGTGTTGGTGACCCGAAACCGACTGTAATGGGCTCCGACTGCGCTGGAGCGCGATCGGTAATGGAAAAGTCATTCCAATCCGGCCTGATTGGGGATTGGGGACAACTGAAATATGCAGAATGGCGTCAAGAGGCGCATGAAGCAAACGGATCCTAAAGTTTGAGCTATGTGGGTTTTTCGGAAGCAAACGAGATGCGTTGGTGACTGTAATTGAAGTATTTTTCATCTTAAAAATGAAAACGAACTCTTTGTGTTAAAGAAAAGTGTATTGAACAATATTTCAAGTGAAGTTTGGTCCTTCGAATCGGATCGGTTCTAATTAGTAACAATATTTATAGTAGAAAACTTCTCTGCTTGCTTCTCTCTTCCTATTTGAATAAAAAACCATTTAATATGAAAGAAATATTAAAACAACTATAATAACGAAACTAAACTAAAGCTTGTCTTGTTGGTCCTTTGAACTGGATGATTAATAAAAACAAGAAAAAAGAATAAAGCTTGGTCCACTTAACCATACAATTAAAATTATTGAACTAAGGAATAAATAAACTAAACTAAGGAATGGTTTATTGGTCCTTCGAACCGGATTGTTTTTAAGATAACAATATAAAGAAATAAGAATATATTGATCTAGATCTATTGATTGATCTTTTATTACTTCATAGTTAAGAAAGAACCTTCAAAAATATCAAAATAGAATCATGCTCTAATCCAAACTGGATGTTTAATTAAAATAGGAATATAAAAAAAACAGCTTGATCTCTTTTTACTTTTTTGTTGATGAGGAAGCTTAAAAACAAAATGATAGAAAAGAAAAAAAGTAAATATAGCTATATAAACGAAACTAAACTTGGATGTGACTTTTTGGTCCTTCGAACCGGATGATTTCTAAAATAGCAGAAGAAAGCAAAAAACAGAAAGCTTGACCTATTAAACCATGAAATTAAAAATATTAAAAATAGAAGCAAAACATCACAGAAGCTGTAAAACCCCAACTGAACTGAGAATAAATTATAAAAAAGAAAGCTTGGCCTATCTAACTAGAACAATAAAATTATGGAAAATAGAAATAAGCTATCAAAATAGCTATAAAAACTAAACACAACTAAGAAGTGACGTTTTGGTCCTTCGAACCGGATTTTTTAAATACCAATATAAATAGGAAAAAGCTTTTTGTTACAGAACGTGCCAGGCATGCTTGATTGATTATTACCTTAGACCAAAAAAATACCTACCTTAATGGTTAACCCTTCGGACGCGACCGTCTTTTCACGCCTTCAACAGTAATTAGAAACCCCATTCAGCACAGCTGATAACGCGCATCTGCGCGGTTTGGCGCCCTTCTGGTGGAAATCGTCAGCTGCCCGTCTGCTTTAAGTGTCACTCCATCGAACGCAGGTCCAGTTGATTGTTCATGACGAGGCGAACACCGGCTTCGCATGTCACACCGTGTGACATTATCTTCCCAACGGCAGTCTGTCCCGCCCACACCACGGTACCGGAGGGCGTCTGACGTCTAATCAGCGATCTTTGAACTCTTGATGGCTCGCCCCGTTTACGTTAACTGGCAGGTGGGTCGAGGAGGGGGAGGGAATGATTTGCTAGTTTTCAAAGAAGCTGTCGCGTGCGATATTGCGAACGGGTGTGAACGGTAAAGTCAGTGTTGAAAAATGAAGGGCACGCTCGCGATAATCGAAACCGGTCCGGGCTGCTGCTGTTGGTGATGTTGGTGGGTTTCCTCGTTTCGCTTTCGGTTTTACGGTCTTGACATTGCAGCGCCTGCAGCAAGAAGCAAACACGGCCGATCGCGTGCCCGACGCCCGCTGATGTTCGTCCGTCACGCGATCCGGCCGGGACGTGGGAGTCGGTGTGAACATTTTCGCATCATAAACAACATAATTTTGGAAAAGGGCGAGGAGGGCGGGTGGGTTGGGTAGGTCGATGCTACCTTGAGCCTCGCAACGCCGAGGTGAACTGGTGATTTTTATTGTGCCTACCCCGGCCGCCTCAGTGAGGCGCCTGGAAGGTATGCAAACCGCGTGGTTTCGCTTCGGAAGCCTTCCACGGAGTCGATCTGTTAGTTTTGTTTCGGTTGCTGTTGTCATGTTTCTTTTGTTCCGTGTCCCAGCAGACATTCCACACGACCCCCTGATAAACCGACCGATCCACGCGGCAGGGCAACTAGAGGAATCTAAAGTGACTTATCGACCGCGATTACGCGATAGGCCAGGGACTGCCGTAATCAACCGGACCGGTGCCGTTAAACGCACTTAGCGGGCTGGTTTTACGAGCGTTTGAATTGGCCGGTCCCGATTTGATTCCGCATCGTGCACGGTCCATTACGCACGGGAGGGGGTGAATGTTTGACGCCGGTGTTCCGCATGCCTTCACAGGGGGATGTGATGATATTCTTTTGCCGTAGGTCGCACGTGAAAGGGCTCGCGGTTCACCCACCTTTGGCGATTCATCACTGGCACAAGGTATCTGCTCTTCGGTGTGCTTTGTTTGGGTGGAATGGATCAGACAAATGGGGCGAACGATGCAAGGTTCCATTGCTACGTGTGGTTGATAGAATTTTCTTTGCTTAATGGACTATGATTCACGGATTGCTGGATGCTATACGAGCGTTTCATGAAATCAGATATAATTGAAGACCGATAATTAAAGCTAGCGCCTAAAAGTATGCAGAATGCAGATTAACGCCTAAAAGTATACCATATTTTCGTACATAATTGAAGACTGATAATTCATGCTAGCCCCTAAAAGCATGCAATTTATAGAATTATTTATTTATCGACAGATTAACGCCTAAAATTATTCAATATTTTTGTACATAATTGAAGACTGATAATTCATTCTAGCGCCTAAATGAATGCAATTTATCGATTTATTTAATTATTGGCAGATTAACGCCCAAAAGTATGAAATATTTTCGTACATAATGGAGGACTGATAATTCATGCTAGCGCCTTAAATTATGCAATTTATAGATGTATTTACTTATTTACAGATTAACGCCTAAAAGTATCCAGTGTTTTTGTAAATAATTGAGGACTGATAATTCATGCTAGCGCCTAAAAGTATGCAATCTAAAGATTTATTTATTTATTTATTTATTGGTAGATTAACGCCTAAAAGTATGCAATATTTTAGTACATAATTGAAGACTGATAATTCATGCTAGCGCCTAAAAGTATGCAATCTAAAGATTTATTTATTTATTTATTTATTGGTAGATTAACGCCTAAAAGTATGCAATATTTTAGTACATAATTGAAGACTGATAATTCATGCTAGCGCCTAAAAGTATGCAATCTACAGATTTATTTATTTATTGGCAGATAAACGCCTAAAAGTATGCAAATTCTTTGAAATTTCGATACGGTTTCTATGATTTGCAATGGAATTGTTGTTGATATCAGTTTTTAGTATGTTTCTTTTACTTTTTTTCGTTAATAATAGTTTTAATCTCTCTAGCCGCCTATTCTATCAGCAGAAAACTACTCCTTAGTTCATATTTCTTTTCAACAAGGATGGTTACAGTAAAAACACAAATTTCCATCGCACCGTAACTCCTCACGTTCTATCGCTCGAATCGTTCGAGAACAAAGCCATCCTTTAAGCAGTGCGCATAGTTGCCCTGGGTCGTCGTCAATAAAGCGAATCATTTTCGTACCCGCCTCGCCGCGGCAGGCTGTTGCTCCACCGAAGCCCGAATTCGTCAGCCGAACGCGAAGTGACGGAAATTGAAAGCAATGACGTCCATCCCGGGCGCGGTTCTCCTGAAGAGTGAAGCAGAACTAACCGAAGAGCAGACAAAAAAAAACTAAACAAAAAAAAAGGAACACCCAACCTTCCTGAAGAATGACGAACATTTCTGCGAGCGTTTCCGTGCCGTGAAAACGATTCGGGATGGAAACGGAGCGAACGGCAGAACAGGGAAGCGTCCCGCAAAACCGCCGAGACGCCAGCGGCAGGAAAGTGATTGGTTGGATTTTAGTAAATATTTCCGGTTTGAACTTCGTGCCCGTGTGCCTCTGCCACCGTTGGCCTTGAGGTTGCGGGAAGCGTAGCGCGGAATTTAGGACAATGCAAATCGCTTCTTTTTCTTCTTCTTGTTTGCGTGCTTGTGTGTGTGTCTGTGGCTCGTTTAGCTCCTTTTTTTCGCTGGTGGGGTATTTTTTTTATTCCTCCTCTGTCATAAGCTACCTTCGCTCTGTTTGAGAACCGTCTTTCCGTCGGGTAGGAACCCGATCATCGGTGTGTTGCGAGGGAAGTAAGGGAAGAGTGGGTTTGGAGCACGGTTGCCCGGGGCCGAGTGCGAGTGGTTTGCGTACAAGGTGAACAAAAACACTCCGGTGACTTGTGTGCGTGTGAATAGGATTTTGAAAGATTATATTTCCCTATTTGGTTCTTTTTATTTCGCAAGCTTTAGTGGCGGTTTGAGCTGCTCCTGCGGTGGTAGCTGTGACCGATCCAAATCACACCCGACCGGAGTTAACTTTAATAGGACGGCGTGATATTTATCATAAACATTTCACTGCTTTTTGTTTGTTTGTTGGTGAGAGTTACAGAATGGAATGCGATGCGGAACGCTTGAACTCATCGCAACTGGTTGAGCTAATTCTTTTCTTACACAAACGCCGAAGCACCCTCGTTCGTGCAGGCAGCCCCGTTGTCACTCTCAGCACGCAAAGGACATCCGTGGAATGTCAAATATTTATGTAAATAATAACCCATAGAGAGTGAAGCAAAAAAAAAACAAACAAACACACTTTTTTCCTCTTCCCACACTCGGCGCCTAGTGCGAGGGAGAAAAGAAGAACGACCCCAAACAACCCAACGGAAATGTAAAAGCGTATTATAAACGCCGTTTTGGTGCAGACCGGGTGTGGGCCGACGAGCCCGCAAATCAAAATTCGATCATTGAACCGGGACCCTTCACGACCATAAAGCGGTGCCCGGCGGCATCGCGGCGGCCATAAAGAGCGGCAAATAAAAGCGCTTACTAGCGCTGCGCCACTAGAAGTGGTGGTGTTAACAGCGAAATAAAAACAGCGCCACTCGGTAAGGGTAGATAAGTTTTCAAGGGTGTTTTTTTTTTGCTGGTGGTTTAAATTTTATAATCTAAAGCTCGTTCCACTCTACGATGGACTTACGGCAGTATAACTAAACCGAGCCGTAATCGTAGAGTAATGTAACTGATGCGGTAGTTCTAGTAGGCGCGTGGCTCCTGTTGATTCTAGAAGAAGTGAGTGAGGCGCCTAAATGTATGCAATTTTGAGTTTTTGTTTTAATTCTTTAAATGAAGATTAGTTGGTTTATCTGCAATAAAATCACCACGAGGTGTCCCTTCTAAGGCACACAACTTCTGTATTGCGTGTTGCATAACGGCAGGCGTTATCGTAA
>KB672491.1:2484034-2499332 GCA_000349145.1 Anopheles dirus | reverse complement strand
TTTTAATTCTTTAAATGAAGATTAGTTGGTTTATCTGCAATAAAATCACCACGAGGTGACCCTTCTAAGGCACACAACTTCTGTATTGCGTGTTGCATAACGGCAGGCGTTATCGTAATAATGGTTGAAAAATATGTTTTAATCTATTTTTTCCGATCCACTGACAGCGGTAATTTATTTAATCTAGAAAATAATTCAAACAGAGACCAATGTGCAAAGGGAATTCCGCCGAACGCACGTGTCGCTTCCATAAAACATATTTCTGTGCTCGCATGCTCGCAGGGTAAAAAAAAAATCATTCCGCACCCAATTTGCCTCAGCACCGAAAGACCCAAACCCCACTCAAAGGCGATGCGGTTCTGCCTACCAAATAGCTACTTTAAATTCCTTCAAATTCTGTCCGAGCGGAATTATTTTCTCTCTGCGCCCTTGACGGTGTCCTTCTCGTGAAAGGAACGTTTCTAAACCGGCCCGATAAGAATAGGACAAACGCTTGAACCAAACAAAAAAGAAAGAAAGAAAGCAAACACGAAGAACACTAAAATCTGCAGCATGAAAAAAGCACCTTCCAACAGGTCCACTCGCTCCCGCTGGACGAATCACAAATATGAGGAAAAACAGAGGAAAAACCAACCGAAAAGGACACCCGTCGTCCTACGCTCCCGGGGTCCCGCCCGGGAATGTCCTTCGCACCGAGGCGCAATCGGTTGGATAAATATTTTTGTTTAATACACGGAGCAAAACATTCGCAAACAACACGGCACGAATCGGCCAAAACGGGGCGCGGTGTTGGGCGGATTTCACCCCCCCCCCCCGCCTCCTGCACCGGAAACCGGAAGGATAATGATAAGCTGGGCCAACATCCTGGCTCGGGCTGGATGAAGCGAGTGATATGTATTGGCTGGCGCAAGACACACATCCGCGCTGTTGTTTCGGATGATTTTTTTGTATCGTTTTTGTTACGTTGGAGACACCAACTACACCCACTCGAAGCCGATATCGATAAGCTGTTCATTTTGTACCCGATCCACTGCCAGGATTGATGGCGGCATTTTTCCCGGTTACGCTCGACGCGAAAGGGATGAAAATTTCCGCTTAACCCACCGAACAAAATGGCACAAAAAAAAACAAACGCATGGCAATAATCGGCCGGATCTGGCGCGATATAAAGGTCACCCGTGTATTGCGTAACATTAATAACCATAAGCTTAATTACAATAATTAGTGACAATAAAGGTGCAAAAGGAGCCGGTAGGCGCGCGCGCACGGGTAGCGTAATTTCTCTTTTAATAGGTGGAATTGAAATAATCGAACGAGGGGGGATGGGTGGGAGAAAAAGAGCACAACGGCAGCGAAACTAGATGGGCCCGGTGGGGTTGGGAGATGAAAATAATTTTCCGCAACCGCGAGCTGATTAGTGGAAAATATCGTTAATAATTTCGAAGCGGCGCGGCGTTTTGCTCTGTCCATCTCCGCTGGGGGGATTTTTTTGTGTGTCGGTTTTCCTCTGTTTTCCTCATGTGTTTTTTGTTTGTTTCCCACTGGCATTACACAACCCGCCCAGTCGTAATCCCAACCGGAGTCGCTTCCACCGTGCCGGCGTCGCTATGAATAAAATAGTAACGATTTACCGGGCGTCACGATGCGCTCCGATTGACTCCGGAGTTCAGTTCGTTTTATTCCGTTTTTTTGTTGTTGTTTTTGGTTTTGTTTCGAACTTATCATTTGCCATTTGAGCGATGGTGCGCTCGGGTGCCCTTCGATGGATCCACTGGCGATTTGAAAAGCGTTCGAGGGCGCACCCACCGTCCACGACAGAGGTGACACGGAAAGGATTTGGAGACGAATCGGTTGGGGACCGTAATGAGCTGGTTTTGTATCCGAACGGTTCGCTACAGATAAATTTATTAGAATATTATTTGTTTCTAATTGTTTAAAGCCGCTAAACTCATTTTTATAGCTCTAAAGACAGTGAGAATGAAATAAGGTTAAATAATACATTTTTAAACATTTCTAATAATAAAAATAATTCTCTGAAAAATAGTAAATGAGATATTAAAATAGATGAAACTCGATAGATGAAAATGGAGAAATATTAGATGAAATATACAAGAAAGGATCAATCTATAACAATCTATAACAAGCTCATGTAACAATGATGTTGCGTTTCATACCATCACCATATCCCATCACACAATAAAAATATTTTATGAAAAAGTCCCTCTATTCTGTTTCTATAACTTCAAATACGGTGAGATTAAAATAAGAATAAATTATCGCGAGAAAAATAATCATAATATTAAAATAATAAATAATAAAATAAACATAAAACAGGAGAAACATTTGAATAAATAGATAAGAAAAAAATATAAATGAGAAGTGAATAGACGAAAGAAAAGAAGAAGAAATAAGAAAAATGAGCAAAAAAGCTATAAAAAGTAATAAACAAATCTGAATCTTGAACTCAAACTACTGGCGTTGTACGATGAAAAAATCTTTCTCAAAGCAACTAATCAACTAGACCAAAGTAAGTTATTGGAACAGATTAAAGCAATTATAATGTTTAATCAACTCTTCATTTCTTATTATCAATACCTGCAGAATATTTAATCAATTAACAGATAATAAATAAATAATTAAAAAGGAAAAACGATAAAAAAGAATATCAAAGAATACATAAACTGGCACTTGAACTCAAACTAATTGTAATTTACGATAAAAATCATTTAAAAAGTAACTAAACAACTAGACTTAATTAATTTATAGAAACAGATTGAAGAAATTATAATTTTTAATCAACCCGTCTTGTATTATTACTGATAGCTGGGGATCAACTAATTGATAAATAGATACAAAACAGACAAATAAAATTTAATCAAACTAATAAATAAACTGGCTTTTGAACTCAAACTTATTGCAATCTACGATGAAAAATCCTTTCGAAACCACCTAAACCAATAGGACCAAAGTATTTTACACGAACAGATTAAAGCAATTATAATTTTTAATTGATAAATTATTGCTATTAATTACTATAGATTATTTAAATACCAAAAAGATAAAAAATCAATAAAAAGTAATGGAAATCTGTCTCTTGACCTCAAACTAATTGCAATTGAACATGAAAAATGTGTAATTAATCAACTGAACCAAAGTTCTAAGAAATGGCCAGATCAAAGCAATTATAATTTTCAATTAGCCCCTCAATTATTACCATCAAATACGATAGAAATTACGTCAATGGCTCAAGATGCGAACCTCTGTCCGGTTTCACGTCATGTACCATTTGTGGTCGTGCGTGCAACGCGTGTAATCTGCATGCGTACGTCTGGGCGCACCGGCCAAGGAACCAGCTCCAGCTCGATACAAAACTTAATATCCGCCCGTGTACGTGCCGGCTGCAACCGGGGACGAAAGGGCCCTGGGAGCGGTTCCTCTGCGGGACGGGGAGTATTGACTCGTACACCTGATGCAGGGAATGATAATTATGGCGACGATGATGACCGTGATGATGGTGATATTGTTTGCGTGCCCCGTGCAGACGCATGCAGCCGGGCGCAACATGGCAGGCATATGCATGACAGAGCCGGGCCGCATTACTAATGAGCCGAAGAAACCTTTGTGAGCGCCTGAAGTTGGCTGCCCGGTGCTGGCCCCCTTCCCCGGCCCGACAGCAAACAGATCAAGGCCGCCCGGATCGTCATGTTTGGAGCGTGCCCGGTGCCGGTGATGGAAATTACAAAAATAATCCAATAATAAAAACAACCGCCCCACCGCGCCCATCGACAGCCGCCGGCGAGAGCCGGACGCCGAAGGGAGTTCGAGATTGTCTCATAAAATTTTAATTAAATCGTCTCCTTACTGCGGAACCAGTCGGCAAACGTTTGGCTCGGGATCTTCCTCCCACCAACACACAAGTGACATCCAGCTCCAGATGTGCAGGTGCGGGCCGGGACACAGAACCGACGACGACTGCAAACGGGGCGAAGGAGAAAGATTTGTTCATTTGCTATGTAAATCGCACCGCATACGGTACTCGCTCGTGGGCGTATGTATGTGTGCGAATGGTTTTGAAAAGCAGTTCTGCCTGTGCGCTGTGGTCATTCTTTGACACCGGGCACGCACGCACGCTCCAAGGCGAAAGGGCCGGCGTCCATCATCTTCCGTGCACCGAAAGCAGAATTAAGTGATGAATGGGTGCGTTCGGGAGGAAGTCGGTAATTGAATTTGCATGTTTCACTCCGCCGGCGCCGGGGCGCATTGAAGGAGGAAGCACTTACTCCGGGGTTGCCCTTGCCCGGCTACGCGTAGAGCAACGATGGAATGAGAGGGGGGAGAAAACACACGAAGATGATGATAGAGAACGTATAGAAAAACATGTCCGGCATCTCTATCGACTGATAGGGGATGGAGAGCTCCGCTAGTATGCGTGCGTTTGAGTCAGCTTACCTAGGAACATTAAGGAACGGTGTGGTTCGTTGGAACAGTCAAGGTTGAGCTTCACATTCTGGAGACCTAAACTGTTGTGCTAATGTTGCGTCATCTAATCTGACATTTGCTTGAACAGGCGCAAACGAGGGAGTTTACCTGCGTGAAGCTATCGAACACAGTTCAAATTATTTAAAAAAAAACGTATGAAGCCTAGTAAGTTATAAGAATGAGAGTGAGAGTGATAAGCCTATTGCCTAATTTAAGGCGTTTTATTATTCATCAGCCCTAAAGTATGCAATCTGCACAACTAGGACTTTTGTTGCTTATTCTACTATATTTTAATCATTTTTTCCAATTTTAATAAGACTGAGAGAAGAGTGAAAAGCCTATTGCCTAATTTAAGGCGTTTTATATTCATCACCCTTTAAGTATGCAATCTGCACAACTAGGACTTTTGTTGCTCATTCTACTTTTTTATATAAAATTGTCTAATTGTGTAAGCCATTACGTGCTGCGTAATGCGTTAATAGAAAATTGACTGCATACTTTCAGGCGCAAATTGGAGATATCGGTATTAAAACGCTTTATTAACTTTTAAATTACTTTTTACTCACCCAGTCACGTTAAAGCTTGGGGGTTTTCACTGCTTTAATGTCCTTCGAACATTCCATTTGCGTTCTTTTTACACAATCGTTTAAAAGAGTGTTGATGGAGAGGAAAACACATTTGAAAAGGAGCCCGCCCGCTAGTGTCGGTGCGTAGCTGCCAGTTAGGATGACGCCGTGAGCAAACTCGTCCGATAGCCGCGACAGCTCGAGAACGCTCGATACCGACCGCTTCTTGCAGTGTTCCATTTCGTGACGGACGTGTCGCCGGAGCCTGAACGGCCAAACATTTCTTCCCCGAACGTTGCAACTCTTCGGTGGGATTATTTAAAATCCCGTGTCTCCCATCCCGCCGCAGGTTCGGTTCGGTGTTTGGGGGAGGAACCGAAAAAGACGCCAGATTAGTGGTGAGTTAGTGGTTCCAGTGCAGGATAGGCTGTTGCCGGTTGCGGGTCGTTCCGCATCTGCCGTCTAATCGTGCCGCAGATGGGAACGGGCTTCGCCGGCTGGCTCAAAATTGATTCAATTGCGTACCGCAACATCGAACGCAGAAACCGATTCCGGACCGGCTTGGATGGAAGATTATGTCTGCTAAGAGATAAAAAGAGACAGAGAGAGAGAGAGAGAAAGAGCGATTCGAGAAGACGAAACTTTGAGCCAGCAACATAAACAATGAGAAGAGCAAAAAATAGTTCGTTTGGCACGAAGGACTTCAATTTAAGGAACAAGTATTTGTACCATCAACACGAGCGTGGTGAGAAATGGTTGATTTGTCGTGCGGTTTGCATACTTTCCGGAGCGTGCTCATTCAATTAAACGCACGAGCTTAGAGCTGTTGATCAGCTTCAGAACGGCGCACTGCTTGAAGTGCATTGCATGCTTTCTGGCGCACATAATCCCCTCAGCCTTTCAGTATGCAATCCGCATAGCAAGTTTTCCTGTTTTCTAGCTAAACTTCGTTTTTCACGCCGTACTCGATGCTATTTTTAATTGCAGTCGAAGTTAAACACATCTTGCTGTGTAAAATTAGTCTATTTTCTATTCTAAACTTGTTTTAAACTAATCTAAACTATATCAATAGCTATATTTTTCATCCCATCCTGTTCCCAGCTCTCGAACTTTAGTTCACCACTGTGTGAGGTACATTTTTCTTCTTCCCTTCTCGCCAACAGCTCCCCCACAGCCGGCTCCAGCCGGTTTCGGGTGGCTGAGTGGGCGGAAGAGATTGAAAAATGCCAACCGTGCCCGACCGATTGTAAATTGATGCGCGCTAATTTAAAAGTGTTTTATTTTTCCAACTGGAATAATTATTGTTATGAGCGCAAATTTATGTGCAACCGCGAGCTCGCGTGCGCACCCGTGGGCGGTGCAGCCACCCCCCCCCCCCCCTTTATTCGACCACCGCCTCCTCCCCAAAACGACTCGTTTTGTGGCAAATTGTTCGCTCGCTTATCTGTCCGGTTTACGGGTGCGTCTATCGGTGCGAGATCACGCTGTTTTCTGTTTTTTTTCTCTCTCTCTCTCTCACTCTCTCGTTCTCGTCCACCCACTCACCGGTTCGGAAAAGCCGGAAAAAGGTGAAACGGTCAACAGCGCACTTGCACTTGGGATGCCCTTTAAATTTATATTTTATTTCTTGCTCCTCCCGTTGCTTGATGACCTGCGTGTTGTGTTTTTTTTGCTGTTGTTTGCGCGTTGGTTTTCGCTCCCTTTCACCTCGATGCGATGCGAAACGATTCGTTATTTATTTTTACTGATTTCCGCTGCGGAAATGAACGGTGAACGAGGTGGGCAAGTCGTGCGTTACGAGATGCGGGTCAAAAAAATGAACCCAAATGGAGGACGAACAAAACAAAAAGTATCCCCTGAACTGAGTGCAGGTACTTGCAGGTGCAAGGCGCATTTTCAGGCGAACAAATCGCAACAAAATGCGAACCCAATTGGCGAGAAAATGGGTGCCATTAGGGAGCCGCAGCAGTACGGCCGCACACGCATGTCTCGCAGCCCAATTTCGTAAGCAAAACAGTGAGCGCAAATTTCGTAACAGACGCTCGCCTCGGTGATTCAATCCGTTCGGGAGTCTTTTTTTTTTTGTTAAAGCCATCCAGCCTTTTTCACATGCCGTTGGCGGCGGGCTAGCTTTGTGCCGCTCCCGTGCACTGTTTCCGCTCCATTTGCAGCTCCCCGGGTTCTGCAGGCGGCATGATACATTTTTGGTCACCGCTTTAATTTATTCGGCACCGACCACTTTTGTCGACGACGTGTTCGCACCGGCCGGCCTCGGGGCGGGATGGAAATTGTCGGCGACCCCGGCGTGACCGGGATTTCACGCCCTTAGGCTTCCTGTTGCAGTTTTCGCGATTTTCTGTCGGAATTTGATTTTCCGGGGTGTGCGTTTTTTTTGTAGTGCGGATCGCTGTTCGTTCCCTTCTTGCTTTCTTTCTTCTATTTTTTTTGTTGGTCCTTCGAACCGGAATGTCAGCTTTCGGGTGTGTGCCAGATTTTGCGATCCGCAGCCGAGCGGAGGGAAAATATGAAGTCAGCTTGAAAATTTACTCCCCTATCGGGGCGAGAGGGTATATGGACACAGAGAGAGAGAGAGAGAGAGAGAGAGAGAGAGAAAAATGAGTAATGCAAAACATGGATGAACACGCGAACGGGGAGCCTGAATGACTGAAAGACCGATCGGGAATAAAGGGAAGAAACGACAACACAAAAAAAAGGGACACTCGCGGGCCCAGATGCAATGGTGTGAATATTTCCAATCAGCCTGCACACACACACACACACACACACACACACACACACACACACTCATTTGCCCCGCAAGCATTTCCCGCAGCAGCAGTAGCAGCTCGCGTGTATCGCTGCATACATTTAGGCGTTTGCGGTCAAAGCTCATTTTTGGAGGTGCATTCCGCATTGGGTCGGAGGGGCCATTTCCGTTTGAAATTAATTTCCGCGCTTCGCCTAAGCCAGTGCGTGGAGCCCGACCCGGCCCACGACTGGTGAATAGTGATGATTAATTATGCATCTCTACACGCGCGGTTGCGTGATGCACACAGGGGAAGAGAGTGGTGTGCGAAGGGCACAAACCGAAACCTCAACGTGCGCACAACGAAGGTGTGGCTCGGTTTTATCTTGTTTGCCTCTCGAATTACAACGTAATTAGTGACGAGCAGTGACTTAAATTTTCGGGAGCAACATTTCACACAAAAGTCCGCTGCGCCTAAATGTCGGCAAACGGCACCGTGTGCACCGTAATTACACGCTGGCGCAAGCTAAATAATGTTCACGCTTTGGCTACCACTGGAAGCAACAGCCCTCTTTCCCATTTCAACAACCCAGCCTGGACGATCATTATCTCACAACGTACGCACTGTATCGGACTGCATTTCCGTTCGGTTTAGTGTGCATCAATTATTGTTATTTGTTGGGGTTTTTTTGCGCGTGTGTGTCGTGTCCGTACTGTGCTGTGCGTTCAACTTTGCACGCTCCATACTCACTCCGATTGCAGCGCGGCGTTGGGTTTAGTTCAGTGAGCTTTGCCGAGTGGGGTCGAGCAGTCGAAGTCATTACAGTGGGTTGCGAAGAAAGTTGAAACAAGGTGAATTTAAATAAATTTAAATGAAAAAATAAATAAATAAACAAATTGGTATAACATAAAAATTAAATGAAGAAGAAATAGTACGTTTGCGCCCAAAAGTATGCAATCCGCAATTCGGAACGATTCAGCAAATTGGTCTTATCCGCCTAAAAGTATGCAATTTCCACAGCTTTAACTAAAATTTAGAACTCAGAGTGTTTGCGTTCAAATTTTAAATAATTGATTGAATTCTCAGTTCAGCAATCATTTTCTTTTGGATTTGTGTTAAGCTGTCTAACTTATGTATTTAAATTTAAATGCATCCAACACCCCAATACACGCGCAATCAGAATATACTTTTGCGAGGACGGTCACTGTACGCAAGCATTCCTACGGCACTAGAAAATAAATGTAAAAAAGCTCAACCGAAAAGCAACACGGGTGAAGCCTGAACCGGGGCCCTCGCTGCGATAGGCGGCAGGGGTCCGGAGTCCGCATTGCCCATTGACGCGGAAGTACAAACATTTTGTGCTGCGGTCGATGCAGCACTCCCGTGCATCCGCGCGTCCACGGTGACTCCGTGGGCTTTGTGAAGCATCATCCTCCCACGCACGCACGCACGATAAGTAACGCGCGATAATGCGGGAAGCGCCCGGAAGGTAGGCAACGCGCTCCACAATCTGCCCGTCAGCCCGTCAAAGCCGGGGAAAAACGGGGCTGGCCCGGGTGTTATCGGCACGCGGTGCTTCCGATGTTCGCCTCCGTGCCGTGCCCGATCGGGGTTCGACGTCCCCGCGGTGGGTTTCGGTTTCGCATTATTTGTCGGCGGCGTCGGCTTAAACACCGACACCGATTTTCTCACTCTATTAAATGCCGTGTGTTAATATTTCCAGCAGCAAAGCAGCAACAAAAATCGGTTGTTGTGTCGCGTTCCAAACGACAAAGGAGAAAGTATGTGTGTGTGTGTGTGTGTGTGTGTGAGAGAGAGAGAGAGAGAAAGAGAGCAAAAAACGGATCCAAGCGAACAAAAAAGAAGGCGAATAAATGAAGGGAAAAAAACCCCGTCAGCTCCGAAAATATCCTTCCCGGTCGCGACGTGTATTGGGAGGAAAGTTATTTATGACACCGTCCGCCCCGAAGGCACCACAATGCGGGGGCTGCGCGCTGTGACACGAGCTGAAATCAAAAGTAAAAGCTCCCGCTCCAGCGCCCGGCGAGGCGACATTCGAGCAAGTGTTATCCTTTTTGAGCCCGGCGGGCTTACGACGGCGATTACCGGGGGTGAAGTCAGCAGCGCGATTTTGAACTCGAGCCACGGGTTGCACGGGGATGACAGGACCTCGTCGGCTCATAAATCAACATTCCAACCCACCTCCCCAACCGCCGCGCTCGGAAAACCCCGAACCACGTACCGACCGGTGACGGTGGGGTTTGTGGGCCCGCGCTTACCCACCCACTGCCACCCTCCCCCCCCCCCCCCCCCCCCGGGTGGCCCAAGGACACTCCATTAGAGTCATGTTGTGTTGAATGACATTATAATATTAAAAAAAAAACTCACCCCTTATCGCGACCCCGCTCCGATTCGCTCGCCCACCACCCCCTCGGGCGGGTGATGTTCCGGTGTGAAACAATTGGCCACATTTTGGGGCCACGGTTCGGTGCGCGAAAGGAGGCGAAGCTGACATCGTAAGTGCGTTGAGCCACGGCCTTTACACAATCAACCGACCGCGATGAACCGAACGGGAACGGGCTTTCCACGCCCGGTGGAATTAGAGGAACGCGTGTTTTTTTCTTTCTCCTGGTTTCTGTTGTAAATTCAATCAGTGTGCGTTTGCCGATTTCTTATCGCTTCGTGGATCGAAATTGACGCTGCTGCTGCTGCTGCTGAGACACAGGGTGTTTGTATTGTATGTGCCTTACGAATTGTCTACCTATAAAGAGCAAAATGGCTTCATTCAATCTAAAGGATGCGATCTGCTCTATACCTTTCTTGCGTATTTTTAAACGCATACAACAGCATGCTTCCATTCACAATTTATATACTTCACGTGGAAGTATGCAACACGCACGACAGAAAGCTTACTATCGAGGGTTTAAGTATTAATGTTTTCAGTTGTCGTTTTCCATCTCCTTTTCCATTTCTTACATAATGGACTAGGTAAAGTATGAATTAACGAAAATAACACAAAATACTGGAAATAAAATATATATATTTTTTTGCGGATTTTTCGTGCTTATTACTATTTGCACGCAACACAACTTTTTAACCAGATAACTGTTTTTATGGCTTATTTCATAAAAAATATTCTTATATTTTCAATACCATTTAAAATGTGAGCTTAATTTACTTGCTTGTAAACTATAAAGTACTTGATAGTTGATTTCAATGAGTGAAAACCGGAAAGATAGGAAGAATAATAAAAGAGCAAAACGAAAGAAGCGAGAGAGAAACAAAAAAAAATAATAAAATAAATTACGGAAGAAAGAAAGAGAAAATGAAAGAGAGAGAAAGATACATAGATTAAATAAATACATAAATAAAGATAGAAAAAAGATAGATGGAAAGAAAGAAAGAAAGAAAAAAAAAATATAGAATGGAAGAAGGACACTAAACAGCAAGGAAGTCCGAAGGAAAGAAAGAATGAAAAAAGAAGAAAAGTTAGTACGAAAAAAATGAACGAAAAAGCGTAAGATATAAAAAAAACATTTTAGAAAGAACAAAATTAAAGAAAAAAAGTAAGAAAGAGAGAAAGAAGGAAATAGGATAAAAAGATACGAATAAATGAATGAAGGGGAAAAATAAAGAAAGCAAATAAGAAAAATAAGTAAGGAAACCGGAAATAAAGTTAGAAAGAGAGAAGAAAGTAAGGAGGAAAGAGATAAAGTGAGCAATAAAAAATGAAATAATGAAAGGAAATTAATTCATAATAAAATAAATGAATAATGAATAATCACATATGTTAAAATAAAAAATGGTAAATAACTGAAAATCCAAAGAATTATCTGAAAAATAAAGAATTATCCGAAGAATCCCATTAAATACTTTAAAACATAATTTTGAATTAAATTTATATTTTCACACCGCTAAAATATGCCCGCTTTGTGTTTGGTTGTCGGGTGGCCACCCTACCAGCAACGCTAATCCTGCCCTTGTGCAGCGAAACGCGCGTGCACGCCTGATTGGTCGCGGGTGACATCAGCGACTGTCCGACTTCTTCCAGCTGGCAGCACGCGTTAATTTATCTGCTGTAGCGCTACACCGCTCCAGCTTCTCGGCCCGAGATAAGCCCCGTGCCGCGCGAAGGCTCGCTCGCCACCCCTCCCAGAGCGGAAGCCCACACGCCCGGCTGGCTTTTGCACTTCCAGTCCAGCGGATTAGTAGTTTACACTGAATCCGGTGAAAATCCGGGCCTTTCACTCCCCCCCCAGAACGCGCTTCAAAAGACGCTCGGTTCGCAACCCCTTCGAAGGGCGCGACCCAAACCGGCCCACTGCGGTTGTTGACAGTCGGGTGTTTTCTGCTTCCCTCCGTTCCAAGCGCGCGCTCAAGAATGCGATTGCACCAAGAAGTGTCTTGTTTTTTTTTCTGTTATCTTCTGCCCGTGCGAAAGTCAACAAATAGTCCAAAACCCGCATCTCGCACCTGGAATTCGTCACCTCGTCCGCCCGGGTGGACGCGATGGAGGAAGCAATAAACCAAGCTCAATATTGACTCATTCGGAATAGACAAAATTATGCCACGGTGAGCTCGGTCGGGTTGTTTTTCGTGACTCGGGCAAAGAGTATGACTTATTTTTTACTCGATTTAACGTTCTATTTTCCTGCCTTTTTCCATCTTTAAGTTGCGGCCATCAGTCACTCATCTTTTGAATTTAAATTAAATTTTTATAGGCACATCTATATAAAAAATAATTCTTGCACTAAGGAAATAAGAAATAATAATTTTAATTGTTTGTTATACTAAGAACAGTTTTAAGATAGAAAATGGATTTAAATTACCGATACACAAAAATGGCAAACAACAACAAAATTGGTAAATGACAACAAATTAAATGACAATGACAACAAAGTGTAAAGCAGATACTTCAAACTTAAAACAATAAATAAAAATAAAAATTATAATTAAAATTAAATCACCAATTAATGAAAAAATAAGTACAAGCAAATAAAATTAGTTTCCTCGAGAATTCTTATCCTATTTTTTCTATAAATATTATTTCAACTAATTATTCAGAACAGCTCATTTGTTCACTTTATTGTCAAGTTAATCAAGAAAGTTATTTCTTGTATTTTGATATTATTCCATATTCAAGCTTCGAAACAGAAAATCTCTGAAATAATTCATTTTTTAAAGCCTTCGATTGTGTTATAAACTTTTTTTAATTCAAAGAAATTTCCAAATCACCCAGAAATCTAACTCCAAGGGCCATCCGTACCTGCTCGGTTCCTAGCTCGGCTGCCAGGGAGAAGCAATCATTGCGCCAAGGTGTCGGCGGAACGCGACCGATTCAGTCCAAGGCAAATAAGAGAGCGAACAACAAAAAAAGACAACTCCCCAGCAAGTGGCTTCAATTCTCCCCCGCGCGCGCGCCGGGCGACGAAAACAGGGCTCTCCCGCCCCGGCCACAATAACAATGCCGCATGGTGACGCGAAACGCGGCCGTAAAACACCGTCCGGTATTAGCCTGCAGCGTCAATTGTCGTAACGAGTCGCTCGTTAATGGCGCACGCTCGAGCGAACGAAAGAAAGAGAGAGAGAAGAAGAAAAAAACAGAGACGAGAGAATGCAGACAGCATCCCGCGTCTTATCGCGTAGATAAATTTATCGCACGCACACAGCGGCACGGGCACGGGGTGCGCTTCCATGGGCTCAGGAAGAGATCGTCGGCCAGATCGACGGTGACAGCGATCGGGTGCGGGAGTGTTTTTTTGTTTGTGTGCGCCTTTCCATTGTGAGTGGGTGCTTGGATTTTGTCACTTCCGAGGTGTGTTTTGGAACCGTCGCGACGATGGAGAACTTCGGCTACAAGGAGGGCTCGTCGAAGCCGAAGCGGCGCCTCACGGCGAAGTCGATGAAGCGCCGCAACTCGCAGATCCCGATCAAGCCCAGGTAAGCGTGCGCTTCTGGCTGCAATCAACACTAGTGATGTGCCGAGCGAGAGTGAGCGAGCGAGCGAGCGAGCGGGAACGAACGGTTCCTCTTCACACGGAGAGAGTTTTGGCTGCGATCGCCAAGAGCCGAAGCAATACGAACCTAACACTCGGATAAAGTGACGTAAGCCGATGATCACTCACGTGAGAGATGGTTTATGTGTTGGTGAGATACAGCGGAGAACTTGCAGAACAGGTATTACGACTCTTTCTTGGTAGAAAAAATCGGAAAAATATCATTCAGTGTATGCTTAAACGAGTACTAATAGTATTTAGCCATTTCTACAACAAGGTTTTACGAAATGTCACAAACTGTGTTGAAGTTGTTTTTTTAACAAAAAAAACACATAAAAATTACCTTTACAACGCTTATTCTTGAAAAAAAACAACTCAATTTTAGAGAGAGAGAGAGAAACAGATATAAGGGCCTCTTATAAAACACAAACGGAAAAGTCTTTAAAATGGAAATTAATCGATGAAAGGTATTTTAAACAAACTTGAGTGATAAAAAAAATCGTATTTGGTTTTTAGTTTTGCATTACGTTTGCACAGTAAATTCAAAGTAAAATAAATTAAATTTTTCCGTTAAACTCTTCCGTTTGAGTTTCATAACACGCCCTATAATGTGAGGAAAAAAAGGGAGAAAGAGAGAGAGTGACCATCGGTTAAGTGGACCATCGTTGGCTTTATTTTAACCAATGGCTCCCGAATGAGCTGCTGAACGACTCAAGTCTCATTATTTTCGAAGAAGGCTTACACGAACCGCAACTGCAAGCGCGACTGCAAGCGCAGCTGTCAAATTCGTTTGTTTTTGTGCACTTTTATCGCTGAATTCGTCAAATCGCGAATACACAACAACGACTGAAATAGGGTATTCCTGCTACGGACATCTATGTCTGTTTTCAAAGAAGCTCAAAACGTTTGTTTACATCGAGTTGCGCTTGAGTTGAGTGGGCAAGTGACAGCCTTCGCGCGTGCTGTCAGTTTCCGCGTTGCGCTTCGTGTAGATCGGCCTGTCACACGTAAAAGAGTAAAGCTCGCCGTCCACAATCCGAGTTTCGACCTGAGAACGCACCCGAGTCAGGCACTCAGGCACTCACTGGTCTCGGATGCCACTCAAAACTCGGCTGCACGCAGTTCTCAGCATTCCCGAGCCTGCCGGGAGTCTTGCCGTTCTCAGCTGTACGTCTGTGAAGTGACGTCTTCACAGTGCGTTGTAAACGCGGTCGAGTACTTGAACGTCCTTCATATTCGGTCATACGGTATTGCCCTATCATTGAAATTGAATATTCTCGAACTAAAATGATTATAATTTGCTGTAAAATTATTATCATAACACCTTTGTCATATCATAATAATGTATAAAATTAACTTATGGAATAAATATGCAAAATTACATGGAAATGTTTAATACAAACAAAATGTAAACAACCCGGTCTCAGGAGCCGTTCTCGGTTGTACCGTCCACAACGGTTCGGTCTCGGGCCGAGTTTTGTTGGTTGTCAAAAAACTCGGGTGCGTTCTC
>KB672491.1:2464034-2479034 GCA_000349145.1 Anopheles dirus | reverse complement strand
GTGCCTCGGATCGAAGCGATCGGAAGGAAGCGCCAGTAATGATGGACGCGGGGCCACGGGGGTTTGCCCGGGCGTTCCGCCGGCGCTTGAAAACAGAAGCAATCGATCGCGGCGACGACGGAAATCGAAAAGGAAGCGGACATTGCGAAAGGAACAGGAAATGGAGGAGAAAGCGCACTCCACGCGCCGGGTGGAAAGAAGAGATAATAATAAAACCAATTTTTCACACCGAACCTCGCCGCGAACGGGAGCGACGGTGCGAGGCTCAGGTGGTCCGCTTCCGTAGCGGATCGGTTACTTAAGACGCTGGCGTCGAACGAGTGAAAGGAATTTGAAGTAATTAAAATGACTAGAGACGCGTCCAGGGGACGCGTATTTTCAAACAGAAAGGCGACACTTGCGGATGGACGAGCGCTTGACTAGAGGCGACAGGCGGAAGCCATGAAAGAACTTTCACTTGAGCCGCTCGCAACGGCGGTGGCAATGAGCCATGCGATATTAACGCGCCATTGAAGCGCGTTCGAAAGTGCATTCTCACGATAGTGATAGGTCGTTGGCACTAATTTAATTGGCGCGTTTGATAGATTCGAATAACATTGTGACAGATCTCGTAAAATAGTAGCTGAGAAAAAATTCGCGCCTACAAGTATGCAATCCGCTGTTAGACTTCGAGTGTACAACGATTCTTTTAGTATTCTTTTAGTATTCCTTTACTTCTTTTACTTCTTTTTTTCTAGAAGAACTCCAGTTTAGTGCATTGCAAATTGAAGTGCAGATTGCATACTTTCAGGCTGATAAGGAACTTTTGGGTAAAAAAATATGCATAATGCATTAGAGAACGTAGTGGTATCGTTACGTGAATATTAATACGCCTATGAGTTAGCCTTTACAATTATATTTTAATTTTTATCGAATATTGTTCAAACTAAGATGCATTTGATGACTCCACACATAATGATATCGTGAATTCTTCTTAAACATCTTTATTGTCAATTCTCTTCGAATGAACGAGAGTTACATTGCATACTTTCTGACTGACAAAGAACTTCAGCGCCAGAAAACAGAAAAAATCAATCCGGGAACGTACTAGTATCGTTATATTAATATTTAATCGCTCAAGTGGTTCTTTTTTAAATTATTGTTCAATTTTTACCGAAAATCTTTCAAACTGCATTTAATGCATTTAATAACGCAAAAAATAATGATATGGTGCATTTTTCTTCAGCATTTTTTTTGTCAATTCTCTCCAAATAAACGAGGGTTACATTGCATAATTTATGGCTGATAAAGAACCGGTAACTTTAGGTATTTTTCATATATCTTGCATCGTGTTAGATTAGCAATTGCCATACATAGTTTAATAGGCTATGTTTACAGAACTATGTCGAAAAAACAAATGGAACCAAAACATGCAAACAAACATCGAAATAAACGAAATTTCATATTGGGTGCCTAAAACGAGCATAAAACATGTCATAATGCATTTGAAAACCTGGTTTAAAAAATGCCTACATTATTATTATTTGTATCGAAAAAATCGAATTTTCATAAGTCATGCTACAATGAGTGATTTTGACGATTGTGTAATAGTAATAGTGTGTGTAAAAATGTGTAAAATTCGTCTCTAACGTATATTGTTCTTATCTACAACTTAGTACAACATCATTTTCATCTATCTCTTCATGTTTTCGTTTTATTATGAACAAACAGGTGGGTGTATAGCTATGTTATGAAGTGTATAATCAAAAAGAAAATTTAATTGCATAGATTCAGGCGTTTGTAACTGTTTAGACTCTAAACTATACAATTCATATTAAAAGTGGAGTCCTATCGGGTTTGTCGAAAACTAAATTATAAATACCTCATTTTAAGTATTTTAGTAGCTCATTCTACCCATTTGTTCATGTTTAACCTTCTCCACACAGCGCCAATGGAATAAAAAAGCGATAAAAAGCCAGAAACGATATCGATTGCTGTAGACACCGGGTTCGGGTTTTGTGCTGGAAATCGCTGCTCCACCATAATGAAGGCAAACCGATCCGGGAGCGCGAAAAAAATTGCCCCGGCAACGACGCATCAATCTCACCGGCCAAAGAGGGGGCGAGGCGTAAAATAATCAGCTAAAAGTTCGCATTAACCACCCTGAACGGTTTCGGGAAAACAATAAATGCGAACACACACACGCACCCTCAAGAAAACATGCGTGTAAGGCATCCCTTTGAGGTAGGGAATCCTTCACACCTTGCGGACCAATATTTGAAGGCGTGTTTATGTGAGTGTGCTTGACGTGTGCACGGAAGTGTGCCGCGTTTTCCGGGGGTGTGAATCAGGGATGTGTGTGTGTGTGCGAGAGAGAGAGGGAGGTGTTGGAGCTAATAAAATTTCCAATTTCCCAAACTCCCGCCCGGCCCAGGGCTCATCCCAACCCCGGGAAATCAAACAGAACGGCACGAAAAATGATCCGACGGTGCTAAAGATGATGAAGCTGGTAAAAAATGAAGAAAAAAAAAACACACACGGAAAGAGGAAACGCTTGATGCGGGTCGGGCTTCTTCTTCCTGCTGCCGAGCCCCGTGTGAAGAGGGCGTAAATCTGAGAAATCATTAGAGCCGGCGGAAAGGCATGAAATTTTCCGACCGCCCCTCTTGCACGCTCCTGTTTTTTCCACTCTAAGGGCCCTAACACACACACATACACCCACGCGCGCGAACAAAAGGCAGTATAAAAATAGCAAATGGATCGAATTGCAGAGCATATAAAATAATTTTCGTTTTTATTATCAATTTTCACTTACTTATGAGCCGCCATTTTTTACACTCATTCACACGAAGGGGGGGGGGGCGGGAAATGCGATAAATTACGCCACCCCGATGGTGGAGGAATGCGCCGTGGGAGGCGCCGGAAGCAACGAAACAAGATACGTTCCCCCGGCGGGCTGATCCGGTGCCTCGCACAGAGCCTAACAGGGCGGAAAATCGAACACGAGCGAAACCCCGTTCGGTGCGGCTTGATGCTCGTGTCATTTCTTATTTAACGTCCCATCATTGCCGCTGCCACCTGTAACCTGTGTGGAATGAGTCCCTCTGGGCTCAAAAAAAAAACAACAAAAAGCAACAAAAGGAAAACTCTCGCCAGGACAGCAGCTTTTCCTTTACGACCCGGCCCCGGAAAAGCGACGAAAATGCCCACCGTTCTCAAATCGAAATCGTAAAAACAGGAAAATTGACAAAAATTGAAACAGAGAGAGAGAGAGAGAGAGAGAGGGGGGAGAGAGAGAAAAAACGAGGAAGGAAACACGGGTTAAAAGCCCGCTGGGTCGAACCGTTAATGAGCAATAATCAAACATCGGGACGATGTTTTGTTTTTATTTTTATTATGCTCTTTTTTGCGTTTTATTTTGCTTTTTTTTCGCTCGTTCCTTTTTTATTCCATTTGTCCATTTGGTGTTTCGGGCTTTTTTATTCCTTTCCCGCCTGACGACGGTCATTAATAAGGAATTAAGTTTTTATCTCAATGGCTTTATTGAAACAAAACGTAAATAAACCTCGCCCCCCCTGTGCGGGAGAGCAAAAAACAACTACAAAATGTTTACGGTAAGTGCATTTGCTTCCACCTTCGGCTTCGCGTCTTTTTGTTTTGTTTTGTTGCGCCGCTGTTTTGTCGTGGTGGTTTTATTGTTCGTTATCAACGTCCTTGCTGGTGGAGAGAAGCGAAAAGGGAACGAGAGGGACACCGTAAAAGAGCTCGGATAAAGCAAAAGCCAACTTGCGGGCGACCAGACCAGGGAAGATTAAAAAAAAAGCACAACAAGAAACGAAAATATTGAGTAGCAAATCCTTGCCCCCGTTCTTCCCGTCTGGTTGTGCTTTGCTTTGCTTTCTTTCTTTCTCTTTTTGGTTGCTCTTCATTTTTATGTTCATTTCTCGCCACCCTCTCCCTAGTGTGGGTGGGTGGGTGCAAGTGTTGCAGTGATGCAGCGGTAGTTTCGTGTTTTCCTCCGTTTCCACGTTATGCACGCCACCGAGGCAGGCGCGGCAGAAAACATAATCTCGAGAAATAAAATGAAATATAAAAAAAAAACACACGATGCCGCACTACAAAGTAAGACGAAATCTTCCGCCGCATAAAACACACCGGAACCGGGGAAGAAAGCGGAAGTGGGCTGAGGAGGGAAAAACAACTTGCAAATTTTATTCCCCAACCCGATGCTTCTCGATTCTTGTCCTTTTTTTTCTTTCTGTTTGACCATTTCGCGCTGCAACATTTGCCTTTTCGCTGTGGCATCGGTTGCGGCACACGCGGCAGGTACACGCCGTCGGCCGCAAATAGAGTGCAGTGAAATCGGATACAGTGAGCGTCTTTCGGTTGATCTCAGCGCACCGTACGAGTTGATCGTGGCTAATGGCATCTGCGCTGCCGGGAGGGGTGCGTTCTCGGCTTTCTTTTCAAATTTAGCATTCTGCGTACCAATCCAAAACCTTCACCAAACGTAACGCAACACGAACGTGAAGAATGCTTTAGGTTTTTAGTAAAAAGTAGGCTTTTAGTTGAAAACAAATTTTTAAATCGGATGAAGATATTAAATGAATGAAAAAGAATAAAAATATGCCCCAAAAAACATCTATAAGTAAAAGAATAATATGGAAATGGCCTGCTTCATAAAAACCAGAATAAAGTTCTATTGAAAATAGAAACAAACAGAAATACCCCAAGAAAGGGGTAGATCAAAATGTCAGCAAAGAAAACTTTTATATTTTTGAATCAATTTTTTTATTTATATTGTCATTTTTTTAGCAATATAATACGAAAATATTGTAGAAGAAACGTACTTATGTATTCTTACTGTTCCTTTTACGAAATTTGCTCTCTAAGTTTGTCTATTTCTTCATTTGTTTATGCAACTTTTGTCGTGTGATTTAACCAGCTCGATTAATGTTCTAGCTTATAGCATTTTTTCTCTCTTTTTAATTGAGTTTTTCATTCTCATCTTCAACAACACATTTAGTTTTCATTAATTTTTTAAAAACTTTTTTGTGATTTTCGTTTTGTTTTTTTTCTTGTTTTTCTTCACTTCTTTATTTCTATATTTAATAATTTTTTCATTTTTTTAATATATTTATTTCTGTATTTATTTGTTTATTTGTTGTTTCTTTATTGCTTCATTTTTTTATTACGTTATTTCTTTATCTCTTTAGTTGTTTCTCTCTTTATCGCTCTATTACTTTGTTTATTTATTAATTAATTATTATAAAATTAAAAATTAATTTTCTTTTTTTTACATTGTTTCTCAATTCTCACTATCATCTCAGTACATTATTTTTTCTATCTGTTTATCCTACACATTATTGCCAGTATCAAACCGAAACATACGCTCCATCAAATAAGCAAACCGTTCATTGCTGTGCTCGCACTTAACTGTTCACTTACCGATTTGTCACCCAGCATACAAATCATCCCAAACTCATCCGCTGGGCACTAACGCCGCAAAGTATGCAACACACACCCACACATCAACCGCACTCTAAAAAGGCAGAATGTGAAAATTCTGTTTCCTTCGTGTTCGTGGATCGAGAAACGGTGCGGCACCTTCCAAAACAAAACGCCTCCGCACGCGGCGGAGAAGGCCGGGCTCGACGGCAAAGTCACTAGGAAGTTCGCACAAGCGCGCGGCGCATGCAAAGCTCCGTGCGCCTTTCCCCGGTAGGGGACCGAAAAAGTTTTTCCGTTTTCCCTTTTCGACACCATCTTTGCTGCTCGTGTCTGTGGCGGCGAGAGCGTCGGGTAACAGTGGTGGGGATGAAATTTCTTTCCATTTAACTTTTCGCACGTAAATTGAAAACTATTACTCTTCAATTTGTGCAAGTTGCAGTTGGCTTGGGGAGCTTGTTGCAGCGGCGGGGAATATGAATTTGTTCCACCCGCAGATCCTGCCACCCCCCTCCCACCCGGCCTTCGAACGGAATTAAACTTCTTTAGGGAGTTAGCCTGAGTGTTGCTTCCTGCGCTTCGGCTCCTACCGTTTGGAATAATTGTCATCAGCGCCGCCTCCGGCGGTGAAAGTGCCCGGAAGGATAGGACCGTGGACATCGACTTCATAACGCAAGGAGCTGTAAGCGAGTGGCGTGGGGCGATGGCCGGAAGTTGATGCGCAACTTCATCTTTAGTCGCGGGATTTAAGAGGTTTTTTTTTCTTCTCTGCGCTGGTTCTTCATTTGCATCCTTCCCCGGGCACGGTCGATAGCGAGCGAACGGGGCACGTATGCTATAAATAATTCCGACATGAACGCAAATAAACTTCCCAACAAACGATCGCTTATGGCGTGGCCTCGCCCGGGGGAAACGAATGGGCCCAAAATGGCCAGTGAAGTATTCGCAATTTAATTTTCTACTGTCACAATCGCTCACGTTTACTGCGCAAAGCTATATCCTGAGACGCGCGAGAAATGGGATTATAAAAATTGCAAGCGAAAAAATACACTCAAAATTGAAGCTAACTGATACCGATCGCTTTTTTGCATCCGGAGTCCGTGACAGACGTAATGCGGCCATTAAAACCCGACACCCATACAGAGACACACGCCTGCGCGCGTTAGCTTTAAATATGGATGCACGAACGCTGCGGCAACTACGGCCTCGCCGGGCCGGGACTCAGGTTGCGTCCGTATGAGCACGTACACCGAGCTGCATTGGCGTAAGTGATGCCGAAAGTGATTCACCCGGAATATTTACATCCCCCTGGGGGTTGCCGTTCGTCGATGCGCGCTGATTTAGTCCCGGCGCAAGAGAACGGAGCTGCCTCGAGAAAGAAAGAGAGAGAGAGAGAGAGAGAGAGAGAGAGAGAGAGAGCGAGAAAAAACCTTGCTGCCCCACACGCTGGCAGGGCGACGAAGCCTTGCGATGGATGATATATCGCCTGGTGACAGTCGGGACAGGCGCAGGTGTTCGTTTCTTAACCCTCGAGGCACCCGCCCGGAAAAGGGTGGCGCGTTTCGCTGTTTGAGAACATTTTTGATGATTTTTCACGATGTAAGGGAAAACAAAACTACCAAAACGTTTTTAAAAATAATTTATAAAAAAAAACATGGAAATGGAAATATTTTGGAAATGTCGCCTAAATATATGCAAAAATATGCTTATTTCACGATAATATTCAATTAAGAGAAAGTACTCGCCTTAATATAGGCAACACGCACAGCAACATGCTGTAAGCGAAGACATCATAAGGCAATGCCAACCGTAAAATAAAATTTTAATTACTCAAGCAAATATGTTTATTATCTCTATTTGAATTTTAATACTACGCAAACATATTGCTTTATTCATATTGTTTGAAGAATTTGTAAATTTTAATTCTTAGCTTATTTATATATTTTTGTTATGTTTTTCAACTCCTATTGTTGATCTTTAAATATATAAAAAGAGTTTTCTATTCAATTTTGTAATTTTCGTTCATTTATACATTCGTTTTCATGTTTTTATATTGTACTTTATTTTATTTATTATCATTATTTTAGTTTATGTTGTAGTAACACCCTCTCTGTAGTGCTTATTCTATTTAATTATTAACATTTTCATGCAATGTTTATTTATTTATCTATTTATTTATTTATTTATTTATTTATTTATATGCATATATCATTTTTTTCGCTGTTTGAGAACTCAACACTACAAGAGAAACTATTTATTTTCAATGAGACTTCTTAAGCGATGTTAGCAGAAACAAAAAATACGAAACTGTTAAAAAATAATTTACAAAAAAACATAGAAATGGCAACAATTTAGAAATTCCGCCTAAATTTATGCAAATGTATGCTTATTGCACTACAATATGCAGCTAAGAGAAAAATCTCGCCTTAATGTAGGCAATACGCACACCAACATCCTATTAGCGAAGACACCAGAAGGCGACAACGAACCCATTGGCTTGCAAAGTATTCTTTTCGCAAGCAAACATGTTCACTGCCCTTATTTAAGTTTTATTACCATGGAAAACGTTGTCTCCTCTTACAGGACAGAAGCAGCAGGGGCTCTTTTTTTTAATTTCTCTTCGTTAAATTTTTACTAGCTAAGTTTAAGTGCGCTTCCTCAAAGTTCGCTCGAGACCGACGACATCTTGGCGTTATTTTCGTGCGGGGAAAAAGTGCACCATTACCTTTAAGGGATCGTCAGCGGCACCCCCACACAAAACGGGATGTGTACCGCGGCACGGTGGCACCGTCGTTGAAGTCGACAAGTGAGACTAATTACTTTCCTTTCGGTGGCAATAAAAATCGAATTACTGGCAAGAAGCTGCACTGGCAGAAGAAAACTGTCGGCAGGGTGGTGGCATACACACACACACACACACACACACACACAAAACGCGAAAAGGAGAGAGGAAAGAAACGGAAACGACGTGTACAACGACTCTTGCGACGCGTGTTTCACACCAGGATTTGCGGCCTCGGGGGGGGGGGGGGCTCTCGCCGCTGGCGTGCCAGCTGGCGGCAAACCCCGGGGCCGGGTTGCGGCACTGCCGTCACCTCACATTTCCCGGAACTGCCTCCCGCCTCCAGCCGCGCCGGTTTTCATACTACACAACATCACGTACTACCCCCGCGAGCGCTGCACACGCGGGCGCTGCAGACAGACGCCGGTCGTCAAGCGACGCGGGCGAAGGGTTTTGTTGTAAAGCACTTTTCAATGATGTCCTATCGTTCATCGTTCACCAGCGGGCGTTTGCGGTAATAAATGGTTTCGCTCGGAGGACATAAATCACACGATAGTGGCCGGGCGCGCGTAGGGTGGGTGGTGGGTGGTCTGGGGAGTGGGGGGCACGAAAGAAACCCGGAAGCCATATACTCACACGTACACACGCACGCACACAAACGAGCTCGTTGAGGATTTCCTTATTTTGTTAGCGCCCAAGACGGGGATCGTTCAATCGCGGCGGATCCGAGCCCCGACCGGAAGTGGGACGATGGGGTCGATTTGCCTGATGCGAAGGTGGTGCGGAATCGCCAGATCCGTATTGAGAGAGCATCCCCGTGTCCTTACCGATGACTTTACGTTGCGTTTATTTTTTCTCAATAAAACCACCAGGAAGAGCAAAAAAAAACATCAACCACATCCACCTCATTCACATCACATTGGCAGTATTTATCCCTTTTTATTTCATCCCTAGGATAGCAGCAAGAAAAAAAAGCACCTATAATGCCCCGAAGCACCGTGCTGAATGGAGAGCTGGCACGACTAGCAAAGCGATTCACCGACGCAATTCACAACGTAATGTCCTCGTACGGAACGAACCGCCAGGTTCCGGATCACCCCGTTCGCTTTACCTTCTCTACAGTAATATTCCTACATTGTTGCGCTTTTCCTCTCTCTCTCTTTCTCTCTCTATCTCTCTCTCTCTCTCACTCACTCTCGATCGCTTCTTGTGCGATAAATCGATGCTGAACCCCCATACACGGGTTGAAAGGGGCCACGAGAAGAGGCGAATTTATGTGTTTGACATGCGCTTCGGTGCTGTGTGCCGTGTCCGAGTAGTGTGGAAGTGTGCAAAACGGGTGACATTAATTCGGGGTTTTTTAGGTCCGGGCCCGAGCACGAGCAACCGGCAGAACGTGTTAAATAAGGGTAACCGCACGTCACAATTTGCAACACAAAAACCGGCTCCGCACTCGGCCCGTTGCACCGGGGATGGGGAGTATTCGCAGGGTTTGCTTGCTTGACGGGCTTGAAAGCTAATTTTCATGGTGTTTTTTTTAACATCTACGAATTTTTATTCAATCACATTTAAATTTAATTATCAAATCATTTTTTCATTTTTTTCTGTGAAAAATACAACTAAAAAGCAAGAGCAACCAACAGCTTTAGAATATCGTGAAAATTATACAACTCATTGCATACCTTCAGGCGTTCACTCATCCAGGACACAATCCAATGCTGCGAACTAGCAAATTGTTGGCAAAAATAATGCATTAGAAACATATTTATTTATTCTTAATATTCCATTTGATGAATTTCCTCACTTCATTTCTTTATTTATTTATTCATTTTTGTAATTTTCATGCTATGTTTAAACTAATTTGATTATTTTTTCTCGGGATTAGCTTCTTGTTACCTCCTCATTCTATTTTGAATTTGTATTCATGATTTTTTATCAGTTTTCAATTCGTGTGTCCTTTTCTTCAGTTATTTAATTATTAATGAATTTATCTATTTATTTATATATTCACTTATTCGTTTTTTATTTATTAATTTATTAATTTCATTTTTCAATGGTATAAAAATTATATTTGATAAATTTAATTTTCAAATCACTGTTTCTTTATTTTCTCTGAAAATTTCATTTGAAAAGCAATTGCAATCAACTACTTTCGAATATCGTGTCGATATTAAATCTCATTGCATACCTGCAGGCGCTAACTCATCCAGGGTACACCCCACTGCTACGAGCGAGCAAATATGATATTTTTGGTAGGAATATTGCATTAGAAACATATTTGTTTGTTCATAATATTCCATTTGATGGAATTCGATTCTTTACTTATTTACATATTTCTTCAATAGTTTGTGCAATTTCCTTCAAATGTTGAAGCAATTTGATGTTTTTTTCCAAAAGTATAATTTCTTGTTACTTACTTATTATATTTTGCATTTTTATATTGATTTTTTAATCAGTTTTCAATTTGTGTGCCATTTTATTCAGTTTTTTTTATTCATTTATTTGTTCATTTATTCATTAGTTCTGTTTATTATTTTATTTATTTATTTATTTAATTATCTGTATAATTTCTTATCAAAAAATGGTTCTCTTTCTTCATATTTACGAGTTATTAAAAGCGATTCGTACCCAACGAACTTGGCAGCCCGAAGCAGCAGTTTTGTTTTTGGTTAAGCAATCTAAAAACTAGCAACTAAGAATCATACAAATCCGGAAAAGCCCTGTGGGGGGCAAAACCAGCCGCAATAAGCACGCCCTCGTTCGCCCTCGACCGCCCGCAGTGGGTCCTTCGTGCGGCAGGTGCACAGCCTTTCGGGAGGTTGAAGCAGCAGCCCGGGCCCGGGGTCGACCCGCCCGAGCTAAGATTTAGTGTGGTTAACGCCATCTTCAGCGCCACGCGTGTGGAGTGGGCCCCGAGTGCCGGCAATCATTCCGACGGTATATTTAAAACATGACAATCCACTCCGAACCATTACCGCAGAAAAGGCGTAGGGCGCCGCCGCATCTTGAGAAGCAGAGCCGCACGATGACCGAAGAGTGCAGCCGGGGTTGTGCAACACTGTACTGCTCCCACACTCATTTGTACGAGTGTGTGTGTGTGTGCTGGTGTGCAGGTGGAACATATTTCTATATTTCCTCGCATTACGCTCCAGAACCAGACATGCCCATTCTCGGTCGTTCGTCCGACCGCATCCAGCGTTTCGAGATGGAGCCCACCCCCACACACACATACACGAAGGTACACGTCTTGCGTGCCCTTACACCAGACCCGTTCGCAGAGAGCTTTGATTCCCGCAGCCGAGGCGCCACTTTGAAGTCACAAATCCCGGACACCTAGCCTCTCGCCCGGCCACACGCTGACTCGCACGGTGGGCAGCCGGCGCACTTGAGCACTTAAAATTATTTATTGTTATTGTTCGGTCCCGCTTCCGGGTTCGGGTTTCTTCGCCACACGGTTTCCCGCCACGTCGGCATGCACATGCACACAAACACTCACACGGGCAAGAAAGGGGAAAGAAAGAAAAAAAACGCCCCTCCCAACAAACAAAAGCAGATCACCGTGTGCGCTTCGGTGCGATAACATCAAATAAACCCACGAACCACCGGACCGGTGGCACCGTGCTGCATAAATCAGCTCAATGTGCTACCGCGTGTGCGTCTCACCTTGCCCACACACACACACGCCAACACACGCCCCAGCGATGACTTAAAAATGGCGAAAGCAAATATGTGAAAATTGCAACACAAACCAGATTCACCGGCGTTCCATCTGTGGCGGCGAAGCGAGGGAAACCCCCAGCCCTGGGCGGGTAGATAATTTCCAGCGGGCTTCATTCAAAAGCGCATATAATCTTCTATATTTCTATTACTTTTTGTTTCGCTCCTGTGCGCGCGGTAATGAATCAGCAGCGAAAACAACGCAAAAAAGCAGCGCCAGCTTTGGACAAAGCACGCGATGAAAGAAAGCGCCACCCCGCACGGGATGCTTCGGGCCGCCCACACTCACACGCGTGCACGAGCATCGGTGCAGCCAGGCTTCGAAAGTAATAAGGTGTAAATGAGAATTTGTTTTGCACCGGCAAAGCTGTTAGAGTGATGAAGAAAGCGCTGATAAGGCATTGGTGAATGGCGCGTTGCCTAATTTTAGGCGTAATTTTGAGCCATCACCCTGAAAGTATGCATTCCGTGTTAAAGTAGTGGTTGATTGCGAAGCTTTTAGAAAACTCGTGTGTATCAATTGTTCAAAAATATAATTCAATACCCAAAAGAGTACAGCTTGTTAAATTTGTTTATTTATGTATAATTTTTTATACATTTTTTCAACTTTTAGATATTTGTAAAACTCTTGACCCAGTATTGTATCAAAGCCTATTATTCTGTCCTACTTTGTTTCACCTTTCGGGTAAATCGCGCATTCCTTTTCGGGAAAAATGCTACGTCCTCTGACCCAGTCCAGGTGTCCAACCACTTCTGGATCTGCTCGTACGACGAGAACTGCTGAGCAGCCAACCCATGTGCCATGGATCGGAATAGATGAAAATCCGATGGTGCCAGCACGTGATTGTTTCTTCCGGGTTCAGAAGTTCATAATAGAAGAGGCCGAGCTGGTCCCACCAACTCGCAGAACTCGCAAAGCTATGGATGTTCTCGATGAACTTCGCCAGCATCTATTGTAGACTCTATTGGAGACTCTACTCCATAAGTTTTTTATTCTGTAAACTGCTCTGCCTGTGGTTAGCTCTAGAGTTTTAGGTGTTAAAATGATAAGATTATTTTGCTAATTTTAATCAATACCTTTTTGTTTCTACCTGAATGGAGTATTGTATTACCTTGTGAACCCTTTTTGGAGGAAAAGTTTTTTTTTGATAAATAAATTAACTAATATTACTTCCGAACTTGATCTATGACGAATTGACAACGTCAAAATCGCGCCACAGTTCTGCTAGCTCCATGGTTTTCTACACGGCCGTTATTTACTTGTGGTTCTGATAAAAAAGCGTTATTGAAACTGAAGAAAATAAATTTAAAATAAAGTATTATTATTATAAATGAAATTAATGAATAAAAGTCAAAATATTTGTCGAACAGCGTTAAAATAAATGAGAATCGTGTAATACAACTGCAAATACATGTTTTAAAACGAGCCTACGATACGATCAATCATTCATTGCATACTTTAAGGCGGCGATACAAAAGGAGCTCTTTCAGGTATGCAAATACTAGACAAAAAGCAATATAAGTCCAGAAAATTTATATAAAATCTGAGAACGACGTTTAGGAGAAACAAAAAAAACAATTATACAATTTATGAAGGATAACAATAAAATTACATAGACTAAAATTAAATCGTAGAAGGAAAGAGTATGTTAAGGAACACAATCGTTATCATAAAGTCGACAATAAAATAACTAAACAAGCAAACATGACTTATTCAAACAAATATCCGTGGCACGAAAAATACATAACTAAAACTTGAATATTGTCTAGGTGAACTTTGAGAAATTAAAATTCACCATAGAAAATAAACCAGAGAATAAAAACTGTGATTAAATTATTCATTTATTTAGATAAAGTATATATTTTATTTAATGATTTACTTATTCAAATAGTAATAAAAAAATTCATCTTTTTACTTCTAATTAATACTGTGATACGCAACAACGACTGAAACTAATGATATAAACGAAACCACATGAAGTGCCAAACCAAAGAAAAAAAGGAAAAAACAAAACAAGTGAATTGTGTGTGAACTGTAAAGTCCAATCTATATAAACAATGGTAGGCTTCTGATAATGATGTATAGCAAGCATCATAGAAGGATACAACTCATCCACATAGAGAAGAAGAACAAGGTATGCAATCTGATGTCAAATCTTCGCTAACCTTGTTGAAAACCTACTGTATTATAATGGAAAATGAAGTTGAAAATTCCCCAATCCGAACGCACTCTCTCGAACACCTAACACACACACCGTGCTGGGCTGCACTCATCACCTCACTCGCATCCGATCTTTACTCGCCGAGCCCCCACTCCGTTTTCCAGCCGTGTCGAGATAAATGGCCGTGGATTGGCGATTTCCGCTGAGGTGGAAAAACTATCCGGTGCCAACCACCTCCACACTCAACCCGCTGCATCGCTCAGACACACAGTCTTAAGGGCTAATAGATTGTCGCCGATCGCGGGTGGCCTTAGGCTCGTTTTGTGGGTGGGTGCTGCCCCCTCCCCCCAGCACTCCCTCGACACCCGGGTAGAGCTAACAAAAGCACGACGACCGGAGCAGGAGCTGAGGTTTTACGGTCAACTGTGGCTTTCTGCGGGCTCACCCTCCCAAAAAGGCAAGACAGCAGAGTGTGTGTGTGTGTGTGTGGGTGGGAGTGAAAAATAAAGTAGCTGCCACAGAAGTGGGTGTAGGCGTAGGTTTATTTAGCTTTCTGCCCTACCGGCCCCCCTCCGGTGTCCGTCAGCTCGAAAGCTCACTAGTCAAGTTATCAACAACAACAGGCTATTTCCGTGCCGCTGGAGGATGTCCGAGTGGGATATCAACACAATGCCACAACCTCCTCCCGCCCCCCCCCCTTCGGTCCACCCTCGCCAGTTTCTTTTGTTTCTCCCGGCCCGATATTTAAGGCCCGAAATGGACGGGCCATGCACGTGGAATGCACGGCGTGGATCGTGGGAGACGGAGCCCGAACATGCTAGACAGTGCAGCCGGGTGGCGCTTCGGTGGTGTTTGCGTTTTATTTGCGGATCTTAATGCCACTCGAGAGTGTGTGTGTGTGTGTGTGTGTGT
>KB672491.1:2445901-2461346 GCA_000349145.1 Anopheles dirus | reverse complement strand
GGAGGTCTCTTGCCCTGGACACTCTGGGCGATCGTTTCGAAGACCACGACAGCGACAGGGAACAGTGCAACACCGAGGCAAAAGACGTTTTATTTTCTCACTCCAGCTCGCCCTCTCTCTCCCTCTCTCTCTCTCTCTCTCTCTCTCTCTTTCTCTCTCTCTCTCTCTCTTTCTCTCGCTAAAACGACCTCAAGTCACCTCCTGGTTAGTATGAAAAATAGAACAAAAAAGCAGAAGAAAAACACACACAACAGACAAAAAAGGTCAAAGTAATTTAAATAAATGCCCGTCAAGATGCTTCAAACTCGTTTCGCTTTTGCACGGTTCCCGCTTGCTTGATTTTTCTTGCCGAAGGTGGGGCAGCCTCTCGATCGGACCGCGGGTCCCACGCGGTTTCCTTCGCCGTCAGCAATCGAGCGTATTTATTGTCCCGCTGGCCGTGGCCTGCTTCGTATTTTGTTTCACTTTCACGGTGGTTTGTGTGTTTTTCGTTTGCTCCTTCCGCTTCTTCTCTCTCGCTTTCCTTGCGGTGTCCGCTATCTTCTGTTTCTAAACGGTTGCTGGCGGCCGGACGAGCGGTGTTTAATTTTCCGGCCCATTGCGGGTCACGGAGAAAAAGGAGCGGGCCAGCGTAGAAGTGTCCAGCATTTCAGCACCTCATCAATGTCATCTTATCGCATCTTTCTTATCGCTAGACGACTAATTCGCTCGTCATCCTTTTTTTTCTCTCCCCCTGCCGGTCGTTTCGGAAATGTTTCGGAGGCAGGTTTTCTTATTATTGTACCCCGGGATCGTCAATCAGCGAAACGGTCACACAGATTCGACTGAGGAGCTCAAATTCAACGCGTATCTCGAAATAAATTTCATCACGAGCATGCATTCCTGACCCAGGCACGGGTGAGCATGCTGCAAAAAGAAAATAAACACAACAATCGATTCGATTTTCGTTTAGCAATAAATGGAGGTTTTTACGCCTAAATTTATGCAACTCAAAAAAAAGTATAGTGCGCCTTAAAGTATGCAACACAGTATGTTTTTGAGTCCTATAGTGCATATTATTCATCTTAGTGTCATGCCTATTGCATACATCTTGGCGCAATATCTTAAACGTGATCGCAAAGGTATGCAATCCGCATGACAGACGAGCTATTATCGAATTTTCAACCTTTTATTTGCAAAGCTTTGATTAAATTAGCCAACTGAGCTGAGATTCGAAGGGAATAGACATCGTGTTGTTTATCAATAAGTAAACGTTTTAACGCCTTAATTTAAGCAACCTAAAAATAAAAGAAGGGTTAGTTGTGCCTAAAAGTATGCAATGCGGTGTGTTTTTAAATGCTATAGTGCATATTATTCGTCTTAGTGTCATGCTTGTTGCATACATCTTGGCGCAAAATATTAAACGTGATCCCAAAAGTATGCAATCCGCATGACAGGCGAGCTGTTTTAGAATTTTCAACCCTTTATTTACCAAGCTTTAATTAAATTAGCCAGCTGAGCAGTGATTAGAAGGAAATGGACAACCTGTAACGTGCTACGCTTCACGAGCGCTGATTCGCTGATTGAGTTACCATAATAACGTGCTTTGAAGCAGGGATCAAATAAAGCGCTTCAGTGGAAAAGTAATTATTGCATTATTAGAAACTTAATGCAAGGCAGGCAGGTTCGGAACCGGGGGCTTTCGAAATTCGAATTCCGACCCACCAACCTGATGAGTCTTGCGCCTCACACACACACACCAACACCCACACAAAAGGGCTTTCGTCATCATAATCAAGCCCGGCGACAAATGCGCATCAGCGCACAGATGAGACCCATTTCGGTGGAATGAAGCGATATAGAGCAAACGATGCCCGTGCCCTCACCCGGCAACACCGGGCCGGACCGATTGACCGGCGCAATTCGTGGCAGCGTGCACGGTGGCTGCCATGGTGTTCGCAAAACCGGCGACAAATGATGATGATGTTTCCGCGCCGGCTTCGCAACGGCCCGTGTGCCGTGTGATGATAATTATGATGTGATGTCGCTGCTGCTGCCAACGACGCCGCGATCTCGATGGTGATGGTGATGAAGAAAAGCGCACACACACACACACACAGTGACACACGCACGTGGCTAAACGACGCGATAGAGAACGATAGATAGGACAGAGAGTGCGAGAGCAGAAGAAGGTGGCATAAAGCAACAAAAAAAAACCAGGCGCCTCAAAATGGGCAAACAACGACTCAAAGAGCAAACAAGAAGGCAACGAATGATACGGAGAGAAGAAAAAAAACAACAAAAACAGCAACAACGACAGCAGCAAAAAACAAGCGGCAAGAATGGAAAAGCTCAATTTGGCCGGAAACCTGCCCGGTGGAGAGCATTTCACTAAGAGGACACTTTCGGCTGTTGCTGTGTCGTTTCGCCCCGGCGTCATCCTGCGCCGTTTGCCATTTGTTTCCGTTTTCGTGTCTCGCCAGCGCCTCGAAAGATCAACGATGTGTTTCGTTTCTTTTCTTTTCTTTTGGTTGTTGTTTTTAGTATTGTCCCGTCGCTGACGACGCCGGGCTTTGTCTTACGCTCGTCGTGTGCCACCATCTTCCTTTTCTTTTCTTCCTTTACACAAGGACACACACACACGTGCACGTTTCAATTTATGTCCATTATCATTGCGTCGCTTGCGTGGGCGCGGATGGATGGGGGCGTTTCGTAGTTTCGCTTAATAGTTTCGTTTCAGCGCGCATCATCAAGACGGCGGGCGATCGTATCCATCATATGGCTGCTTTTATGACAAGCTGGCACGGCACAGCGAGGCGGAACAATAACCGAGGGGGGGGGGGGGGGGAATTGTGCTGAGATGAGTTTTAGCGCGATAAGACGAGCAGACGAATCTCTTTCGCTTGCGTTAGGTACGGTTTACAAACGAAGATCTGTGCGAACGTGTCAACGCGTGTCGTGCAATTGCTTTGGAATGAAACTGAACGCCTTTCTTTCCGTTTTATTCGATCCAAATAACAAATTCGACATGCTGCTGGTTTATGTCTAAGGCAACATTCCGCCCGAAGGTATGCAATCGATTGTATTTTTTAATTTATTTTCGATTTTTTTTCTGGTTTGATTATTAATCGTTATAAAATGCCTGGAAATGATGTTTTCATACGTAGAACGTTCCAAAAGCCTTACGAAATAGAATGCACTCGTAAACCAAAATTAAAAAAAGTCTTCTAGCAGTAATTTAGAACAAGCAACAAACTCATCCGTGTACAATTCACTCCTTTCAAAACTGAGCTTGGATGGAACGTGGAACGAAATAATGAAACATCCCTGTCTGCGATGGGTAAAACTTTACGTGAAATCAATTATTTCGAATGGTGTGATTGGTTCGACTACAGAAAAATTGTTCCTTCTTCGAAAAGGCGATGCAACCGAACCGCTAATGACTTCCAAACGCTTCCAAGCTTCAAGTGGGAATCAACTAAAGCAGACAGTGTCGTGAAGACTATCCACGCCATCTAATGCGAAACAATTTCTATCTTAATTGATGGTTGAGAAGCTAAACCACCTAGCTACTCACGTATTTATTAGCGCCTTTAAGTATGCAATGTTTTTTTTGCGCTCTTTTTTATTATTTATAGAAAGCGTCCTAGTTTCAAACGCCTTCCACGACTCCGGACTCCATAAAATACGCTGCGTCTTGATGGCGCGGCCGTCTAGCGCTAGTGCACCTAATGAGGAATAATCCCTGACGGGCTCGGGCGATTATGAATGGCTGATCAGCGGGCCGGGTGCAGCGCCGATTAGCCGAACCGCGGGTTGCGCCAGCGCCCTGCTCTTGCACTAAGAAAATTCACTTGCAGTCGTCAACCGACAGAGTGAAGGGTTATTTTCATAATTATGTTGCTGCAACGTTAATCAGTTTTCTCCCGAAAACTTTCCGCCACCGGTCGGGGCACATTTTTTGATGCCCAACAGCAGGTGAAAGGGGGGGCTAGAAGCGACGCGTGACGTATCCTGATGGCTAGTGGCAGCGCGTTCCGGGCCCCGTGAAGAAAGCTGCACGAGCAGCAAAATTACCGCCGTAGGTCGCACTTTTGGCCCCGGCCCGGGCAGGGTGGGAAGATGACGCGGAACTGTGAAAGTTTCGCTGCCTGAACGGCGCAGAAGTTTTCCCCGCGACCGACGTCCCGACGTCGCCTGTCGCCGGGCGCGGGATGAAGCCGTTTGATCCACTAATTTTAATTGCTACTGTTAAATTCTTACACCGTCAGCGGCAGGCGTGCGCTGTAGGATGTAATGGATTTAATGGTTTGAATTGCTGCAATCAGCTCCGGCCCGCTTCGGGTGGCTTGCGGATAGTGCAGGTTTCGTCTTCGTGGCGTTCGTTGCAAACAAACAAAGCGAAAGAAAAACACATATTCGAGCGCTTCTGAAGTCTTTACGGCAGCTACAGAAAGGGCGTATTGAAGTGAGCCAACGAAGTGTGTTTTATTCAGTGCCACAATCGATTTCGTACGTAATCCTTTTCGCCATCAAAGCAAAACTGATCCGTTACTGCCTGGTTGTGTCTCGGCTAAAATGTTTTGAATTGTGTCATGCGTGTTGCATACATGCGGGCGTTTTTCGCTGACAGCGTCATGAAAACCGGTCTGAATAAAGTAACATAATACATTATCTAATAATAAGCAAAAAATAAAAAGAAACACAAACATGCGCCTGCATGTATGCAACATTTTGCTATACCGCGCTCATGTTGTGTTCTACCAAAGAATTTCTGCTTCGGAGAAAACGACAATTTTATTGCAACATGTAACGTTGAAAAAAAAAAAACATGCGTACAGGTTTGCCGATTTTGTAAAAAGCGTTTTAAGCGCAGCAAAATTGTGTAAATCTCCGTAAACGACAGGTAATCTGTTGTTTTAATAAATTTCATGATTGGCATCAGTTTCGCTCTCTTTTTTATTCAGCTCGAAGCTCATTTTGCATTTGCTCACTGTTTCCAACGGTGGGGCTGGGCGCCTTTAAAAGGGAAACGTTCCCGGCAGCAGTTGCGTTTTTTTTTTCTCTCTCTCTCTCTCTCTCTCTCTCCCTGCGGTGAGCGCGGTACATTTTGCGCTACCACCGCTGCTCGTTCCGCGCTCGCCGATCCGGCAGCGCCGGTGAATAGCAGGCGTTTGACGCTTCGATTCCTAGCTTAATGACAGTAACCGGGCGTGTGTGTGTTTGTGTGTGTGTGTGTGTGTGGTATAGGCGAGCGTGGGAGCGAAGGAAACGGAGCAAGAGCCTGACGGTGGCAAACTTAATTATCACCATGTTAATTACTTTATGGTACTTTAGCCTAAAATGCCACCGTAGCGATATTGTCCGGTCGGTTTTTCGGGCTGCCGGGATTTTTTTCTTTCCGTCTCCACCGGTCGTGCCTGATGTTTGAGTCCGGACGTGAGGGAGACCGCTGCAGTGTCCGATATTGAAAGCGTGTTGTTTTGTACACTTTGTTTCTCTTCTTACAGCTCTGTTTTTCCCCAATTTACTAAAGCATTTAACGACTTTTCATCGGCAAGCGTTCTTCGGGGATATTGTTTACCCGCTAGGTAATAACTCCAAAACTTGTTTGCCGCATCTAGCGGCGACTGAACACAGCTCCTGCGATCTCCAGTCGTACAACTTTCGGTTTTGAGGCATTTCAGCGAAATGCGCGTGGGTCGGTCGAGCACGCTCGAAAACACCTCGTGCTTTTCAGCCCGTTTTGCGTTGGAACACAAGTGAAAGAGAGAGAGAGAGAGAGAGAGTTTTTTATTCTGTCTCTGTGATGCAGTTGAGAAAGGTTAATTTCAACCGTGTAAACCTTGACCGTGAAGTTGGTGTGTCGCATTTTTTTATATTTTTTCTGAGAATGCAGCGTGGAAGAGGAATACGGTTCTCAAGCATGAACAAGTTAATGACTTCGTAATGAACGTTTTGGTTCGCTGTGTTCTGTGGTTTGATGTGTGCTGTGTTAGATGGAAACTTCACTAGAAATTTCTGTTGCTAACATGGAGCTATGATTTTGTTTATTTATTTAGAAACAGTCTGGAATAGCGGCTTGCACCAGTTTCAGTTTAAAATAGTACACATTTCCACTTATTTTTATATTTAATGCAAAATTAATTTTGTACGTTTAAGTCATTTTTATTCTTCAAACAAACAATAAGCAGAACAGAAAAAGTCACCGAGAAGTTGGGGCAACATTTTAAATATTTATTTGAATTAAAAATTATCCTCAGGGGTAATATCAATCACTCTGGACAATTTTTCAATGTGTTCGTGAGTATTTATAGTTCACTAAAGCAAAACAAATCCATTTGGATAATTATGCGGTTTATAAACATCAATTAAATCGAAAACGCATCGATGATGCATACTTTTAGGCGCATTGTATACCCTCGAGAGAACGAATAAGCTAGCACGCCTGAAATTATGCAATACCTACAACAAGGTACATTTCCAGCAAAAGTCCAGCCTCTCATTTCTCCCTCTGAATTTTGATCGCATTGAACTCACACTGTGGCAAGCAAAAATAAACAAATCCATCAACCAACAGGCTCGCCGGGATCGAGAAGAAAAATATCATTTGACCATTAAAAAGGATAAAGCCATTCTGCCGCAACAGAGCTGAAAAAGAAAACCAAACTTCTGTAAGATTCCCTGCGCAAAAGGCAAACGATGGAGCGGGAGAAAATGACACGAAGCAAAGCAAACAAGTGAAAAAAAAACATCGTCGTTTCATTGAAAAAGATCTCAAATTTCGGTCCCCTCTCCTCGGTCCGGCCAAACATTGTTTCGTTTCGTTTGATACAGCTTGAAAGGGGAGAGGCACGGCGATTAAAACGTGGAACCGGGCGGGCGCAAGGTTGCTTTATTTTCCGGGCTATTAATTCGCGTTCCAATTTGCGGGCCCGAAGCGTCGCGCGCGCTCTAAGCTTCAAATTTGATTATGCCGAAATGACCGGCAGCGCTGGGTTCTGTTGTCTCTGTGTGCGGGACTCGGTGCCATTCGTCAGGCGCGCCGGAAGCGGCCAAACCGAGCCCGAACAAAGTCATTCGGTGGAGAGAAAATGCTTTCCCCACGCGCCCCTTTTTTGGCCGGGACCGCGGCCCGCGGGAAAGCGTCAAACGCGCAACCACGCAACCTCGACCACGCGCAACCGATTGGTCCGGGGTCGTGAGTGTGCCCACGTGGCGCTTGGGCTGCATTTGTGGTTTTTCCCATTAAAGCGTCGCACAGGGAAATAATAACTCGATCGGGTTTGATTCTGGGGTTTTGCGCGATTGCGGTGACAATGGCGTCGGCAGGGTGGACAAGTTTTGTGCGGTTCTCTCATGGTCCTGTCTTTTTGTTTGCACCACCGCAACGTACCGAACCGAACAGGAACGGCGTCCGGGGCCCTCTCGAAGGTACTCAGAGGGTTTTGGGATCCCGGGTCGTCCTGGTTGTGTTTTCATTTATCGCCACAGCCATTTAACTGATGGTAGTTTGGACGTAGCGTTTAGTTAAGGCTTTCATGAATTTTGACCAAAGAGAATGCATTTAAAAAGAAGTTAAGCGAGTGTTCGCATCAACAAGTAGCTTACTTGCTTATTTATTGTTCGTTCATAAGCAGACGAAGCTTAACACACCAGAAAAATGAGAAATTTATCTAAGACAGCAACCGATTGCATACTTTTGGGCGCTCAAGACTCTGTCTAGGCATATAAAGCAAACTTTCTGTTGGTGATGTTCATAAACCAAAAACATAACACATTCCTAACAACCGGGCTACCCTAGTAGCCAGCGACTTCGAACGTGAATATCTTTTTAATTCTTATTCCTTTTTAGTTCAACCGATGAATTAAAAAAAAAGGAAATAAGTATAATTTTCGAATCGGCTTACCGCAACTCTCTGTCTTTCTCCGTTTTCTTGTTTTTACTCATTTAAAAGAATGAGTCTTTTTTTTTTCAAAAATCAGTTTTCGAATACGCATTTTTAGTTCTCGGAACCTTTTCCTTTTTTTAGTGGTTTGTATCATTTAAATTCTGTATATTTTTTTGTGATGCGTAGAAGAATTAAATCTAGTTTTTAACACCGATTTTTTCAACACGATTTTCAACAAAAAAAATCATTAAAACACACTTTCAAAAAGGCAATGCTGGCGTTTCGATGATGATATAGCACATTACTTGAAGTTAACTGACATTCACAAGATTTTGTACCACCATTATTTGACCATCGTGTTGATTTTCTTCATCTGAATAATCATTTCGTTAATATAGTACTCATGCGAAGAATTTGCCAAATTTAGCATAAATATCAATTTATTTACTCTTTCTCCTGTAGAGAGTTTTTCAATACACAATTTTGATAAAGTACTAAAAAAATTAAAAAAATCAGAATAAAATAATTCATATGAAAAATTGTAAGTAAAAAAAACACCCTTCTTTGACAAAAAATCGAAAAATAAAAAGAAAATGTCGAAAGATAGAAAGTCATTCGAAAAAGATAAATAAACTAGAGAAGTTATGCTCCTTTAGCTTGAAGGTTTCAACTCAATTTTAAAACCGCATTACAAAGTTATGAACCTTTCAAGTAGGTGGCTAACCAAGTAGCCCGGTTGTCAGTTTACGGGGTATAGAAAGTAAAGCTCACAAAAATGAAACATAAACAATTCTTAAAAATCAGACTAAAATTTCCTTGAAAAAACAACCCCGATTAAACACTGATTGTAAATTCGGTATCAATAGCATTCATAGAACTCGAGATAACCGAAATCAAAAACGCGTCGGTGGGAGTGTTAGCGATGTCATCATCGAACAACAATCGCCTAAATGTATGCAACGCGCGGAAGAAAACAGTGATTTTCTATTAAAAATGGCTACAAATTTACATCACTGTCGCACGAACGCCAGCACAGCTTCATTGATCTAGATACGCGCCCCCCGGAAAGGTAAATCAGCGTTAGGCCTCTCGCGTCTTCTAGCCCGCTGCCGAATGAGGTCTCGTTTACGTTTCGGTAATGCTTCCTTCCGTGTCCTTCCCGTTCTGCTCCCACCGCCGGCAGAATGGCGGAAAAGCAGCTGCCGCAACGGAGAATAAAAACGAACGCACACTAGTCTGTCGTTGGCACAGCAAATCAATTGTTTCCCTATACATTACAATGCAATTACCGTGATTGTGCGTAAACTTTCGCCGCGTCAGCCCGATGTTCTATTGCCGGGCTTGCGCCGAGCATCTTTGATTCCATCACGCCGGGATGGGGTTTTAATGCGCACCGGGAGGTGGCGGGAGCGCCGACGCGGCTCCCGTGACGGCTTCCTTCCACGCCCAACCATTGGCTTCGATCGTATCAGAAGCAGGAAAAGGGAAAGCGCCGTCCCGGACGGTTCGAGAGGGAAAAGTTATGCGCTGCGCCCGACCTGCCCGCCGTACCGGTAGCGATGTTTTTATTTCTTTCCAATTTTCTCGACTTAGAACGAGCGTGTCCCGCGCGGGCACGACCAAGACGTGGGGGGAGGATTTGGATTGTTATTTTTTACTTTTTATCTTCCTCGCAGCGTCTTCACCCGGCCGATCTTATCACCACCGTGTCGGATCATTTCAGCAAAACGCAAACGCCGTACGCGGATATTTCCCTAAGTTGTTGCCGTGCGCTGAATTTTTGATTTCGAGCGAGCGTCTCCATCCCCGGGGTGCAGGATGGAAGGCTTCCGGGCGCTTGGTGCGGAGCGCCCGGGCTGGTTTTGATTTTCCTACAATGCCGAAGCTGTTACGTGCTTGGGTGTGAGTGTGCGTGTTTTTTTACTACAATTATTATTTTGTCAAACGCTCGCGCTCTTCCCGCGCCCAGTGGGACCCTATCAGAATGCGTCACCCACACTCGCGCCGCTGCTTATACGAGCGTGAAGAGCAAAGCCCCGCGAAGTAGTTTGCCCGGAACCGAGCGGGAAGATCTGCGCGGTAGTTTAGCAGTAAAAGAAAAGCCTGCACTAAAAATGGTCGTGGTCGTGAAATGATCCGACTGTGGCAGACGACATGTTTGATTTGGTGGAAGCGGTAGAACAGTTCGGTTGAGTGCCAAGGAAGCCAGGTTGGCTTGGATCGCAAAAAAAAACCATGAAGCATCCACTTTCGCACGGCGTTGAAACATTGCATACTTTGCGGCGCTAGAGGTATAATCAGTTTACCTACAGCTCTAGCTTTCCCGCATCCAATATATTGAGGAGAGGTGAATAAATATCTGTATTTTACAAAAAACGAAACACTCAATTGTTTTGTTTATAATTAAATTATTTTATTATAGTTTAATACAATATTTATGTTTGTATTATTACCGATCTTTATGTCTCATTGTTTTGTTGTTTATTATCTTTTTCTTCTCTCTGGTCCTGCAATTTTTTTCTTTCCTTTCTCCCCTCTCTCCTACTTCATATCTCATTAAGCCTATCTTTTCGGTTTTTAGTATGTAAGTAATTTTGTATGTTTTTTTAATTCTCTCTTTTTTTCTTTCTTGGCGTTATTTCAATTATGTTAGTTCTTAAGACACAGTTTGTTTGCTTTAAGTTTTAGTTTTAAGTTTTCTGTGTGTTTAGCCTGTTGGCAGACTACATTAATAAAATTAATGATAATGATAATGTATGTATTGCCATCAAAACAATAAGGAAAATGTTCAGATCCGCATCAGGAACTCTAGCTGTAACGATTAAAAAAAATAAAAAATTGCATACATTCAGGCGTTCGGCACCCTCTTCAGAGTTTAAGTAAATATTAGAGTAGATATGTTAATAAAACTATCTCCATCATAACCATCGTCATGGAGTAGCTATGTGTTGTCGCAAAAGCTTTCCAGGCTTTGTTAAGATGGTTACAATAGAACAACTCTCCCTTCCTGTTTTTTTTCTTCTAGCTTGGCCATCATATGTGCATGATGCGCTGTTCTCATCCTTCCTTCCGTGGTATGCTGTGTGGGTGCGCTTGTATATATTTCAATTCCACTTACACCACGCGATTGCAACTCGATTTTAGTGCAGCAGGCAACAACAAACAAACAACAACAAAAACGCAAAAAAAAACATAATAACCAACTCTTTTTCGCTGGCATTCCACGCAGCGAGTACGAACGATAACAGCAGCAAAAGGGAGAGAGAGAGAGAGAGGGAGAGAAAAAAAGCCCCAGCAACACAACTCTCGACGACGAACACCGTCCATCAAAAGCTTTGCGTACTTTACATTTTTATGAGCCAGCACGGGCGCGTACGCCGTCCGCAGTCGCGAGCGTGCGATACGGGCAGAAATTAAATATATTCACACCCAGCGCAGCAGCAGCAGCAGCAGCTGCTGCTACACCCCGCGCGCGCTCGCTAGCCACTGACGAATGATTATCTCTGTATATGTGGCAGCGGTGGGGGCGTTTATCGTTCCGCTGCCAGCCGCAGCCACCGGCTGCCAAATGTTCGTCGAGCGGTCCTTCCCTTCAGCCACTCACGCAGGCCAGCCGGACGCCCGTTGCGGACGTGACACTTTGGGAGTTTGGGATCGGGAGCAGCGAGGAAGAAAAAAAAACGCTTGAAAGCATAAAACAAAACAAAGAGGAAAAAACACAGGAGCGGCACCCATAAACGTGTCCTCCGGGTGGGACGCGAGAGCCGAGTAAACGAGACAATTAGAAGCACAATACAAGAACACGACAGCGCGGCTGACGTGAAGTGAGCAAGTGCAACAAGAGCAGAACTAATATGGCAAACGACAGCAACCCTCCCGGTACCCACACAAACACACATACACACACACACACTCACCGAAGAAGAAAGTAAAAATGTTCGCAAGGACGAACAAAAAAGTAACAGCAACGCGCAAGAAGAAAAAAAACACGTTCGGGAGGCAAAAAAAACATTAACTAGCGAGGGAGATACAACAACAAAAAAGAGAGAGAAAGAGAGAATAAAAAAACACCCCAGCCCGTGTGCCGTAAAGTGGAAAAATAATATTCTAATAAAGACGAACACATTACGGCGTAACCAACACGGTGCGGGAGAAGAAGAGCAACAACAAAAAAAAGGTGAAAACGCACCCGAGCCTACGGAGGCAACTGCACTGCACGATCGCCCATTCCGGGCACGTTTCATTGTCCGTTTAAATCAGTTGCATCGTCCATTTTTATCCGCTTTTGTAGTCGGGGTTTTTTTTAGGGTTTTGTTGGGTTTTTTTCACGTTTTTTCATACGGTTCGCGCACAAACTCGTTTTACGCTTGTTTTTTTTTCTTTTTTTTTTTGTTCGACGCTATTCTGGGAGCGATTTTCCGGTTTTCATTCTCAATTGCTGTGGGTTTCTTGTTGTGCGTGCCCGGTTCTGCTTCTGCTGCCGGGAAGGGTTCACGTTTTCTCGTTCGGTTTTCTGTGCGTAGTTTTTGGGGCAGGTTTTATGTTTTTTTCTGCTACCAATTGTCACTTTTTATTACATTATTTTTATTATTTGTCTATTTATCAATTAACTTATTTAGTGCTTTTATCTTATTATATTTTTATTTTACTTTTTATATTTTACTGAGTAAATTTTAGTCTATTTTCACTAATTTCTACAAACTTATTTTATTTCTGGATTAAATTAAATGACTTTTTCAATTATTTAATGGAAAAAGAAGATGTAAAAACCCAAAACAATGTCATTTCAAATATTCAACAGTCCTTAAATGGTATTTGCTTCTTCACCAAATTTAAAACAAAAGTTTGAGTAGCAAAAAGGGTGTTTTCGCTGCCATAAAAATGAAGAAAAAAACACTTTACTCCGGGTGGTTTGCTCCTACCCCTCCCGGAGTGGTCCCAGCGCTCTAATTATTTACCTTAACTTCCCGGCCTGAAAAGAGCTTTCCTTCCGGGCGTTCGGCAACGAAAGTTGCGTTTTTCTTTCCAATACTTCGATCTACAAACTTCCCCGGGCGGTGTTTGTGGAAGTGTGTGTTTTTTTCTGGCTTTTTGTTTTCGCTTTGTAGCGTTCTTTTTCTTTCTTTCTCGTGTGGGTTTCGCGTTGGTCTTCAACGCCACCGACCATCGGTAGGCAGAGGCGAAGCGAACGAAAACCGTACAAACGAAACCAACCGTCAGCAGCGGGTGGCAGTGGACGAATTTTGCATCGCTGGAAGTGACGTGATTTGTTTCGCAACGCGCAAAGACCACAAGAAGCGTGGAGGGGGGGGAGGGGGGCGCGCGGCGCTGATAGGCTTCGGATTATTTTGTTTTGTGCTTTTTTTTCCTCGTCTCTTTTTTCAATTCTTCTTCGCTGTATCGGTTTCGCGGCGGCGGGAGGTGTTATTTCGTTTAAAACCACAATACAACGGTGAGTTTAGTAAAGCCCGCGCTTCGGCCCGCGCAGTATAATATAGCTGCACAGGGTTCCTTAGATTTGCCTGCTTTTATCTCGACCGCGTCATGCAGGGCACAATGGGACTTTTTTGATTATTTTACAACCTTTAGAGAAGCTTTAAACGTAATTCTGCATGGCGACTGCAAGTTGCGCCTAAATGTATGCATCATTATTATATCGCAAATTATCTTCAGCGAACTATCTTTCGGCAATATAAAAAAAACTGTTTAGTAGCTTCAAAGACAATGAAGATTGCACAACCTCAGGGTGTTCGAGCACATTTGCGCCTAAATGTATGCATTGTTATTATTTGGCTAGTTATGTTTCATCTAGCTATGGTTCAGCTATATTCACAACCTTTAGAGAAAATTAAAAAAATCACTCTGCAGGACTCCTTGATGTTCGAGGGAATTTGCGCCTAGATGTATGCATTATTATTACTCCATGATTTTATTTCAGCAAACTATGTTCCAGCAATATTTACAACCTGTAGAGAAGCTTTAAAAAACGATTCAGTAAGAAGATTCCACAACTTCAGGACGTTCAAGTGAATTTGCGCCTAGATGTATGCATTATTATTACTCCATGATTATATTTCAGCAAACTATGTTCCAGCAATATTTACAACCTGTAGAGAAGCTTTAAAAACGATTCAGCAAGCAGGCAACTTCAGGACGTTCGAGTGAATTTGCGCATAAATGTATGCATTATTATTACTCCATGATTTTATTTCAGCAAACTATGTTCCAGCAATATCTACAACCTGTAGAGAAGCTCGAAAAATGATTCAGCAAGAAGATTTCACAACATCAGGACGTTCGAGTGAATTTGCGCCTAAATGTATGCATTAAGCTGTATTGTATTACCGTACACCCATGCAGGGGTTATTTTGCTATCAAAAGCCAAAATTCGTAATAATTCTCGCGCATAAGGAGAATTCGTTCTAGAGTATGTTTATCTAAAGTTTTTTTTTTGTCATATTGACACATTCCCTACTCACTACGACACAGCACCGTCCTGACAATCGAACAGGAGCGAATGGCGAAAATTCACACGCAGCAAAAGGCAGCGCAAAGCGACCGTTCGAACAATTGCGCGAAGACACTGAAAAATCACCGAACGGAAATCGATCGCGTTCCGAGAACGAAACACATCTAACGACTATGTATCGATGGTCGCGTACGAAATCAAACAGCAAACTTCCCCAAGCACCACCCGCGGAAGCGCGTCGGCATATTTTAAGGAGGGGGGCGCGATAGCAAATTTTCGCCTCCGCTTCCTGGACGTTTCCCGAAATTTAATTCCCGCCTCCCGCCGGCCAAAAGTTTGTTCAATTGGTGTTTTCTTTTTGCTGTGTGTGTGTGCACGCGCGAGTTTGCGCTGCTTTTCTTTTCTTTTCTTTTTGTTTACTTCGGCCATCCTCCGCTTCCTGTTGTACTCTGTTTACTTTTGCATAGTTGCAGGTTCGTTCGCTGCTGCCTTCTTATCGCGCTCTGCTCGATAAATCGTTCGCGCACAGTGTGTTAATGAGCGTCATGGTCGAATGGGCGTTGTTTAGCGACCGAACAGATGGTGGATGAAATATTCATTCTTTAGCAGGCGAAATTTCGCGCACCGGTCAACTGGTGGGTGGTTTGCTTCCTATCGGAACAGAAGGAAAACATCGTTCCACGTGTTTGATCCGATTGTCGAACGGTTGTCACCTGATCGTTTCGTTCGTTAGCGCGTCTTGGTTTTCTCACACTCTTTGTGAAAATATTTACATACTAATGTTTAGCTCACAGCGCTGCTCATGAACCTGGGAACTTCTGCTCTGGGAACCGACGGAATCACAGCCGAAATGATCAAGAATGGAGGTGCAGCACTAACAAATGAGATTCATCTAATAGCTACTGAGGTATGGGAAGCGTTGCTTTGTGATTGGAGTCTTGATGTCATCTATCCCATATACAAGAAGGGAGATAGGTTGGACTGCAGCAACCACAGGGGTATTACGGTGTTGAATACCGCCTACAAAATTCTCTCCCTTATACTACAAGACCGTCTTGACCCATTCGCAGAAGAGATAGTTGGTAACTATCAGAGAGGATTCAGA
>KB672491.1:2424760-2439134 GCA_000349145.1 Anopheles dirus | reverse complement strand
TCGCACACCGCCGCAGATGTCCTCCCGATGATGTCGATGTCATCCGCGAAGCCAAGGAATTGGATGGAACGGGTGTAAATCGTGCCTCGGATGTCAAGAGCAATGTTGAACAGCAAACAGGAGAGTCCGTCGCCTTGCCTAAGGCCCCGGTGAGACTGGAACATATCCGACGTCATGTTGGACACTCTCACCTTGCACTGCACACCATCATGAACCGCCGTCATGAACACTCAAACAAAGACGAAATACAAAACAACCAAAGTCAGGATCGAACATATGGGAAAGACAGAGAGTATTGGATTGAATCGAGGGATAGGGTACGAAAAGAGGAAAGCGGGGAGTTAAAGTCAAAGATGTGATAGAGGCTGTTGAAGCGTCGAAGACATACAAGAAAGGGTTCATTAGTGCCGTAGTTTGTCCGTCTTGAAGAACCGGGGTGCGGGATAGGCGTGAAGGCACGTCAGTGACCCCCAGAACAAGTCCGGCAATAAAAATCGCCTGAGTACGACTACGCCGACTCTCGAGTAATTGCAGACCTAATAAACGGCAACGGTCTTCGGTATGTAGGAAGCGTAAACTGACTGCGACCGAAAAAACGAGACAGAGCACCTGCTCAAACTTTGTAGACCACACTCGAGCAGCTGGACTCCAGATAATGCAGGCATATTCCAGTGTGGAGCGCACTAGGCAGCAATAGAGCGCTCTCAGGCATAAAGGGTATGTAATGTCAGAAGTCAACCTACGGATAGGACCTAGCGTTTTGTAAGCTTTTCCTAACACTGTCTCATAGTGCGCGTTGAATAAAAGTTTATCATCGAGGGTCACTCCCAGGTCTTTACAAACATGCACACGGTTGAGACAAACAGAAAGATACACTACAAAATGCCACATACAGCATGTTTTCCCAACTGCTACTCCAACGGATGCTCCCCATGACCGAAGACTTTGTAGGAGAGTATGAAGCAGGTTTCATAGAGGAACGCTCCGGCAGATCTTGCAGAAATGTCGTGAGTACAACTGCAGGACACATCACGTCTTCATTGACTTCAAGGTGGCCTATGACAACAGTGTAGGGCGACTATGATGTGCTCCGTAAGGGTTGGTGGCGTCGCATCCTCTATGTTTGCTTCCCACAGAGGAATGAGGCAAGGAGATGTCATGTCTCCTGTTCAACGTGGCCTTAGAAGGTGTGATAAGGCGAGTAGGCATCGACACGCGAGGTACCATCTTCTGGCTCAACAGCTGTGCAAACGTATGCTGGACTTAAATCAGAGGCTCAGCGGGTTGGGCTCCTGATCAACACGTCAAAGACTAAGGACATGCAGGGAATCGGGTCTAGGGATAGTACCGCAGATACCTTTTCCTGTGTCACTATGGGCGATGACACTCTGGAGGAGGTAGGTTCCTTCGTACACCTCGGATCTCAAGTCACATGTGGCTGTGATACGTCCTTCAAAATTCAGAGCTGCATCTTCGCTGGAAACCGGACTTTCTGTAGTCTACGCAAGTGGCTGCGCCCTGGTCGAGTTTCTCGGTGAACCAAACAGACACTCTACCGGACTCTAATAAGGCTCGTTGTGCTCTACGGACATGAGACATGGACCTTACTGGAAGGAGATCTTCGGTTCGATCTTCGGAGGAGTGCGGGATACGGATGGCGCTTGGAGACGGAGATGGAACGACGAGCTGTACGAGCCGCTAGGTGATCCTTCGGTTGGAATCCTGGTGAAAATCGGGAGACTAAGATGGCTGGGGCATACAGCGAGGAGGCCGGTTAGCTACCCAGCCAGGGAGGTCACCAAAAGGGACCCAACAGGCACGCGGAGAACTTGACCAAGTCTAGATGGACTTGCGTGGAGCAATATTTTGTTCACGGCACTAGTCGACCTACGGGTCTCGGGTTCATAGTATACATAAGATATTCATTGCATAGAAATCATTGCATACATTTAGGCTGACTACAAAAATTCGTTCGTGTGTCTAATAAATGTTCTAAAACAGCAACAGTCGCCTATCTGCAGAAGACGCTCACGTAAATAAATCCGCCTGCATGTATGCAACACGCAGCACACTTTCAAATTCGATTTAGCCGAGACACGTACCACTCGGTGGTTTGCACGGTAAACACTCGCTACAAAACAACGATAAGCAGCTTTTCGCACCGAATTTCTGTTTCCCATCTCCAACCTCGGCTCGGCCCACTCGGCCATCGATCCCAATCACGTCCCAGCGAGACATCGTTGCGAGTGAAATAATCAGTGAAATTGAGAAAATCCTGCCCGCGTCCGTTCGCGCCAGACCAGCGTTCGCGTGATTGATTGATTGATCCTTCCGGCGATTCCGGGTGCATTCCGGGTGCACTCAGCGCAATTGCAGGCCCTGTCCCGTCAGTCGCGTGCACGCACGCTCCTAAAACGGCAAATCAATGTAATAATGTGATTGAATTGATGGATCCCCCCGCGACGGCTCCCCCGCCCAGGGAGAGCAATCAGAGCGTCGGGCCGCTCTGTAACCGGGTTTGGACCATTCAATTAGGAAAATGGATACGCTGGTTTGGCGCGAGACCGCCAGGAAATGTGGGCCTATAAATAGCAAAATAATTTTAAACGTTAAAAACAGATGTTTACTCCTTTGCGTTGTAACGAAACGCATTGCTTGCGAACAAAAAAAAAAGACATGAATCAATCGCATTTTAAAGTAGCTTTAACACCATAAAAGAAAAGACAAATACACGCTGACTACTTACTGTCTCTTCGTACGATTCTCGTTAATCTAATTATCGACCCCGTTTCATTTGAACCTCTTTTCTTCCCCGATCTTTTCTTCCCCGTTGGCTCGAGTCCAGACGTTCGCATCCCGGCCTACCCCTGGCGTTCTCACTTTTCGCATTCTTCTCAACCCGATCCCACTTGGCGGTGCCTTTTGTGCCGAATGGGACGATCGCGAAATAATAGATCCGGCGGGCGCCGGGTAAGCCTTTTCTTGAAAGTTTTTCCCAGTTTTTCGGTCTGTTTGTCTGCGCCGGCCTGTCAGGGCGGAAACGCGACCCCGGGACCAGTCAGCCACTCGCCCGGAAAGTGCTGATTGACGTTAACTGCCAAAAGTGTGCGCGGATGCATTTTATTTGTGACATCGCTTCGCCCTGTCGCTCCGCCACCGGGCTAATAGAACAATGGAATGTGCTTTTTTTTCGCTTTTTCCTCGCCCGCTGTCGTTAATATCAATTATGGAACGTTCGCCGTTCGGCGCTCGATAGCTGGTTTGCGGAACGCGCACGGTGGACAGGCGGTGCGATGAGCCGAAGCGCCTAAAGTTATGCAACGGGTGGGGCTCGGGGCTCGCGGTGCGATTCTCGGTAACGCGAGTTCGGGGGTAACGAGCGAACGGGAGCGAATGGCACTTTGATCAGCATACGGTTCTGAAGAAATCGAGCACCGTCGCCTATCGTGCGATACAGGGCGAACGCGTACGTCACATTCGCCCGGCATGGTGCATAACGAGCAGGCGGTATTTCTCACAACTGAGAATAGATTTCAAATATCAAATTCTAACAAAGAGATAAATATTGGTGGCAGTTTAGGGAAGAACGCAATTAAGCTGATATACTCCGTAACATAGCTATTCCCACCTGTTTTTTGAGAATACAACAAAAATTTCAAGAGATACATGAAAATGATCTTCTACTAAGTTGTAGATAATTACAAAATACGTTGGACTGGCTCGTTTTACTTGCTCGGCAGTTGGACTTGCTCGTTAGTGGTACTAAACGCTTAATCCACAGTCGATCTGATTGAAATTGGGGTCGGACCATAGCTTTAGACAGGAATAAGATTTTTGGCATATTATATATATACATTCTGTCACATTCCTTAAGTATGTCAAACTTACTGGGACATTGATACGTTTGGTTCTCGATTTTTACGACGCTTTGGAAATTTTGGGTATTTTTCTCATATACCTTGCAAGTGTTGGAAACAGCAATTGCTATACATGGTTCGAAAGTTATTGTGTTCAGCATTATGTCCAAGAAAATTGGAACCAAAACATACTACCAAAACATTCCTTATTTAGTGCCTGAAAAGTACATTAAACATGTCCTGATGCATTTTAAAAAATCATTCAAAAATATGCCTTCATTACCCAAGGTCGTTTAAATGTTCCTGAATTTTAAATCGAATTTTAAAACGATTTTTTAGTATCTGAAAAAATGAATTTTCGCCAGTGGGCGTATAGTTATGTTACAATGAGCGATTTTGACGGTGGTGAAAAAGTTGTAATAGTGTGTGTAAAAATGTGGAAAATTCGTCACAGACATATTTTGTTATTATCTACAACTTAATAGAACATCATTTTCATGTACGTCTTCAAGTTTTCGTTGTAGTCTCAAAAAAACAGGTGGCCGTATAGTTATGTTACGAAGTGTAGGAGAGCATATTATCGAGTAATAAAAGTTAGGGTCCTGTACATGTGGAATGCCTCATGGAATGTAAAACAAAAATTAAATTTCATATGTAACAAGAAGCACCAAACACGCAAAAATATCCGCAATAAGCAGTGACACTATGGATAAAGACTTCCCTCAGCTCTGAGCGATAGTATCGCAAAGTTATCACGCCCACTGGGACGCTCCAGTCGATGTCCGTACGGTTCGCACACCTATAATTGGGTTACCGTCACCGGTAAACTAATTACCGGCTGATCGGCTGCTAACACGAGTGAAATATCGGCTGCAAGAGATGTAAGGCGAAGCTACTTGTGTCTCCCACGTATAATATCCGAAAGCTACAAACATAGAATTACTTGAGGTAATAAGTTGGACAGATGCGGTGGTGAGTAAGTTTTTTCGGTCAATTTTTAGCCACGGCCAACCAAATCGCAACGGAATCAGTCTGACGGAGAGGCAACAATCTGGAAATACACACCACAAAAGTAGTTGCAAATTCACCCCGCAGAGCAGCCTCCGCAGAGCAGTGTGTGTGTGTGTGTGTGTGTGTGTGTGTGTGTGTGTGTGTGTGTGTGTGTGTGTGTGTGTGTGTGTGTGTGTGGTTCCAACACCGGGGTAGCTTCACGGAACATTCCTTAAACTGCATTGACGCCTAAATGGATGCAGCCCGCACAACAACGAAAAAAAAAACACATACACGCTCGCCCGCTCTAGTTGCACAACAAATTGGGATTTGCTCGGAAGCTCTTCGGAGCAAACTTTTTCTCGCACGTGGTTGCGGATCAAACTCCAGCCAGAACTGGCCCTCGGTGGCTTTGTCTGCCACCGGGCTTGCCGGTGACAAAGGTCGTTGTTTGCTGTTAAAAGGGAAAGTTTTATTCCTCTCGACGGACACACGTCGCTAATAACCAATTTACTTCTCTACACAAGTACTCTCTCTTTCTCTTTCTCTCTCTCTCTCTCTCTCTCTCTCTCTCTGCCGTTCCTCGCCCCCTCCACTGTGCTTTGGCACGCGCAAGTGTTGCCCGCGCAAGTATCGATACGTTTGAAAGGCTGGGGGTTTGGGCGAGTGTCACAACTTGTTTGGTGTCTAGCGAATCCCTCTCCCCGAGCAGCACCGAGTGCTCGCGTCGCAAAAGTTTCAGTTCATTAGATGTTTGGAGGGGGCCGCGGGTTTGTGATGGGGCCTCTCCCCCCCACCCCACCTTACCCTTCCACCTTCACCTTTCACCCCATGCGGCCCGTGCCACTGCGGGAAGATAAACAGATTGTCAACGAAGGTGTGTACATTGAAAGTTTTGCTTTTCGGATTGTTTCTCGCAAAAGGGTCCCGCACTCGATTTCGGCTCCGCACTGGTTAGCTGTTCCGTTAGCTTCCCCTTGCTCTCTCTCTCGCTCTCTCTCTTTCTCTCTCTCTCCCTCCACATCCATTTCCCTTCATCTTCTCGTCCCAGCTCGTAATGAACACATAAACTTTTCGCTTACGCCCAAAGCACGCCAAAGCACGGACGAGACAGAGAGAGAGAGAGAGAGAAAGAGAGGGGGAGGCACGCAGGAGGCCATACTTTCGGGAGCATTTTCACCACCAAAAGCGGTAGTTGCACCGGTTTCGGGATATGTTATTTCATTAAGAAAACCACAGCAAACTTCTTTCGCCAGCTTTTTCGCCGGGGCTGCGGAGCGTTCGAAGCGAACTGTGCGAGCTGGGACGCGCTTGCGAACCATTTGCGGGTCGGGCTGCTTGGCGCGGCTCGTGCGAAAGTTTGCTGCCCGGTGCTGTGGGTACACCGTGCACTATGGCACGGTCACCTGTTTTTTGAGAATACAACGAAAACTTGGAGAGATACTCGAAAATGACGTTCTACTAAGATGTAGATAATAACAAAATACATCTGTCACGAATTTTCCTCATTTTTACACACACTATTACTATTTTTTCACCTCCGTCAAAATCCTTGTAACCTAACTATACCCCCACTGACGAAAATTCTTTTATTTCGATTCAAATAATCGTTTTAAAATTCGATTAAAAATGCAAAAACTTTTAAACAATCTTGAATAATGCAGGCATATTTTTGAATGATTTTTTTAAAATGCATCAGGACTTGTTCAGGCACAACAGATGTCGTTTTTAAGCACATCATAAGGAATTTCTTATATTTCGATTTTTAGTATTTTTTTTTTTGGTAGCATGTTTCGGTTTCAATTTTTTTCGACATAATGCTGAAAATATATCCTTTCGAGTCATGTATAGCAATTGCTGATCCAACACTTGCAAGGTAAATGAAAAAAATACCTAAAATTGCCAGAAAATTGATTTTTTGCAATGTTTGTCGATTCAAATGCGCCGTAAAATCGAAAATCAAACGTATCAATGTCTCAATGAGTTTGACATACTTAAAAAATGGTACAGAATGTATTAAAAGTATGCCAAAAATCTTATCTTTTATTTTATGTTTATTTTGATTTAAATATGAATAAACGTCTAATTTACTTACAAACATCACTTCACAAGTAATTGGGCCCAATTTTGTTTCTATTATCAACAAAATATTTATTTCATTGGTTAAACAGCTGTTTCCCCCATTTCTGTTGGCACTGGTTTGTGTGTTTGCTAAATTAACGCCTAAAAGTATGCTACACCTTCAAGTGTCAGCTTTCTACCGTTTATTCCTATTGTTTTTAGAGTCATTTTTTTCTATTGTTCATTTTGTATGCCTCATATCTTTGGAGGCATAAAGCACCTGATGAAGCTATTTGTCCTATCGACCTTCCTAGTCCCAATGGTCATCGAAGGGTTTTTTTTGTTGTTGTAGTTTCTTCTCCCCCATCCATATGGTACTTTCTGCCCGAAACGTTTCAGTACTTTTTTGTGGATAAACCTCTGGTACGCTTTGCTTCCACACCAGTTGGCTGCCAGCTTCGCCAAATCATGCACCGAGTGTTGTGCGAAGGCAGCTCGGTTTGCTTCACTGCCCGCACCGTACACGAAAAACCCGACAGCCCGACCACGGGCGCTGGGAGGGGGGGAAAACTGGTTTACTTTGGCTTTCGACATAAAGTTCACCTTAATTTCACTAAAGTACTCAGAGCAAATTAGTTACGGAAAACCGGCACCGACACCACCGAGGGCGGCCGGCAAAGCGAAGTGTAACTTGCTTCGAGCACGCTCACCGGTGCAGCGGCACCCGTATCGGTATTAAAATCACTTTCCCAGCTGCTCGGGCGAACCTTTCGGCGCGAGCGTTTTCGCCCAAGTGCACCAACAATCGTCTTCCCCTCGATTCGCTCGGACCAGGGTGGGACTAGCGCCTGAATTGCGGCAGTGGATGCGCATCTGATCGGCATGCTGCACGCGTTGCCTACCATCAAGGCGCAGCGCAACGAGAGTAACACACAACAGCAAAAAAAAACACTGCACTGACAACAGCAACTGTCGTGGTCAACACAGTCCACCCTCAATCACCTCGTTCGTGGGCTTCGTGTGGCATTTCTTGTGCAATTTATTTATTTATTTGCAACCCCCGCTTAACACGCGGCCGCGTCCACAGTCCTTTACAGCCAAAGTTCGGTGCCGGGGTCAGCGTTTTCGGTTGCAACCGTTGGAGCAACCGTTGGCCATTGGTGGGTTTTGTTTTGTCGCTCGCCCAGCGCTCCCTAATGAAGAAAATTCGAATTCATGCGCTGCGCGCCACGGTACAGATTGCGGGAGTAATTTAATTAAAACTAAATAACTGTATCAAAGCTGGACGCTCCCGTTGCTCGCAACTTTCGTGGCGCCCGTATGGTGCAGCTTGTAATAGACAAGCTGCCGCTGCTGCATTTAATGGTTTTGCCTCGATTTTACCCTATCGCCTTCACTCTTTCTAGCTCTCTCTCTCTCTCTCTTGGCCGCTGTCGGTCTCACTCGTTCGTTGGGCGAGTGAATTCTTAATGTGCCCAAGATGGCTTTGTCATAAGATGGTAAACATAACATGGAAGCTGGTCGCAAAACATCGTGCTGACCGTTGCTGTTTGCCGAGAAGCTCACGTTGGGAAGTTTTGGAGATTTAGGAAGGTTTTTACAATATTTTGGTCCCTCTGTGGGGTGATGGTGGTCTCAGCTAGTTAGCTTGCGGAAAAGAGCGTGGGATGTTTTCGATCTATTTCTAAAAAACTATCCCACGACAATAATATACTTTATTTCGTCTAGTGCTGTGCAAACGTGCTGTGTAGTGCGGGTTGCATAGCTTTAGGCGCATATAAAAAACAATTCATTCAGAAAGTGTTTAATAGGTGGGTTCACACGAGTCGAACTCTGCTCGAATTTGTACGATCTGTGAACCTTTTTTGTCAATGCATTAGTGCAGTTTCAAGCAGAAAAGGTTATCCAGTAATAGTGTGTGTGAGGTTCGTCATCGAAAGTTCGACTCGTGTGAACCCACCTTAAAGGTGCTCGAATATCTACGATGCGCTAATTGGTGAGTCGAGCAGAGTTGGGCAATCTGTTTCGAGCAGTTTTGGTGGATAGCACGAACTTTTGCTGCGAACTTTCTGACAAGCGTCGCGCAAGTTGTTTACACTTTGAGGTACACATCTTCGTTTTTTTTTCCATCGGGCTGTCTTTTCTTAACTGGTTTGTTTGGATGATGAGGACGAATGCCTGAACTAAGAAAAAAGGTTTATTGCATCATAAATTTTGTTGTTATGTGTTGTAGTTATAAAAAAAAATCGAAAAAAGGACATAAGGCCACAATGGAGAACAAAACTTATGAGCGAAATGTAAGTATGTTTTCAAATGCTGGTGCAACAAGTGAAATCAATCTTTCTCTGGACTCTTTCTTCTTCTTCTTCTGTGAGCTGTATTTGTTTGATATTATTACCATTTTGATTTTAATTCTTCCCTCGCTTCCTTCCGTTCTCGTCTGCGATCTGCTCTCATCTACTCCTCATAATTCCTCTGTCAATCGCGTATGTGTTTCCTTCTTGTGTATTTGTTTTACTTACTTTTCCTTTCCTCGTCTTGTGTTTTGTGACACGGGATCGTTTTGTGTTAATGTGAGTCAATATTTTTTTCCTTTTTCTTTTTTTTATTTTAATTTCTCTTGTCTTATCTATTTACTTTGAATTTTTGTCGGGTTTTAATAGTATAGTCGGTTATAATAGTATTAAGTTAGAAAATCACTGTTATTCTTGGACACATACTTGAGCTTTTATGGCAGATTTATGAAATACAATAAATAAATAAATAAATAAATAAATAAATAAATAAATAAATAAATAAAATTATCGAATGTAAAAACAACACAACAAAGATTCGTATCGTTCGAACGCAGCCAAGGCTCGTGAACCTTTTCATTGCAAGTTTTTGTAGTAGTGTGCGTGAGGTTCGTCATGAAAAGTTCGTATTGTCTGAACCCACCCAATTCGTTTTTTTTTTCTCCATTTCCTCTAACCAAAGCAAGTTACCTTAAGCGGCAAAATAGCATTTTTGCAAGCATTATCAAACCCGGCCCAAATTCCTCTCCGCTCAGCCCAGCCCAGGGCGGCTTAACTGCTCGTCGTGCCCACTGAAAGCCCATGGTATGATCACCCATTGATTACCCGAAACGATGGTCGTATTTCTTCGCCCGCGCGAACGACCCACCGAACGTGAAATTCGTGAAACTAGCGCATTTTGGGCGAAAGTTTTCCCCACCGAGGGGTGGACGGTTTTGCGCCGAACCTCGGCGCTGAACTTTCCGGCCCGTGGCCGACAGCCTCCGTCGGAACCCTCCGTCGGGCCGGGCAGCCAGAAAACAACTTAATGAACTATTACGGTCGACCTCGGGGTTTGTGGGCTTATGATGAGGGTTTTCGTGATTGTCACGTTTAGCCACAGCGGAATAGTGCCCTTCGCCTTCCCCGAAATCCGTCCCCCGGTGTGTGTTTGAGTGAAACCGTTTCAAGCGGCCGCTTCAAGCGACGGAGCGAAGAGAGAGAGCGAAAAAAAGAGAGACAAAAATCAACATCAGCAGCGCCGGTTGCACCATCAGCGCTCGGTCGGTCCGTTCCGTTGGAATTTATAGCACTCGGCACACACACACAGACACACACATACACAGCAAACCGTGTACGTGTAAAAGCCACAAAATGAACCATGAACCGTGCCTTCCCGTACGGCAGTTCGCCGATCCAAGCCCGGCGCACCCAGGCTGAAAAGGTAAATCCTTGCCTGGCTTTCGGTGGCATCCATCCATCCATCGCGGCCGGCCCGGTTCGGGGCGTAATTGAGCGCCGTGATTCCGAGCCTGCCGGGACCGAGGCGTACATTTCAGCCCCGCATGTAACACGATGACGAGCGAGGGAGTTGATTTCGGCCCAGAACAACATTTTCTACCCCTCTACGCCCGGTGGTCCATGTTTGATTGATTGTTCGCTGGATGTCCGGAACGAAACCTCCCACCCCACACCCCCCCCCCCCCCTCGGATGGAAGACGGTACGTGCCCGCCTCCCACGGTGTGCTCCACGAAACGAGCTGAGAAGCCGTAAAATGTCGAGATTTTGAGCTTCGTTTACTTTTAAAATCTGAGCTCGAACGCGCGCGCCCGACGGGTGGAGATCTTTCGCCTTTTTTCCCTGCAGCTAGTTCCATAAAAATAAAACCTCAGGATGGATTGGATAAGGCGGGCCACTTGGAAGTGCAGCGTCCAGATTTGCGAGCTGTTGAATAGAAAAAAAAGACTAAAACAATATTGTGAACACCATTTTTATGAATTTTTTGCTTAAATGCCAGGTTTATAGAAATGACGCCTAAATGTATGCTATACTTTGCTACTCCAACGAGTGCGCGGGTCTGCTGATGGTTTTCAGATGTATTGTTTCAGTTTGATGAAACTTTAAACAAAATATTTAACATATTTTCGCAGACTTTTCCGATCTGTTAATGTATAATAAATCCAATAAATTAAAGTGGAAATCTCAAACCTATTTTCCCTGCAGTTAGTTCCATAAAAATAACACATTAGGATGGGTTGGACAAGGCTTGGAAGTGAAGCGTCTAGATTTGCGAGCTATTGAACAGAACACGGCTAAAGCAGTATTGTGAACACAATTTTTATGGATTTTTTGCTTTAATGTCAGGGTTATATAAATGACGCCTAAATGTATGCTATACTTTGCTACTCCAACGAATACGCGGGCCAGCTGACATACAAACAACATATTTAACATATTTTCACAGTCTTATTATATAAAATACATCCGATAACGGAATGTGGAAATCTTCCACCTGTTTTCCCTGCAGTTAGCTCCATAAAAATCACACTACTGGATGGATTGGATAAGGCGAGTCACTTGAGAGTGCAGCGTCCAGATTTGCGAGCTATTGAATAGAGCACGACTAAAACAGTATTGCGAACACCATTTTTATGGCCAATTTTTGCTTTAAAGCAGAGGTGAATAGACTTGCTCATTTAAATTAATTAACGCCTAAATGTATGCTATTTTGTGTATTTTGTGTGACCGAGAAAGTGAGCTTGTTGATGTTTTTTTTATTTTTTTTAGTTTTATGAAGCCTTAAACAAAATATTTAACATAAGTTTGCAGTATTCTCCGATCTCTAAAAAAACTAAAAAATCAATAAAAATAAAAATTGTAGACATTTATACCGCCGAAACGTCATTTGGCAGCTGTATCAATCTTGTTACCATCCCAAGCCGTTTTCAGACTTACCGCGATTAGCGCGCTGCGATTGGCGCACGGCGTAGTACAGTTTCTGTAAAACTGCGCAGGAGAACTGTTATACAACGGAGCTGTCAACGTGCCCACCCTTGTTATTGTTTTCATTTATGTTTATCTTGTGATCGGCCAAGCAGGAACGTTATTTTGTACATCATCAATCACAATTTGAAGCCGTTTCTACACTAATAGCTGCAATTTTCCGCAAAATATGCCAAAAATCGCAACTTGACAACTGTTATATTGCGGAGCTGTCAATCAGCTAAACTGTACTACTTGACGTCACAACTGTCAAAAGTCGCAAATGCCAATCGCAGCGCAATAATTGCGATACGTATGGAAAATGCTTTAGAAAAAACGAATGCAAAACACGTCCAATAAAGTCCAGATGAATAATTTTAAGCATGTTTACAAGATAACATAGAAAAAAAATAAAAATAAAACAAAAATAAAAAATAAGTCAAAAATGGGTATCTTTGCCATTTATCTCCAGAAAAGAGTATGTTAAATTATTTCTTTCATTCAACAGGGTACCAATGAAAGACGGCTTTAAGCGCGCTTTAGAGAAATCAACCTTTGCAATACATTCCAAACCATGACCCAGTTCCAATCTTTGACTTCAACTAATTAAAGTAAGTAATTGCATTCCAAGTAAATGTATCTGTTCATGCAGAAACGAGCAGTCTGCAATTAAATCGGCCCCGATGTTTGTTTATTGATTCGAGTGGCGCCATCGGAGGGCAGCAACATGTAGCAGGAGAAACGAACAACTCCCCGCACATCAAAGGCACCGCGTCCCCGGAAACGACTTCTTGAGCTTACGCTTCACGCCCACCGCAAAACAATAACGAACCATAATGCAAAACCGAACCCCGGCCGCCGTCGAAAAACGCCCGAACTAATTAATAGCGGTTAGGAGTTGAAGAGCGTAGCTAAATCGAACGACAATCAAGACCGAAATCTGACAGGTTGCAGTGGCCGGTGCCACGGAATTCCTCCCGGCGGAAGCGACCGGTCCGCGTTCATTACGGGTGTGTAGGGAGAGATTGCGAGCGAGTGGGAAGGATGCGTTGATAAATAAGCTATAAATCATTCCTCGCAAAAGTTGCCACGTTTGTCCAACAGATTGCTGCCAGTGGGATGAGCAGCGGCCGATGGATTAGGATGTGTGTGTGTGTGTGTGTGTGTGTATGTGTGTGTGTGTGTGTGTGTGTGGAGTCCCATTTTCCCTGCGAGCCCGGTCCGGCGAGCGCCACTTATTAGTAGTAGCTCCCGCTGTTATCTCGCTCTCCGCCGTGCCGAGTGACTCCCGGTCCGGCGCTCGACTTGACAAGTACGTGCACGTCATTTTTGGGTCGACCGCACGTCGACGGCGATGACGATGACTGGATTACGCGGGCGCGCGGGCCAGGCTTGACGGAGAAAAGCCCCGAAGCTTTCCTGCCTGCCGGATGTGATGAAACCCAGTGCTCCAGCACTCAAGTGAGTACTTGTGGAGTCACTCGTCACCGCTTCCCGGACCGGGCACCTCTGCTCCACACACACACACACACGTCTTCGGACACACATACATGCCGACGGTATGACTTCATCAACGGTTCCAGCCTCCCAATGTGGGGCGTCCCACCCCAGCCCACGACTGTCACTGTCAGGAGTGTCAGAGAAAGTTTCGCCATCCATCGCCGCAAAGCCCCCACCGAACCCGAACGGAAGCGCTGGAGAGGAGTGGCCGGTTTGTGTGTACACTTCAGCGTTGAAGAGTTCGCCTTCTGGGAGCTTCGACTCTAGCTGCCGTGCATAGTTTATACGCACGCTTTAACTAGCGCGCAGACACATACACGTACGTACCGTGGAGAAGCTGAGGCTGTAAAAGAGAGAGAGAGAGAGAGAGAGAGAGAGAGAGAGAGAGAGGGAGGTAAAAAAACGCCACCCCAAAAGCGTAAATAAACAAACCTCGCCACTGGCAGAAGACGAAGTAAACAATCGCGAGCGAACGGGAGCAACTTTTGGTCCGCCATCACCACCACCACCACCACCACAGCCAGCTCGGCTGACGGCGAAAACCGCGCGAAACCAAATCCAGCCAGTTAATCCCGCATCCCGTGCGCGGCGCTGGAAAAGTTTAATTACATCCCCCAATAATCGTGAAGCGGCGTCCTCCTTTTTTTATTGCGTCGCGTTCACGCCGTCCAGCTGTAACTGGACCCATTGCGAGGCGCGGGAGGGGGGGG
>KB672491.1:2398211-2417921 GCA_000349145.1 Anopheles dirus | reverse complement strand
GGGGGGGGGGGGGGGGGGGGGGAGGGGGAGGCAGGCACTATCGACAGCGGCAAGTGCTGCTGTTTGGAAAGTCATCCACAGCTCGGTGCAACTTTCTGGCGTGCTTGCCGGCGTTGTTTTTCGTATATTTAATGCAAGTTCTGCTCGCAAAAAAGACGATAAGAAGCTTCAACCAACGGTTAGAATTGGGTGGAATGTTTATTTTAAGCTGATTATTTCATACCAGATGTTTCTGAATCGATTTAAAATGAAGTTGCATACATTTAGGCGAAAAATTGCATCGAGCGCCCAAATGTATGCAATTCGTGAGAGACACGTTTCTATTACCACTATTTGATAAGTCTGTATAAAAAGATGACATTTTGCCTAAATGTATGCAAAACGTAAAGCAAAATAGATATATACGAGCACCGTGAAGTACAAGGTACGAGTAATCCCAAGAAAATAAAATTGACAATTTAGTGATTACTTTTTTATTTTTTTTGGGATTACTCGAACCTTTTACTTCACGATGCTTAAATTTAAATATTTCAGTGTTGCTTTACGTTTTGTATAGTTTTGTATAGAAAGAATTCTTAGTTTCTATACAGGCTAAACAAATTAGTTTCTATACAGGCTAAACACACAGTGTATACATTTAGGCGTCTGATGCCATTTTTTACCTTAATGCACATAATTCCTAATAATTTTTACTTATTTTTGATGAAATAATCAGCTTAAAATGGAAACTAACACCAAGAACTACAGTTCATTCTAAATAAATAGAAAAATTCCATACATAATAAAACTAAAAATAGCTTCATGTTATAAAAAACAGCATTGCTACGCCTGCAAATTAAATATTTCAATTTTGATTTACGTTTTGTATAAATTGAGGAAGAATACCTAGTTTCTAGACAGGCTAAACAAATCGTGTTGTTATAAAATGTGTCTCGCACACCTTGCATACATTTGGGCGCTTGATGACATTTTTCTCCTTAATGTATGCAATTTGAATTTAAATTTATTTCTACATATTTGTGATGAAATGAATAGCATGAAATGGATACTAAAACCTTAAACTACAGTTAATTCTAAATAAATGGCAAAGTTTCATACCATAAAATATCAATCTTAAAATAGCGGCATTTTATAAAAAGCAGCATTGCTACGCCTTCTATTTAAATATTCAATTATACTTCTCGTTTTGTATACATTAAGGAAGAATTCTAGACAGGCCAAACAAATCGTAGTTTACAAAACATGTCTCACACACATTGCATACATTTGGGCGCTTGATGCCATTTTTCGTCTTAATGTATTGAATTTGAATTTAAATTTATTTCTACATATTTGTGCTGAAGGAATCAGCTTAAAATGGAAATTTAAACCTACCGTATATTCTAAATAAATAACAAAATTCCATGCAACAAAAAATTACCTAACAAAAGGTGCATCTTATAAAAAAGCAGCATTGCTACGTCTGCCACTGTACGCTTGTTTCGGTTTGAAATTGCGTAACTTTAGGATAATTCGATGGCAACAAAACATTTTTCTCGCTGCATTCCGGCCCGCCTCCGTTCCCATCGCGCCCGCACAACAGCAAACATGCAAACCACAAATTGTCATTTAGATAAGGACTCAGCGCGAGGGAGAGAGAGAGATTAAATACAAACACATTGCGAGGCGCCGCCCGCCATTAGGGTGTCGTATCGGTGCGCTCGCAATCGCGCACCGATTGCACCGATTGCACCGACTGCTAGCGATTGTCCGTGAAATCACATCACTATCGAAAGCAGCTCGAAGCCACCGGCTGAGCCAGGTAGACGATTGGCTAAACGGTTAGCGATTAATTGACTCTCGGTGCGGCGCGAACGAGTTCCTCAATTTCCGTGCCATTATGGGTTGCGGAAGGTCGCGTTCCTGTTTTTTTTTTTTGAGGGGCAAACGAAGCGCGGGATGAGCCGGATGCCTACAACATGTCGACGTTGGCTGCCACAACACACACACTCACGCGACAAGTCATTCGCTCCTCGTGGGAAGCACCTTTTCCGAGACCAACCAGCAACTGCGTGCCGCCCGGGGCTGCAGCGCGATATCCTTGGAACGTCGCGAACCGAGCAATCATCTACACACATGTCAAACAAAACCGGCTCTGGGAACCGAACGAAGCCAAACCGAGTGGCACAACAATCGGAACGGAATGGAAGCCACCGTGGCGTGCGCTGCGTGCCGGGATTCAATTTCAGTACGTGGGGACAATTAATGTTGCCTGCACATTTCAAACCTCCCCCTCATTTCGTTGCGCTCGAGATGCTCTAGAAGCGTGCACATTGTTGTGATTGAATTCACATTGTGTTGCACAGGCGATAGAACATCTTGCGTGGGATTAAAATGGCTACGGGAATAAAGGGACACGTAACAGATTGCGATCGATCTAATGATTTGAGATACCACGCTTTGCATGCTATTCATTGCTTGAAATGACAGCAGGTTCCTTCAACTGACGCACGTATCATAAATTTTAACAAAAGATTGCATACATTTAGGAGCACTGAAAATAAAACTCAGCAAGTGAACTCAATCAAACCAGTGCAAATAATTAATAAAAATATCGTTAATGTAGCGTTTGTCACACGGTTTGCATACCTCTAGGCGGGTATACTTAACGCCCCAAAGGTATGCAACATGCATTACGGGTGTGATTTCTCACAAGCAGGTTGCATAATTTTGAGCTGTGAGAGCTAAAAAAAATGCCCAAAAATTAAACAAATAAACCAAAACGATTTAAGTGCTTCTTTACCTTCAATTAGCCTCCTTTGTACACACTTCTCGCGAAGAAACCAGGCAAACGGCAATAAAAAAAACGCTCCCAGCTCACCGTCACGAGCAGTAAGTTTGTCACGGGCGTCAGTTTATGATAATAAAAAAGGCGAAAACAACAAATTCTTCATTCTGCCACACTCGACCCCCCCCCCCTCCCCATAAATCGTGCTGATCGGGGCGGGCGAGCAACCAAAAAAAAAAGAAAACTCCGAAAACGGATAAAGTTTTATTGATCCCATTCGACGATATTCGTGCGAGCGGATTTTCGTGTCCCGGTTTGTTTTTCGCGTTGCCTGTTGTCACGCTCAGCACACACACACACACACACACGCGCGCGTACATAAGTTTCCCTCGGTGGAGCTCGGAAGTGGCACGGTATGTTTAAAATCTAGCGATTCCTTTGCTTATCCTTTGCGTGCCCCGGTTTCGATTCTTCCTCCCGCGCGGCGGAGGAAGCTTATCATTTTTCCCTTTTTTTCGAAATCGCCATCACCGTCTACGCCCACAGCACGTGCAGCGCACACACACACATGACACGACCATGAATATATCCCCTGCGTCTCGCCCGGTACAAAGGGCTGCTACCCCTCGAATCCTGCCGGGAGCCGTGTTCTTGTCCGCTCGCCATCTGTGTCGCGATGGATCACCAGCTGTATCATGATGATGATGGTATTTTGTTTTGTGCCAGCCACTCACGTCATGCCAACCTGCCCTACGACAAAAAAAAGACGAGCACACACACATGGAATACACCTCCCCGCGAACAGGGCAACAAAAAAGGAGCAAATCCCGTCCGACATCTTCGGCATAACTTTTTGGCATTTTTCCTCTCGCTGCTACCTCGCACACCATACCAGCGATCGATCGGAACCATTCCATTCTCGTGTGTCCTCTTCAAACACACACACACACACACACCACTCCAAGTGAATGTTGAAATCGAAACGATTGAAATCCTCGCGAGGAAAGCGTCCCCGCATAAAAAGACGCCCGGCAGAGGGAAGAAAGCAGACAAACGAAAGAAGAGAAGAAGAGAGAAAAAAGGCGCCCGGTGACAATATATGTACATCTACATAAGTGTTTGGCAATCGGCTTCACCCTCGCGCGGCATTGTAATCGATGGCGGGTATGTTTTCTCCTCGTTACGGGGAGCGTCGCACGGTTTGCCGACTTGTGCTGTTAAGATTTCTTTGCCCTCTTGGCTCCGTCTTCACTGCGCGTTTGCGTTTGTTTTGCCACCGGGGGAGGGGGGGGGGCTGGAAGAAGGGCACGCAAAACAAAAGCACGCGCAAACACTCGCCGCACCACTCGCAGGCGGATAAATCCACGGCGCCGTTTGGGTAAACGATCTGGACGCTGGCGGACGAAGTGTCGATGGGTACTGGCGTGGCACGGTCGACATGTCGTGGTGGGTATGATTGATTTTTAGCGCTTTTTTTGCGCTATCTTATTGAGGAAAAAGTTCAATGGGGGTTCAGCTAAACACCCATCGAGAACGGGTAAGGAGTGTGCAACATTTTGCGTTTAGCAATTAGCCACGGGAGCTTGGAGTTGTGAAGCTCCGTCAATATCGCTTTCTTCATACTATTCTTACAGCTTTATTATTATAATATCACTTGAAGGTACACAAGTAGAAGAAATCATTTTGCTTGCCTCAAACCGTTCTACAATTGAAATAAAATAATTGCTAAAACGCAATATTGCGCCTCGAAGTATGCAATACAACCAACAGACTTTTTTCTGGAGGAATATGCATTTTTTATTAGTCATGCGTTAATTTAAGGGGTTTAAAACAATGTTTTTAAAGAGATTGCATACTTTCAGGCGACAATTATAAAAAATGATCATATAATATACTTAGTCTAGACCAAGTTAGTATAGAAAAAGCAAAATGGATTGCTTACTAAACAGGCTATAGATATGAAAGCGCCCAAATGTATGCAATATCACATAATTGTACAAGTTCATTTTTAAAAGTAATGTTCTTAAAAAGAGTGCATACTTTCAGGCTGAATATTTAAATTAAATGCGACAATTATTGAAACTTTGTCATCTTATTTACATAGTATAGACCAACTTGCATACTAAACAGGCTATGAATATCAAAGCGCCTAAATGTATGCATAATCACATAACTGTAAATGTTCTGAATTGCTCCATTGCTTAAAAAAAGCAATTTTGCGCCATCAAGTATGCAACAGAATCAACAGAAATTTGCATTTTTTTTTTATCAGTGATGCGTAAATGTGAGCGTTTTCAAAAATAAATGTTAATAAAAAAATTGCATACTTTCAGGCGAGTCAATTAAATGTGACAATTATTAAAATTTCATCATGTTCTATGAATAATAAGTCTGGACTATAGAACCAACTATAGAACTATAGAACTATAGAAGTAAATTTGAGCATTTTTTTAAACAATGTTATTCTACAGATTGCATACTTTCAGGGAAGTCAATAAATTAGTTACATTATATGCGACAGTAGCTAAATTTTTATCATGCTACAAAATTAGTCTTGCCGCCAGTCTCAAATAAGCAGTGGATTGCGTACTAATCAAGCTATGAATATACAAGCGCCTGAATGTATGCAGTAACCAATAATTGTTCAAGTTCTTCATAATAGATTCAACTGTGAGTTTAAAAATTGATTTTAAATTTTGTATGAAAAAAAAACAAATAAATTTCTTAACGATGTGCGTCAAGTTCCTTACTATTCACTCCATATTCATATCTTTCCGAACAGCTCCGAACGCACCCTATCGCAGCAAACTCCCGCGAGCTTCCGGAATGACATATGCTCCACCGCCGTCGTCTGAAAAGTGTCCACCGCTCTCACAGCCTCCACACTTCGACCCCATCGAGGGCCGTGATCTTTTCGGCTCGGGTAAATTTGAACTCTCCCCGTCCTCTTCCTTCCCCGAACCGCATGCTCCACACGTCGCCAGCAAAAGCACCAGCCACTTTCCGCAGCCGGCAAACTTAATGCTAGTTTCGCGCAACTACACGTTCCAGGCAAACAAACAAACGAGCAATGTGCCTCGTTATCAAATTTACAATTATGATCCGCAGCGCACGGAGCGACGTTCGACGTACATTCACTCCGCTTCCTGAGCGCTGGGAGAGAAGCTACTTACGGGTAAAACTTTCGTCCAGAGTTCTTGTTTTGCTCGTTTTTTTAGAATCCGCCAACAAAAAAAAACTTTTGCTCCACCTTTCGCCGTCATTTGCGTTCACTTTTGCGCCCGGGTCTTTTGGCCGCGCGCGCGTATGACGAGTGTCGTGCGATTTTTTTTCTATCTAATATTTTTCGCTCGCTGTGAGCGGATTTCAATTGCATTTTCACATAAATATTGTCAGTGCCGCGTATGGCGCTACGGTTTGGCGCCGGGCGCCGTTCCCCGAGGTGGAAATGGGATGCTTTTCTCGTCTCGTTTTGGGCAGGGGAAATAAAACGAAATATACTTCCAGCCGACGGAGCGCCGTAGCTGGGCAAATGTTGCTGCCGCCTCGACCGAGTTAAGTCGCGGAGCGGGAACGCAGCTTCCCATGCTTTTATGTACGGCAGTACCGGCAGCCACCGCTTCCTCAGTGCGCGCGCCAGGTAGCTCAATTTCAACTTCACGTGGACGAGTTTTAAACTGTTCCAAGGTACGCCATTTTTGCATGAAAGTAAGTTAGGCGGATGTCTCGCGCCGGAAAAGTTTGTCATTTAAGAATTCTTCACTTTAAGATCTAGCTTATACAACAAGGAGGAGGGAGAAAGGTAGAACCAAAAGAAAAGAAAGATTAATAAAGTATAAAACAGGGAGCTACCAGAAGAAAACAAAACCTTGCAGCACGGTTTTTTAACTAGCCTCAGGGAGTTGTATCTTCAAAGATAGATGTTTCTTAAATACAACGATTTTTTACTAATTTATTCACTCTTGAGACACAATTTAAAGCAGTTTATAAATTTAACGTCAAAAGAACATATTTTTATGATTCTTTAACCAGTCAACTTTAGTAAGCAATCTAGATACTTGGCAAGCAATACAACATTTGTGCGCCAACAGGTATGCATCGCAGTGTCTCGACTCAGGAGGAGCTGCGATGGTTTTTAATGGTCGATGTTTTGATTATATAATATCGTTGATAGGGACCAATACCCTCTCTTTTATAGCTCGCACTTGTAAAAACTTATAAGCAATTATCTACATTCAGGCGCAAATTTAGTGATAAATAACCATATTTTTTATTATTTGTTAACAAGTCGACTAAAGTAAATAATATAGATACTAGTCAAACAATCGTGAGATTGAGAGTAAAATAGTCTACCTGACAGCATTTGTGCGCCTACAGGTATGCAACGCAGTGTCTCGACTCAGGAGGATCTGCGATGGTTTTTAATGGTCGATGTTTTGATTCTATAATATCGTTGATAGGGACCAATACCCTCTCTTTTATAGCTCGCACTTGTGAAAGCACGTTTTGATGGCTTGGAATCTATTTTAGAAAGAATACATTCCAAATTCCAAAGCACTCCAAAAACGCTTCCATAGAGGACGATTTATAAGCAATTATCTACATTCAGGCGTAAATTTAGTTTGAATAACCATATATTTTTTTTAGTATTTGTTAACAAGTCGACTCAAGTAGACAATTTAGATACTAGTCAATCAATCGTGAGATTGAGTGTCAAATAGCCTATCTCGAAATATTGGTGCACCTAAGAGGTATGCAACGTAGTGTCTCGATTCAGGAGAATATAAGAGGATGTTTATGGTCGATGGTTTGATTATAATAAGACCGTTGTTAGAGATCAATTCCATTCCATTAATTACTCGCACTTGTTTAAAACACGTGTTGACGGTTTGGAAACGATTTTGGATATAATACATTCCGAAGCCCAAAGCTCTCCGCTAGCAGTTTAATATAGAACGACCTATTAGCAATTAACATATCTACATTCAGGTGCAAATTTAGTTTTAAATAACCATATTTTTAATTATATGTTAACAAGCCAACTAAAGTAAACAATATATATATTAGTCAGACAATCTAGTCTAGTACTAGTGATATTGAGTGTAAAATAGTCTACATCAATATAGGAAGATTTATTACCAATTATCTACATTCAGGCGCTTTGCTCTAACAACCGTTGTCGTTCAATAAGTCATGTTTTGAAAATATACACGGGGGTAACAAAATAAAACATCGAACATATTATCCCATCACCTACCTGAGGTGCAAAATTCGATCGAGGTAGGCTATTATACACTCAAACTTAACAGTGTTTGGGAAATGCTGGTAATTGCTGCTCTCTCTCTCTCTCTCTCTCTCTCTCTCCGAATGCAACCGATCGTTTCAATTTGCCCTGTTTACTTACATCCATTTCTCGTGAACGATATGTCCTTACTCACATCCTGCGACAAAAAAAAATGTACAAAAAATACCTGGTTTACCATGATCCAGCTTCCAGCGGGCAAAGATGGGATGATTCCTTTTGTAGCCCTCGTGAGTGACCGGGACTAATTTGCATCGTATCACTGCTGCTACTGCCTGCTGCTGCTGCTGCTGCTGCGACCTGCGTACGGAATCGGAAAGGAAAGTGCAGAAACACAACATCCATAAACCCTAAACCCCCCCAGAATCAGATCCGTATCTGCACGACACGGCAGCCACAGGAAAGGACACACAACGCGCCAGACGCGCCCGGCCCGGCTCATCCATCGAGGCAAAAAGATGCCGGTGCCGTATGTGTGTGTGTGTGTGTGTGTGTGTGTTGGTGTGTGTGTGAGCCTGTGTGGAGCCCCCCAGAGGAGGGCTGGCTGCGTGCCGGAAAAGCTGCTCCCGAGGCATCCGAGAGGAAAATCGGGACGGTTCGGTGCATATCCGGTACCTTTTTCTCCGGCTTAGGCCCGTGCAGGGCACGCAAGGGAACCCCGGTCCTGCGGGATTGTCGGCCCGGTTCGTTCGGTTCGCTTTGTTTCGCAGACAACCGGAGCGTCCGAAGACCCGTGCTTTTATGCTGCGGCAAAAACTGATACGACCACCGCCGGCCAGCATAAATGGTGCTGAATTAAGGGAATGTCGATGTCGTGAAAGAATACCGTTTCGGCACACACACACGCAGGTCACAGGCGGCGGCGGTGGGGACAAAAAACAGGCGTCTCCACTGCCGATGCCGGAATTTACCTTCGCAGGCAGCCTGCGAAGAGGGGAGCTGGAGAAAAAGCGCAGAGAGGGTCTCGAAAGCCTACCCGGGCGAAAAGACACATCGGACCGAAAGGACGTGAGCCGAAAACGACATCAATCGGCCAGCGGCCCCCGGTATGTGGGATTTTGATTCTTTAAGCACTTTTGCGACGGGCGGCCGGGGCGATTGGGGCATCGGTTTCAGCTCGGACACCGAGGCAAGCGCGCCAGGGCCTTTTTTTAACGTTCACCCGTGTTTTCACTAACTTCTGCGTTGATCGATAACAACGCGGGCGGCCCATTGTACGTCGGAGAAAGCACACGGATAATCGAATGAACAGCAACAGATCATTAGGGAGGGGAGGTTTGCATACTACGCGGAGAGGCCTGAAATAACAAGAAATCCTCCTGTAAGTATGCAATTCGAGTGAAGAAATTAACCAATAGCTCAAAATGCGTTGGATGACTTTTTTCAATATGCGCCTAAAAGTATGCAACGATAAGACCCGGTACAGTTGTATTCATTTGCTAATGAAACGTTTAGTTGTGCAGATTGCATACCTTCAGGATGGTTCAGCCATGTAAATCAAGTATGTATGCCAGATATTACGCCAGATATATAATGGCTAGCCTATAACACCGAATAGATTGCATAACCATAGGCGTTACTCCTAGATCGTGTTTTCAACAACTTCTGTGCTGATCGATAATAACCGGACGAGCCATTGTGCGGCGAAGAAAGCGCTCGAATAATCGAATGAGCGTCAACAGATCATTAGGGGGGTTTTGTATGCACCGCAGGTAACAGCAGATAACAGGCTGCTGTGTTAGGTGATTTTTTTAAAGTTGCGCCTAAAAGCATGCAACATCAAAACTCTTGTGCGGATTGCATACCTTCAGGATGATTCAGTCATGTAAGTATGCTAGGCATTATGCTCAGAAAATAATGATATAATCCATATGTTTAACAGCTTACCTATCACACCAAGTAGATTGCATAACCATAGGCGTTTACGGTCGACGTTTTATCGGAAGTTTTATCGGGATAAATATAAATACCTCTTTATTTCTCGATGCGATTTATACCTTCCCACTAGGCAATTAAAAATAAGAGGAAAATTCGTGTTCCTTTCAACTCAACACTATACACCATTAAGTTATTTTCTACCCTCAACACTTGCTACAAATAATCTTCTTAAAATTTCACCAACCGATAAGGTGAGCTACTTTACAGGGAAGCGTGAAATGAAAAAGAAATCAGCCAGCTAGTATGCAATTCGAATGGAAAATTTTGTCCCACCAATTTCAAATGCAATAACTAAATTTTTATTGAATTGCGCCTAAAAGTATGCAACACTTTGCAGTATTATTATTTATTTGCTAGCTAAGCATATAGGTTTGCAGATTGTATACCTCCAGGATAATGCAGTCATATTAGTATCAGCGAGAAAATTGCATAACCATAGGCGTTAACGGACTACCAGAAAGCAATACCACTGGGAAGAGCTTTATTCGATTAAATATATATTGATAACCCCCAAATAGGAGCTGAAAATAAGAGGAAAAATTCGCGTTCCTTTGAACAAAACATTATACACCATTAAATTCTTTTCATACCGCCAACACATTCCGAAACTAATCTTCTAAAAATTTCACCAACCGATCGTTGGCTCAGTTTCGTTCGCCCAAAAATGCGTTTCTCTTGCGGGGTCGTTCGTGCGTCACTCACTACAGCCGGTGGAAGCTAGTGGGAACGATTTTTCCATGTTTTCGATTCCTTTTTTTCCGTCTCTCTTGCCTCACGGTACGAACAGACAGTCAGCAGGGATTGTACCAGCGTGTAGTACATTGAGTGACGCTAGGAAGCTTCCTTCGCTTTTCCCTGTTACCTTCCAAGGGGTTCCGTGTTGTGATGAGGCCTTTTCGGAAAGTATTGATTGAGCGGGAAAAAGTGCGCGAGCGGGAACGAGAGCGAGAGAGAGAGCGAAAGAGTGAGAGCAAAACGTTGTTCCCGGAAATTGTTCCTACATCGTTCTGCTTAGATTTCTGCTGCGGCCTGGGAGGCTGGGGAAAACTCTCTACAACACTTACGCCAGTCCCGGCGTCTTCGCCCGCCCCTAACCCGTGCCGCCTGCCCATCCACCGCTTCGCTGTATGCGAGCGGTACTGATAATTTTCACCCCGAGACTAGAACGAAACGCGAAACTTTTCCTCCCCACAAAGCAGCAAAACCCCGCTCGGTGAGACTGGGCTCTCCCAGGGCCGCTCGCTGGTGGGGCTGGTGGCGTGTGGTGAAAAATGTATGCAAATGAAGTGAGAAAATGGAAATCGGACCAAAAACGCCTCGCCTCCCTCCCCCCGAAGACCAGCACCGCACGTGTGCTTTCACCCTCGGTAAAAGCTTTTCCCGTGCCGGGCGGAACCGGTGGCGAACCGGTTCGACGGCGTGCTCGATTTACTTTTGGTTTCGTTTAGTCCTTCTTATCACGCCTCACGGGCGAGGGACTCTGGTGTCTTTCGTCACGCGGCGGCCGGTTCCTTAGGCTTGATCCACTTCACCCTTTCGCAGCTTCGCCGGATTTGCATTTCATTTCCCAAACGAGCGAGCGAGCGAGCGAGCGAACGCGCCCCGCGCCCGGGACCGAATTAATTTCAATCAAAACGAAAAACCGATCGCCCGACGGGACCGGGCTGGGGCTGGCTGGCGTAAAGTGAATTGTGTGCATATTGTACCGGGGCGCAAAGATGTTTCTCATCTGTCTGACTGGAGGAGGTTGTTTTTTTTCTGCGGAGCACAGCCAAATAAAAGCACCATTAGGCCGCTCGGCTTCTAAGGCAGCGTCCGACGCCGGGTCTAATCGAATCCGGGGAGCCAGGGAACCGAAGAGCGCAATGAAAATTGATATATAAAGAAAAGGGGGACAGATTTGAGGGCTTTGATTATTTGCTTCACCCCATGCCGACCTCGAACGTGAACGGGGCCCCGGCGTTCGTTACCGTTTCGTTTTACGAGCTCGTTTAAAATTCATACTGTCGACAGCGGAGCGGGGCGCGCCGTAAGGTATGCAACGTGCTGCATTACAACCGACACACGTTCCTGCGGACGGCCCACTGGCACAGCAACGATGGTCACTCCTGTGCGACACAGTGAGTGCAATTGCAAGTTTGATGTTATTTAATTATTGCTTTTCTTGTGTAAATTTATATGCTTGAATTCTTGTTTCGAATATGTCAACAAATTGTGAGTAAAAAAAATAATGGGCGATAATTTAATAAAAACGCTTCGCGCAATACTTGCGCCTAAAGGTATGCAATGTATTGTATGTATTTTTTTGTTTCTATCAAATGATTTTTTTTGGATTTATTAACTTAATGCCAGCCGAAAAAAATAATACATTTGCCATGTGGATTGCATACGTTTAGGCTGCTGTCATTCGTACAAATTCGGTCTTGTTTAAATAGCCATGTATAAAAAATGATTCAATAAAAATCTATTTCGCGTTAGAGCAGAGTGCATCTCTTGAAAGTACCAACATATCATAGGCGATAAAATAATAAAACTCTTCGCGCGATACGTTGGTATGCCTATGCGCCTTAAGGTATGCAATGTATTATTTACGTCTTCAAGGTTCTATCTAATGAGATTCTTTGAGTTTGATTTATTTCATTCCAACTGGAAAACATAAAAAATATAATAAAATAAATCATATGCCATGTTGATTGCATACCTTAGGGCGGATTTTTAAAAACGCCTAAAATTATGTATATGTGTTCATCATTTCGTTTTCTTTGCCTTTCGACGCACATTTCCTGCTGTAATTTGTATAAACTAATGATATAATAAAACCTTTCGTGCGTTACGTTGATATGCCTATACGCCTTAAGGTATGCAATGTCTTACGTACATATTCAACGTTCTATCTAATGACCTTTTTTGAGATTGATTTATTTTTTCACAACTGGAAAACATACAAAATTATAATAAAATAAATCACATGCCGTGTTGATTGCATACTTTAGGGCGGATTTTAAAACCGCCTAAAATTATGTATATGTGTTCAACATTTCGTTTTCTTTGCCTTTCGACGCACATTTCCTGCTGCTATGCGCCTAAAAGTATGCAATGTATTATATTCATATGCAAGATTCTATCTGATGACATTATTTGAGACATATTTATATAATCCCTGGTGCTAAACAAATTTCAATGAAATAAATCATACGCCGTGTTGATTGCATACATTTGGGCTGATTAAAAAAACGCCCAAAATTATGTTATATGTTTTCGAAATGTTGTTTTCTTAACGTTTTGATGCACGTTTCCTGTTGTTATAACTTTAACGGTCTTGTTTGAAGAGCCAAATACAAACACATAATTCAATAAAAATCATTATTTAATTTTGCGTTAAACCATAGTGCATCCCTTTCCGCTCGAGCCGTGCACCGTCCATGAAAAAGTGTCCACACTGTGACGATTCCCGTCCGAGGAGCAGTTTATTTTATACCCGTCTCGGGCCGCGCGGTGGGAGCGCAGATTGGAAGCGATCGTCCCTGCCCGAACGGACGGAGCCATCGCCCACGTCCATCACGGCCCGCCGCACTAGGCGGTGGGGTCACGCGCGGCCCACATTGTTCCACCTCCACTTGCGCCTCCCCGTTGCGAGTCGGGCTTCACTTATCTCTGGCCGATACTTTTCACTCTATTTTCACCGCTTCATTTTTCCAATCAAACCCACCACGCACGCCACCGCGCGCTTCTCTCCAGCCCGCACCGACAACTGCTGTACAAAGAGCCACTCGGCGCTCCACCCGGTTTCGGAGCGAAGAGTGTCCTCTGCCGTGTCCTGCTCCACTTGAAGGCGGCGAGTCACCGGCGGAGGGGAGGCTAAAAAATGCGAAACGGGAAAATGGAGCCATTTAGGCGTGACAGGCGGCAGGAAGTATTGAACGGAACCGATGCTGCCGCCACTGCAGCGGGCCTCGCTTGCGCCCGGGTGCATGCACTGCCGTGCACGGGCAGTCGCTGCGGCGACGGAACGGATCGTAAAGAAGCCCAGCGTCGAGAGATGTCTAGGACAGTGTAATCGCAACCGTAAGCCGGCATCAGCCACCCCGAAAACGCCTCCCCCCGGTGCCCGGTGGCGAGCCGGGCCGAGAAAATGAACGTTTACAAAATGGGGAATAATAAAAATAACTATAAATCCTCTCGCATGGGAACGACTGTTTTATGGTGTACGGTTCTGTGCGCTGGTCGTGGTGGATCAGGGCGCCCCGTTTCGCCCTGCCCTGCACCGAGACCGACGGTAACGATGTGGCTGATGATGGTGGCGTTTTTTTCTCTCTCTCTCTCTCTCGCTCTTCTTTCGATCATCCTCACCCAGTCGCTTCCGAACCGTCCCGTCACGGACCGACTCGAGAGTATCCCAAAAGCCTGGACGAGCCTTATTACAAACTTCGGTTCTCCGGGCGCTTCCTTACGATGAGCGCGCTTCATCGAGCGTGGGAAAGCGACGGTGGTTTTCCCGCCCGTTAACCGAAGACGAGCCCGATGATGATGATGTCAACCAGGTGATCCATACCCCCGCCGGTGCTATAAAAATAATAACACACACACACACCCACGAAGGGGTTTCCGGCACGTGCGAATTGCTTTTATCGGTCCCGCGTGGTGCCGATATTTGTTGCTCGTTGGGTCGCAGAAATTGGACATAAAACCGAACGCATTGATTGTAAGCTACTGCCATCATTGTGCCACATTTCAAGGTGCAAACAAATGTTGCCTTACGAGGGGGACGAGCAGGGGACTCTTTGCATGCTCCGCAATCGCATACATCATTCCTAAACGCCGTGTTGAATCGTTGGTACGATTGCATAACACACCTTTACCGGGTTGCAGGTTTGTGTCCAGGATAAGTGTTGCGCCTGAAGGTATGCATGCGATCCGTTCGATCCGTTCGAATCGGTTTCTTTGATGTCATTATTTGCCAGTTTAATAAATAATTTCCCAGAAAGTGCTACAAACCGTTCATTACAGCAAGCGAGGCGTGTTGGCGCCTAACAGTATGCAATGGTTTGAAAAAGCTATTTTTTAAGAGCGAACATTCATCAAAACTTGTCTCTCACGCGTATACAGCCCGTCCAGTGCTCTGATTTCTGATGTTTTCGATTAAGAAAATGCTTTTTTTACACAAGTACATTAAACATTCGTCCCTGCCGGTCAGTGTGTGACAGTGCAATAAGAAGCATCGTTTCAATTCGTTCTTTCGACCGCCGCGTCGTCCAGCTGCAGCATCCAGGCAAATATTTCCCTGCGTAGCGATATATCTGTCCAAAGTTGGTCCGGGTTTTAACTTGCGGACCACCAATCCCCACCACTCCCGGTCCATAATTCACTCCCGGGCTCTGTCCGCCGTTATTACTCCCATCATAAATCGTTTCGTGCATTCGTGTTTTATTCTCATTTTCTTAGCATCGCTCTCTCCCTCTCACACACGCTATCTGTTCTCGTATTTCATTCTCCAAACTTCTATCAATCCAACGCTTCATCCAGTTCCGGATCCGGTTACTCGAGCCACTCGGTGTGTTTGTTTGTCGTGTTGGTAAGTTAGTTACGAATTTATGTATTTGCTTGCAACTTTTCGCTTCTCCCGGCCCGTCCGGGCCGAACAAATCGCTCCTACTGTTGCCTATCGCCCGATGACTCTATATCAAACCCTGCGAGGGAAGAGCACTGGCATCCCTAGGTTCCCTTCTCGCTCAGGCCCCAAATTCGCGCCACAACGAAACCATTTACCGCTTGCAGGGATCAGACATCACGGCAATCGTATCAAACTTTGCTCGTTTCTCTTCCCCCCGCTCCGCGGAGACAATCTCGGGGGCCCCGGCTGCCAAACAGGGGTAAAGGACACCAAGGTACAAGCCTCAAAATGGGTTTGTTGCGGGAGCAGAAAGGGAGCAACAGCGCAGAGCAAAACAAACGACGACAACAAAAAAAGCGTTTGTGTCTCCGCGTCTGGCTGACGCGCGCGAACCTTCACACACACACACACACACACACACACACACACACACAAGAAATCGACCAAAGCACACCTTCCACGGAGTGGGTTTTTTTTGTTTTTCTCATTTGTTTCTTCGCGGCTCGGCGCGCGGTGCTAGCGGCAGGACGCGACTCGCGACAAAATCCAATTTATATTCTAAAATTAGCTTTTCCAAACTGTTTAATTCAGTTTTCCCGCGCGAGCGCGAGCGCACCGGAACTATTTGCCGCTGCCCGCTGCTGCTCGGTTTCTGGTCATTGTTTTCGATTGCGCGACGCAAACCGTTCTTCCGTTCATTTCGAGTTCTGTTTCTCTCTCTCTCAGGTTCATCTTTCTGTTTCCAGCTCCCAATCTCTCCTTCTATCCATTTCGATTTTCCATTTATTGTTGTTGCTTTGACTTACTGCTCTAGCGATGCAATTGGCACACTTTTTTGTCTGTTGCTGGTTCGCTTTTCCCTCTGCTTTTTGTTTCACCCGGTTCCGCTTACCGGGTTGCGTGTTGTGTTTCTTCGGTGATCCTTTAAAACCGCGATCTCAGCGGTTCGGTATCTGTGGGCTGATGCTGCGTGATGTCTTGTGTCGTTGTTTAAGGCTATTTTTTTTTTCGATGCTGTGCTTAACACTCCCACTGACAACCGGCTACCCGAGTAGCCAAAGCGTTTTTAATTTCGATTATCTCGAGTTCTATGAATGCTATTGATATCAAATTTGAAATATGTGTCTAAATCAGACTGTTTTTCCAAGAAAAAATGTTGACCGATTTTTTAGAATTGATTATATTGCTTTTTTGTGAGTTTTACTTTCTATACCCCGTAAACTGACAACCGGGCTACCCGGGTAGCCAACAACTTCAAATGCTAATAACTTTGTATTGAGTATTTTAATTGAGTTAAAACCTTCGAGCAAAAAGCAGCATTTCTTATTTAGTTTATTTATCTTTTTAATGTGACTTTCTATCTATCGCCGTTTTCTTTTTATCTTTCACCAAAGAAGTGCTCATTTTTTCGAAGATGAGCTCCTTTAGATTTTTTTATTTTTTGTAGTACTTTATCCCAATTTAATCTTCAAAAGCTCTTTACTGGAGAAAGAGTATACAAATTGATATTGATGCTAAATTTTTCAGATTTTTCGTATGGATAGTTTATTAATGAGAAAATGTTTAAGATGAATAAAATCAACACGGTGGTCAAATTATGGTGGTATAACGTTTGCGGAAGTCAGTTAACTGCACGTTTTGTGCTATATCACCATCGAAATGCCAGCATTGCCTATTCGAAAGTGTGTTTTTATGATTTTTTCTTGAAAATCGTATTGAAAAATTCGGATTTAGTTATAAGAAAATCGAAATTTTGTTCCTCTATGCATTCCAGAAAGAAATACTTGATTAAAAATATACTAAGCACTAAAAAAAAGGAAAAAATTCGGAGGACTAAAATTATGAATTCGAACACTGATTTTCGAAAAAAAAATTGACTCCGTTTTAATCAGTAAAAACAAGAAAACGGAAAAAAGCAGAGAGCCGCGATGAACAGATTAAGAAACAAGAATAGTTAATGTACGTTTTACTTAAATGGTTGAACTACACAGAAAAACGCATTAAAAAGTTATTCGCGTTCGAAGTCGCTGGCTACCCGGGTAGCCCGGTTGTCAGGAATGTGTTGTATTTTTGGTTGGTAGGAGACAGGGTTAAAGTTTCTCGCTTCTTGCATGGCATACTAATTTCCGCTTTGTTTCAAATAATTACTTTTTTTTTGCGTGCGCCTAAAGGTATGCTAAGCGTTTAGTGAAGTGCTTCGAATTCGAAAAAATGCATTTTTGCTGCATACCTTCCAGGCGCGTGCTTGTAAAACTCACAAATTGCATGATACACGCCGGGAACAAGCCGTGTTAATTCTCAACTAACTGATACAACACTGAGTGCCTCGTTCACGTCGTTCCCCTTTAAAAAACACACACCCACAAGACGCACCTTCACGGATCAGCTCTCGTGCACTGACCTACTTCCTAACAGCGCTGCAGCGTGGCCTGTTCGCTGGCGCAGAATCAAATCGGAGATGGACGTGCAGCGATAACACACCGCTCATCGTCCGATACGTTGCGCGATTAAGTTAGAACCCACTTTACCGCCCATTTCCATATTTCGGGCTATTTTTCGATGGGGCTTTTTGTTGAACCACTTTCGTATCGAATCGCTTCGCGCTTTGTTTCATTGCCCGCTCTCTTTTTCATTCCAGTGCAGTGCGTTCCACGCCTGAAACTGCCATCCGTCGCTTTGTGAGATGAAACCCTGCCGAATCCGATTAGTCCGCTCAGACTTAGTGGTGAAGGGTGACCCGAGCGGGAGCGTCGGGTCCGTTTTGGGGATGTTGCCGATAGTAACCACTACTCTAGACCGTGGAACGCGCCATTTTGATGGAATGGTAAAAGCTGGGAAAATCGTTCTTGGTATTAAAGCTCCCAGCCCGCAGACACACAGCTTTCCGTTCCGTCTCTAGGCTCCCGGCGGCGGTGGCAGCTAATCTTTCGCACGCGTTTAATTGGCTGTAAAATATCCATTATCATCATGCCCGCAGCGCGGCAGGCAATTTTTCTCCGAACAAATACATCCATCGTAAGCGTCCGGCAATGGGGTGGTGCAAACGACAGAAGAAACCGAACCAAACCAAAAAAAAAACGCACAGCACGCTCAAGCTGCACAAGGAGACAAAATCCGCTCAGGCCGGATTATCATTAGCGGGCCCCGTACTCACGCACGTGCACGTGCATGATCCTACCTGGCCACGCCCACGACTCCCGGCAGCCTATTTTTGGGGCCGGCAGCTTCTCGACGCAGCGAAAATAAATGCAAGCAGGGCACACCGAGAGTTGTCGACCAAAAATTATAACGTTAATTTGCGGTCGTTAATGGCGTGCGGCGTGAAAGCGAAAGCCACCGCACCGGTGGAGGGTTTTATTAGCACACTGGGGAAGGCAGCGGACAAAATTACACCCGCTGGTTGAGAGTTATTAACACACGATTGTAAGCGGGAGCAAATGAGCAGCGAGAAACACTGTGCGAGGCTTAATTTTCTTCTAAAAGGCTGCTTAAGATGTCATAAATATTTTTACCTTGCGTATTGCATACTTGAAGGCGCAATTATTACGGTTGCAAGTACGAGTTCGGTTTTAAAACGAATCAATCAAGTCAAACTAAAATAAACACTATTGTTTAATAAACAATACAAAAACATCTAGAATATTTTTTTAAATAAAGTAATATGACTTAAACTTAAATTATATTGTTTCGAAAGCTCAACGTACAATTTGTTTCACTCTCTCAAAATTTGGTGAGATCACTCTCACTCGAACGCTTTCCTACTGGCAATTTACGCTTAAATCAGACAAAAATACATCCGGTTCGAAGGACCAATGTTTCGATAGCTCAATGGAAAATTTGTTTCACTCTCTCAAACGTTGGTGAGATCACTCTCACTTGAACGTTTTTCTACTGGCAATTGACGCTTAAATCAGAAACAATATATCCGGTTCGAAGGACCAATGTTTCGATAGCTCAACGTAAAATTTGTTTCACTCTCAAAATTTGGTGAGATCACTCGAATGATTTTTTACTTACAATTTACGCTTAAATCAGAAAAAATACATCCGGTTCGAAGGACCAATGTTTCGATAGCTCAACGTAACATTTGTT
>KB672491.1:2373994-2390184 GCA_000349145.1 Anopheles dirus | reverse complement strand
CCCCCTCCCACCCCTTGTGGCAGATTTTTTAAGCGGGAGAAAAGTCACTGCAAATAGGCGCACAATAATGAGATTTATGGCGGGAGCGCGGCGAGGCACCCGATCGTGATTAACAGGAATAAAAAATAATAAAACACACACACCCACACCCACACAGGTAAGGCGACCCCCCGGGGCGGACAGAGCTGGGCTGGGCGGGAGTGGGAAAATCGCCCACAATTAGCAGCGCGACTGATTGGGAAAAATTAATTTCATACTAATTGAAAATAATCAATACCGGGCGTTCTCGCGCCGGGAGACAGCCCGGACGGCTACAATGTCCGGCACGGTGATAATCGATCGCTCTCAAACCCTCCCCCCGCTCCAAAGCGGGTCGAGTTAAAAGGGGGGGGGGGGGCAGCTCGCAGGACAACAGCAGCAAAACAAAAAAACGCTACAGCGAAAACAAACGCCACCCACGCCACGGAACGTAAGACCACCAGCGGGATTGACTTTCTGTCAAAGTGTGACGTTTGGCCGGCATCGCTAACGCAATTATGACGGCAGGCCGCCATTTTGCGAGCGTGCCCGTGCGATAACAGCAATCGCTATCCGGTTCCGGGAAGGTTTACAAACTAATTAACTACACCAGGTTGTTTTTTTTCTCTCTTCTTTACCTCGGCGAATGTGGTCGCACCCTATCCCAGTGCGTTTCCAGCGAAAGCACTCCCTGAAGGATTCGCGTGGCCATCTTCGTTGTGCTATCAAAACAACGCGATGGTTTCCAATACCAGCGGTGCTCGTTCGCTTCAAGGGAAAGGGTGCTTGGGGGAGAAAATGAATTTAAATCGTGTTTATTAGGAATGGAAAGCGCATGGAAAGATGATGAGTTCGCAGTCTTTTTTTGCCATGATGGACGATGATTTGAAGCGAAATAAGCCGCTTGAAATAGCTTGCAAGTGAGAAATTGAATAAAAAACAAAAGGTTCGATCTCCAAACTAGATTTGCATTTGATTTTTTTTTACTAAAATCATCTCGCTGTACAAACCCCATAAAACGTTCGTTGAAACGTCTTAAACGTCTTACGTATTCGGGTTCGTATACACTTTTTTTTGAAAATAAAGCCAAAATTTGAAGTGATAGATGAAAATGATAGTCAATTAAGTTGTAGATAATAGCAAAATACGTCTGTTCAGAATTTTCCACATTTTTCCACACACTATTACTATTTTTTTCACCACCGTCAAAGTCAGCTCCTTGTAACATAACTATACTCCCATTTACTCTCATTTTTTTAATTTATTTTTTTTCGATACAAATAATCGTTTTAAAATTCGATTAAAAATGTAGAAACTTTCAAACAAGCTTGAATAATGCAGGTATATTTTTGAATGATTTTTTAAAATGCATCAGGACTTGTTTAATGTACTTTTTTGGCACTAAATAAAGAATTTCGTTAATTACGATTTTTAGCATTTTTTTGGTAGCATGTTTCGGTTTAGTTTTTTTTTTCGACATCATGCTGAAAATATAGACTTTCGAACCATTTACAGAAAATGCTGATCCAACACTTGCAAGGTATATGAAAAAATTGCGCTGCTAGTCGTTTCAAATGCTTCGTAAAATTCAAAAAACAAACGTTTCAATGTTCCAATGAGCTTGACATACTTAAAAAATGTGACATAATATATAAGAAATATGCCAAAAATCGTATTCCTGTCTAAAGCTATGGTCCTTTCGATACGATAATATCGATTAAAAAGCGCTTAAAACTACTATCGAGCAAGCCCAACTGTCCTGCTAACACTCCTCTCAAAGTTCTTCATCATAATATGACTATTCAATGCAAACAAATAATATAATATACAAATAATAGCTCAATTGATGATTTATACTCGAATACTGGTACTTCAGAATTAAAAACCGTCATAATTTATTCTGAACGTCAGCAAAAATCTTTCGTAGCGAAAGGGGGGTCGGGCCATAGCTTTAGCCAGAAATGAGATTTTTATCATAATTTTTATACATTCGGTCACATTTCGGCGTATAGTTATGGCACGGAGTGTATTATAATGTTTTGTTTATTTTCAATTATTTGAGATTTATTTTTTAATTTAATTTAAGGTTAGAAATTAAATCAAGTTTAGTTAAATCTAATTAAAATAAAATAAATCAATTTGTGAAACAATTTTCTTTCACTGCTAAATCGCACATTTTACGTCCGGCACCATCGAACGCCTGCAGTTATGCACGCCCAATACACAACTACAGCGCGGCACGGTTGGCGATGGGGAATTATACCATCGCTCTCTGTGTGCTTTGGCGCAACACACCCCCCGTTTTGCGTTAAAATCTCCACTCTTAATCAATTTGTTTGCGAAGCCGAAAACGCTGCCTCCGAACGCACCGAATATTGGTTACACCTAAAATATATCGAAACCGCTGCAACCAGTTGATTGCCGGACCCGCAGACAGTTCCGCGCCGGCGTCCCGCGACTGGAGCTATTACGCATAATTAGTTTCCCTCCCCCCCCCCCCCCGGCCCAGCCCAAGCCTTTCCCGGCCCGCTCGCCAACAGGTATCAGGCAAACCGGAGCGAGGCCCGTGCGGGGCCGCTTTAAAGCTCGAAATTTATTTCGCTACGCACAATATTGCTTATTAATTGTCGAAATTATTTAATGCTTATCGCTAATGGGTTTTGCGTCGCGAGCGGGCGGCGAACCGACTGCATGTGAAACAGGCTAGCAGGGTGTGTGTGTGTGGGTGTGCGTGGGTGCGAGAGGCGAGCGGAAATTGGATCGTTAAAGGCTGCGGGGCCCTTCGATTGAGTGGTTTGACATCGAGCGAACCGGGAGCCGGTTGTACCGGACCGGCTTCCAGGCTTCTGTTTAATCTCTCCGATGGGACGAACGACAAACAAGAGTCCCGGAAAAAAGGTATCTTACCCAAGTGGTACACCCGGAACCGCCAAATCTCCGTTCCCACAATCACAATAAGAGATCGCATTGAGGGAGTCCGCTTTTTTTTCTCTTCCCGCTTCTTTCTCGCTGTTTTGCCGCGCTTGAAGGGTACAACAACCCCGGCCCCGAAACGCCGGCACAGTGGTTTTAATGTTGATTTAAATTGAATAAACTAAGCCTTTTACTAACCCGTCTGCAAATCATTTTGGAGGCCCCTTCCGTCGGGTAAGCCGCACCGCTTGCCACTACCTGTTGGGCCGCGTCGATCCGGTTCGAAGGACCAAGTTTTCAAAACTGCCGAGAGCGAGAGAGAAAGAGAGAGAGAGAGAACCAAAAAAAACCCACAACCACAGCGGCAAGATTTGTGGTCACCTTCCGCCGTCCGGAAGCCGGAACACCGGCACTGATTTGCATTTCATTTAAATGAAAAATAATTAAGGACGCAAGCTCCCGGGATGCTGGGAGCGGCAAAAAAACCAGCCCCGGTCGCACCAAGATACGACGACAAATTCCTTCTGCCTGACGCTAATGTCTGAAGCAACTGCTCGGGCTTTTGGTTATGAAATTGGCGATAAGTGGCTCAACGGTGGTGGGCGAGACGCGAAATTTTCTGGAAGTTAATGCGTTTTTTGCTGTTGTTGTTTCTGGACTTCTCCGAAAAACCTTTAGTTAACGAACGTTTAAAGCACGTGCTATATGTTACGGCTACCGGCAAAGGCAGTAGAAGCTGCTCAAGGTTTGCCGCTGTTCACCTCGGGCGGAGCGATCTGCGAGGCGAAAACCCAACTCACAAGGCTCAGAGAGTGAGAAGGAACGCGCAAAGGTCACCGGTATGAGTGGCAGGTGGTTGTGGTTGGCACGCTGTCTTGCCTCCGTTCCATTTACCGCGTGAGGTTAAGGTTCCTTAATCTGTCGCGTGGGAGTTAGCCCGACGTTCCCCGCTTCGATGCAGAAGTCACAGTGATTTTCAAAGTGTAGCGCAATGTTTACCTAACCACACGAATGGAGTTCTACAGCAAAACTCATTACGTTGCATACACTTAGGCGCAAAGTTATCCGAGACAACAACCTTCTGCGATGAAAGAGGTATCTTCTGCACTTATGAGATATCTTGCCTTATCGTGCTGTATTAATTGTTGTTCTTTGGATATTGATGGATATTGGATGGATATTGATGAGCACAAAACTAATATCCTTTTTGCGCAAACTTACCATAACTATAAAGCATATCGTGCAGGTTACTGTATCGGGACGACTTTTCCCTGCAACTTCGAATCCAATCCCGCCAGCCCGATCCCGAGCTTTCCGGTCGATTTCCCAGCTCACCACAATCACACACACACACACACACACACACACACACACACACACATACGTGCGTTTGTAGAGCAATCGACTGCAAACTTCAAAAATCCTGCCCGTCCACGTGCTTGCCGACGTGGAGGAGAAACGTGATGGATTGAATATCCGGTCGGTGCAACTTCATCCATCTCGGATCTGGCCATTCTACATCTACCGCCCTCCACCGCCCCTTTTCCACCTCCACGCCCCCCCCCCCAACCCCCCTCACGCTCACGCTACTCCACTGCGGAAACGTGCACGCAGTGCGATGATGCTTTTGTGCGAGACCGGGTCCGAAAACTTTCCACTCTCGAGTCGAATCTCAAACAAATCCAAGCAAATACCGGCGACAGCAACCTTTGCCGGGTCCGCCCCCCGCCCCCCCCCCCCCCCCCCCCCGCCCCGCCGCCCGGCGGGAACAGATCACCTTGCCTGTTTTATTTCCTTTTTGGCTTTCCGATCAATTCCGGATATCGGTAGCGAACGTTCGCCTCGGCACGTTTCCCGGGCGTTGTCGGACGTCTATCGCACGGTTCTGCACCTTCCCCCTTCCTATCCGGTTTTGCACTTCCTGACTTCCTCGCGCTTTCTTCTCGTCCAACCCGCAAGCCTCCTTCCGGACCAGACCGCCAAACCGCCGCGCGCCGCGCTTAATCATTGCCAGAAGGTATTCATAACTTTCGGTAAGATAAATAATCTAGAACCGCCTCACCCCGTTTTGCCTGCCCTCCCTCCCCTTCCCCCCGCCATTGACCGTCCCTTTCCGTGTCCGAAAACCGTCGAATTGAATTAGATTTGTTGCTTCGATAATATTTGTTTAACTTTCTCCTAATTTATTCATTCTCCGGCTGCGGCAGCCGGCAGCGGTGGTCTCACGTAGCCTTCACCTGCTGGCTAGTGCCCTGTGCCAGACCCGAACAGGGGGCTGGAATGGGCAAGGGAGGAGGGGGAAACTTTGGAAAAGTTTCAAGTTCAGCTCGGTCCAGCCACCGTTCGCCGGTGGCAGGGCTAATAGACGTCGTTCGATACGCTCGGCGGACGTTTGTCTTATTGGCCGGGGCCGGTGCAGTGCCGGCAATGAATGAGTGTTTCGCCTCGCTCTGGCGTGCCCGTAAATGCCGGCGCCCGAACGGGAAGGGGTGAGCCTGCTTTACTGTCAGCTGTTCAGCCATGTTCAGGATGCAGTCAATTTAGCGAGTTAAGCGCACCGAGTGGTAGCGAGAATTCTAGGTAGATAATAAAAGAGAATCGTAATTTTATTCGATTTGTGACCCGGTGCCCAATAGACTACTGAGTAGAAGGACAATTGTCACTTATTTTTTTTAGGTTGAAAAGAAAATTCAAAAAAGGGTTTTTGTTTCCTTTCGCATATGTTAAGTAGTACACTATTTTCGTGAAAAATAAAGAAATAAATTTGATTTAAAAAATCGCCTGCGCGTATGCAACTCGCATCACACCGCAACATAGACTGTTAGCCGAGACACTGTCAACGTGCAATCCTTGACAATCTCTTACTTAGGCAATTTGCAGCACACCAATAAATAGACACTTAGCCGAGACACTATCTGGATGCAATTTTTAGGTAGTATTGAATTTATACCAGCTTTAGTCGAATAAAACCTTAGAAAGATACGCGTATAAATGTGATGGCATGTTAACTAAAAAAAAAACATTGGTTTTTTTTATTGTAAAATACAATTAAAAACGCCTTCACTTATGCAATTCGCAGCATACCAATAAAAAGACACTTGGTGTGAAAATCTTACAAAGATACGTGTTATAATTTGTTAGCTAAAAAAAATATAAAAATATATCGTATGTTTTTTCTTTAATAAATACAATAAAAAACGCCTTCACTTATGCAATTCGCAGCATACCAATAAATAGACACTTAGTGTGAAAACCTTAGAAAGATACGTGTTTTAATTTGTTAGCATGTTAGCTAAAATATTTAAAAATATATCGTATGATTTTTTGTTGTAAATATACAATAAAAAAACGCCTTCACTTATGCAATTCGCAGCATACCAATAAATAGACACTTAGTGTGCAAACCTCAGAAAGGTACGTGTATAAATTTGTTAGCATGTTAGCTAAAAAAATAAGGAATATATATCGTATGTTTTTTTTGTTGTAAAAATACAATTAAAAAACGCCTTCATTTATGCTACGCTATATTTTTTTATATTATAAAAACGCTATATTTTTTATTTATTTTTTTTTGTAAAAATACACACGAACACTTTTTTCTTCGTCATTTCTAGTTCAAATGTTCATCCAAGCTTTTGTACATTTTTGTCTGTTATTAAATTTACTTTTCGCTCACATAAAAACCTTTTTGATTTAGAAAAAAATAACTCTGAGTGACCTTTGAATTCATATCGCACGAAGCTTTATTTAACAAATGGATATGCCACTTCAAGTGCTGTGGCAAGCACCTCAAGAAGCCGCGCCCGCTTTTCCAACACTAAACGAAAGGCACAGCCAGCTCTAGCAATCCGCCTGGTCGAGCCATCGACATCGCCCGGGAGCCCACCGAAGAATGATTGAATGCATGTTTCGAGATAGATTTAATAAAATAAAACCGCCCCGTACTAAGGCGAGCACAACGAGCGGTCCGAAGAACATTACGATGCTGCCGATGCAATCTGACTGGTTGCATTCGATTTCAATTTGTTCATGGCGAGAAAGAGAAAGAGAGAGAGATGGTTATACATTGTGCCGTCCTCCTCCCTGTTACATGCCGAAAATCCCCACCCGGCTGCTCCCACCGGTGGCTGGAAATTGCAAAATGCTGCTCGCAAGTACGGCCCAGGTATCGCTGTCAGCGTTGATTTGAATCCTGACGCCCGTGCAGCGAACGCCGGTGCAATAAATACAAATGCGATCGCACTGCCCCGTGTGTCGTGTGCCCAACGCTGCCCCCTTTCCGGGCGCAGCCTTCGAGAAGGAGGTTATGAGCTGTAACCGGATTGCCCGCTCGTCGAACGCGGCATGCAGCGGCATGCAGCGGCATGCAGCGGCATGCAGCAAAGGATGGACTGCGCTTTTGGTGTCTCGGTTCCGGAGAAGTGCTCGATTCGGGTCGCACACGACGGAGGCGAAACTTTGCGTACCGACTTTCGATACGAGCGATGCAGAACCAAGACCAAGATTCATTTTGCTTTTTCCACCGGCTCGTCGTTGATCGCAAGCATTTTCCTGCACACGTAAGCCCTTCCAGCAGCACCACATTCTCCCAGCAAATCCGTCCTCTGTGGTACAGTGTTTTTTTTTCTTTTAATTTTTGTTCACTGCTTACGTTTATTGCTGCCCCTCATTTTGGTTTTTGCGAAACCCTTTCAGCGCATAAAAATATAAAGACCTTGGCCATAACCAAACAAACATGTTTTCGTTTCACTTATTCATATGCATTCCGCCCCTAGCTCTACTCCCGGTATTGGGGCGGGTCTGGAAATAGTTTCATTTCTGAAATTGCTTGCCTACCTTCGGGCGCACCGGCGCAGCAGCAACAGTGGAAGGTTCCGTCGGTCAAGGTAAGGCCAGCTGGAAATAACGAGCACCACGGGCAGACGAGCATAATGTGCAGCGGGTGGTATTTCATTTAGATTTCTTTTCGCTCCCCCACCCTCGGTGTTGTACATGTTGCTTCATTCATATTTCTGGAAGCGTGTGGCGGCATAACCCAGTCCCGGGCTCTTCTTTCACGCTGCCTGAAGGTCAAACCCGTTCCCGTTCCGGTCGGCGGGGGCGCCTCGGTGAGAATGCACTCCGCTGCAGAAGCCCGCGGCAGGTAGGCATGATGGCATTTCAATTTCCTCCAGCACAATCCAACCATTCCGGTCGCCCTTTGTGAGCGCGGTGCACACACTTCGGCTCTGCATATTCATGCGGCGCATCGCGTCAGCCACGGTGCGGCACCCGGGTAGCTACTCGATAGAACGTAAACAAAAATTGCTGCACTAAAGCTGCGGGACGAGCGCAATATTAATGTGGAAGGTACGGGACGCGCCGTACGGCGATGCGAGCGAGGAAGCTATTTTAAAGGGCGATGGGTTTCTCGTAGACACTGCGTACTTGCAGTGTTGTGTAAAATAATAATCGATATCATGGAAACCGCTTTCACCGAACGATAAATATAGCTTTCATTCAAGCACGTCCTGGGTTTGATGAAACTCTTCGGTGAGTTTGTAGTGAAACTATGCATGCATATAAATATCTTCTGGAAATTATGATAAAATGAATAGCTTGTTCAGCTGACGCCACAAACTATATTAAACTGATAAAAAAGCGATAACAAACGCAAATCAACCATTTAAGTAACGAAAATTGCATACTTTTAGGCGCATATTTCATCCAGACGCCTAAAAGTATGCAATGTACCAAAGAAACACGCTATTTTGGTAATGTGATATACAAAGTACGCTAGCAATACGATTTTAAACAAAGAGAACAGTAAACATATAAGATAAGTGCTCTTGTCTCCACTCTTATTGAGCTGCTCAACAGTGGTTCTTCATGCTGTTTTCATATTATCGGCACAGCAGTATCAATGCCTTCTGAAATATGCAAACTACACGAGCTGTTTGCACTACTCAGTCTTTGAATATACAATTTGTGCTGCTCGAAAAATAAGAGCTAAGTGAACTTTACTTTATTATAAATATCATCGGCAGATTGTGAAAAAATGGATAATTTAAACTAACTGTAAAATAAATTGATATGGTAAAAAAAACTGACAAATAAAGCGATAACCAACGCCAATAAACCATTCGTGTGACGAAAATTGCATAATTTTGGGCAAAACTGTTACCATAACGCCTAAAAGTATGCAATTTGCCCAGGGAATTCACTATTTTGATCAAGTGATATAAAGGGTATGCCAGCAATATGATTTCAAACAAAGTGGCCAGTAAATATATATGGTAAGTGCTCTTGTCTCTACTCATATTAAGCTGCTCAACAGAGGTTCTCCATGCTGTTTTCATATTATCTGGACAGCAGTATCAATGCCTTCCGAAATATGCACGTGCTGGTCGTACATTTCACTGTACAATCAGTCTTTGAATATACAATCTGTGCTGCTCGAAAAATAAAAAAGTGAACTTTGTTTAGTTGTAAATATCATCAGTAAAATGTGAAAAATGATAACTTGTTCAGCTGTTCATAATTCTAGTGAAAAAATACATTAAACTTGAAAATTAAGCTATAGTCAAACGCCAATTAATCATTCATGCGACGAAATTGCATAATTTTGGGCGCGAATTTAATCAAGTCGCCTTAAAGTATGCAATTTGCCTAAGAAACGCTCTATAAGGTAAGTGCTCTTGTCACCACTCTTAATAAGCTACTCAACAGCGTTTCTCCATGCTGTTTTTATATTATCTGGACCGCAATATCGATGCCTTTTGAAATATGCAATCTACAGGGTGATAACGTAACAACGATGCACCTTTTAATGTCATATAATTTAAACCAGTTTTCATTTCTCATCGGAATCGATTTATCTAATCAAATTATTAACAACAATTATTAACAACAATAAACAATTAAATAAATAAATAAACTGCAAGTCACAACACTTCATTCGGAAATTAGTCTTAAATCTTCAATAAATTTCCTGCACTATTTTAAGTCCGGACACTCCGTTGTTTATCAGGATTCTTCTTAAGAACAACCCTGTAAGTCTCCTTGCATCGCTTGATGGTCCTGTAGATGCATAATCTGCTCGTATTCAAATGTGACAGCTTCCTCTTAATCTCGATTTTTTTTTAATCCTTGTAGATGCATGATCTTTCAATTGCGCTCGTTCGTTCTCGATTCGTGCTCTACTTGAGTCCAATGCAATTTTATTGAGAGCGGAACTCAACACCGGCTGTATCTGTTCCGAATAAATAGTAAACAAGTCAATCTGTCAAAATAACCTCATGTGACAGAATGCACAATACAGGGGCATTCCAACACATGTATCACTTCTATGTTGTCACCCTGTACACGAGCTGTCTGAATCCAATACAATCAGCCTTGAAGTATGCAATCTGTGCTGCCTGTAAAATATATCCAATGAATACGCTTTCTTTTTTTATTAAATCATAATATACTAGTCAACGTTTTAAAACACCCACACGAGCTTGCTTTTAATGCGTTTCTATATTTTAGTTAAGCCGATAAATTTCTAGCCCCCAAAATTACATCTCACAAGGTTATATTTGAAATTTTGAAAACCTCTCAAAAGCGACCTTCCGTGGATAAATCGCCTGGAACATAGCAAAATGTAAGTAATTCAAAACCTTCCCCATACACTATTCCCAGCACTAGTGTTAAGTTCCTCTCCAAATACATATCTTTCATCTCATCCCTTTCCGAACGGCAACGCCCTCCGATGTGAACAATAGCGTATCAGTTTATCTGCTCCATTTCGAGATGTTTCCAGGTGTCTTTCTGTGTGTGTGTTAGTTACAGAGCAGTCGGGATGCTTTCCAAGCAAATCGAGGCACCAAGCGAAGCGACGGAATTGATTGGGAAATCGTCTTCCAGCGGTAGCACATTAGCCAGCTCGGCAAAAAGCGACCCGCATCCTCCGCAGCACGGGTTTAAAATTCTCAAACCCGACGAGTGTCGTCATCAACACCAGCAACGTTCAATCAGAGCGTTCGTTGCGGTTCCGGCAGCAGCAGCAGCAACGAAAGAACAACAATAACACCTCGACACAAATCTCCGCTACAACAGATCAAAACGTCGAGCGTGTCGCGTGTGCGCCTGTACGGTATGCAATGCTACGCGGCTGACTCCCCCGCTCAAGACGCGGCGCGTGCAAACAAACACGGGCGCCGACGTTCGACGCAGCAGGTGCTCGAGTTTCTTCACCCAGGAATGCTGACGTGTTGCGCGCACGGAGTGGGCCATGTTTGCTGAAATTTGCGCCCGTGTCTCGCTGGGTGCGCTGTTCGCGAGTTTAATGAAAACCTCGCCCTTTTCACGGCGAACGCCGCCCTCATCAAAGGTGGCCTGTCAGCGCGCAAATAATCAGCCGATAGGAGGCAGTCAGGCGACACACACACATACACACCGTCGCGAGCATTGTTTCGCTGTTGTTCGCCCGCACGGAGGTGGGACGTTTTGTTGTTTGTCGAGTCTTTCTTTCTTTTTTTGTTGTTGTGAATTGCAAATCAATACTTTCTACCTTTCCGGGTGGCGCCTCCCCCTCCTCCTGTACCCTTTTTACCCCATTTCCCGGTGGTCTGACAAGGGTAAAACCACCACCACCACCGTGTGTAACCGAAACATTTGATCTTACATCGGTCCCGGGGGCAATCATCGCGCCTTCGCTGCCGAAACCCCTTTCGCGCACGGATTTACCGCACCGCAAGGATCGAAACATCAAACGCAAATCGCACCCACCCACACCCACACACACACGCAAGCGTTCGCGCCCGCGATGCACACCTTCAAGGTTGAACCGATCTTCATCAATCATCGGTGCCCGGAGGGAGTGCCGCGTTTTTTCGCACCATCAACACGCGGGCACGCTTTCGTGGTGCGGGGATGTTGCGGGAAGGGAAGAGCAGCCGAGTGTTCCCGGGGCTCGTTACGATGTGGCGTTGGGCCGAGCCGCCGGGAAGGGATCGGTGTGATATCGGAGGAATATTTTTCACTCACAGCTTAGTTTCGCTTCGCACGATGCAAGGGTGTGCGCTGCTTTATTGAAGACTTTGAACACATTTTACGTTTTTTGCTAGATTTGCTGGAATTGTTTTGTTGTTGTAAAGTTTTTACATCTTAATTTGACTAATTTCCACTAATTTCCAATATTTTTCCGAACTAATTAAACTTATTCTTGAATTTTGTGTTTTCAAAGAAGAAAATATTATTTTAATTATTCTCAATTATATACAAAACCTTTAATAAACTGTTTTCTATTAACTTAACCATCGTATACTTATTTTAAATATAACTCATTTATAACTTACGCAACGCTATCGCAGAAAGGTATCAAGCTTCGAACAATACCCTTTTGAACAATCAGTTTAGCTCTTAATCACTACCCATTATGAACAAGAAAATAAAATGTCAATTGCATACTTGCAGGCGTACTTCAAACATAAAACGCATTCGAGGGTATGCAAGTTTTGGTAAAAAATTCCATTTATTCCATTTTAAAAGTATTTCACACTAATTTTATTCATTGTTCATTTCTGAAGTTTTGTTTATTGTATAAGCTTAAATTTAATAAAACATTATTTATTTGTTTTGCGCAGCTGTAAACAAAGTCTTGCACTATGTATTTTTATGAACTTAAGTTTAATTTATCTATTTTCTTCTAATTCAACTTTCACAACCCTATCGCACATAGTCATCGAATATCCTACAGTAACCTTTCGATTATGTTTCTGTAATTTATAACCTGTATGGAAAAGAACATAAAATGCCAATTGCATACTTGAAGGCGTGCTTCAAACATATAATGCCTCCGTTGATATGCAATCTGTTGTAAAAAAAAACTATTCTTTTTATTTCAAATGTGTTCGATAATAATTGTATTTACTGCTTTTATCTTGAGTTTGTTTTTAAATTCCAAATTTAGTTTTTTTTTATTTGGCTTAGCTCAGTAACCAACGTTTTACAAGATAACATGATCATTTTTTACCTTTTTTTCATTAAAAGTATTTTTCATTACGTTATCGTAGCTATGAATCGAATCCAAGAACCTTTCGAATAATGTTGTCCTCTCCTTTAATGGCAAACCTTTGTGTTTAAGAAAATATAATGCATATTGCATACTTGTAGGCGTATTCAAAACCATAAACATGACCGATAATATGCAATCTGTCGTTAAAAACACTATAACATACGTTAAGTGCTCCGGAATAATAATAAAATGCTCCGGAAAGTATGCAATAACTTAAACAAATTAAACGTATTAAACGATATACGATTTGTTGTCAAAAATAACATAGCATATCTTAAGGCGTTTGTACAGAAAGTATGCAATAATTCGTATTAAATAAACGCCTTCCAATGTATGCAATCTGTTGTCAAAAATCATACTTGCATCCTTCCCATAACATACTTGATGGTGCCTAATGACTAAAAGCGCCTAAAAGTATGCAAATATATTTTTTTTCTTCATTTAACAATGTGCCTTGAACGATGCGAAATGAAGCGAAGAAACACATACCGAAAATAGACGAAACAATATTAAAGAAAGCTCCAAACCTGCCAACACACTAAATGCACGGCGAAGATAATTGATTTAGCAAGCGAAAAGGGTACGACTGCGATTCCACCGGAAGGCGAAATCCATACAGGAAATCATTCTTCTCCATCTGCCCCCTCACTCGCGTGGCGCTTCGTATCGCCGCTGTTGTGAACCACGTCTTAAGCCAGTGATAAGGAACCTACGTCTTGCATCGTCGCAGCAAACAAACCAACAGCGAAAAAAAAGAAACCCCCGGGTGGGAAGATTCCTCCGCCCGAAAGCAAACCAGCCCTCGGGTCGGGAATCGGGCGAAGCGTACGTCAAATTTATACGCTCGCCCGCTCCGTGGCGTGGCGTGGAAAACACATCCACACCGGTTCCCGGCCAGCTTCCCAAGGCCGGAAGCGAGTGGACATAAATTCGCCTGCCGCACGGTGGACACGAACGACTCGCGGCTGAACCGGCGGCGAGCCAGCAACAGCGCGCGATACCGCGGCGCAAGTGGCGTCGCACCCCCCCCCCCCCCCAGTCGATTCGTGCCCACCTCCGAAACGAGCAGAATTGATGATAATGCCCAATGTAATTAGCTTTCGCCAATAAATTTCACTCGCCGGCTGCTGCTGCTGCTGCTGCTGCCCCGTGGCGTGGTGAGGAGGGAAAGAAACAGAGAAGACGACAACAACCAACAAAAAAAAACCCTCCAACGCAGGCCGTGTGTTCCAGTTTCGGTCCGCTCGGGTGCCAACAACGGTGACGGTGAAACGGGCGCCGCCGAGCGAAATGTAAGTTCGCCCGGGGTTGAAAAGCAACCCGCCGCCGGGTGAGTTGAAAATGAGGGAAGCGTTTTTAATGCATCTGCATCTTGCTGCTCGTGCGCGCTTTTTTCTCCCCTCCCTCGGTCTGCACTTTCTTCTCTTTAACGCCTTTCGAACGGGCGACAGGCGTCTTCTCGCGCCAGGGAAACCGGGGGGAGGCGAGAAGGTTTGGTGCACATTTGCAAAAGTGCAACCGAACGGGGCGAACGAGAAACTACAGCGCAACGAGTCGCAGTTTGTCAAAAGTACGAACGGGCTCGCGGGGCGTCCGGGTGCAAAGATGAATTGGAAACAAGATATTTATTGTCTCACATTCATTTTATTTGCCCACTCGCCCGCCCGGACGCAGAGTAACGCCATCAATACCCGCGCGCGCGCGTCATGCCAAGTTGCAAAAGATGGCCGAAGATTAAACGGTGTGCGATTTTTTTTTTGTTCGTTGCTCCTGCCACCATTGCAGCCCACTTCAAAAGGGTAATATTTTCAACAATTACCACCCAGCGCGTGGGTCTTTCTCTTCCAACGAGATGAATCTTACCTGATGCCGAGCTGGGAAGCTGAAATTGCACTCCAAACCGAACTTTGGGCGTACATTTTCAGATGCGATGCGTATTGCCTACCTTTCAGGCGTTTTTCATATCTCTCCATGCGCGGAAAAACATTTAAATTAAAATGTTGCCCGGGCTGGTTTTAAAATGTAAACCAATATACTACCAGCGGCAAGGCGACTGCAGCCCGTCGCCCGCTCTAAAAACCGATTCCTTGGAAAAATATGTACACTGTGGCACATTGTGGCGTAGTTCGAAAGTTTGCTGTTTGCCTTCACCAGCCATCACCGGCAGCAACGGGGGAGGGAGTTGCCGACGGAGCTGGGAGTGAATATGTTTTACAATTTATTAAAATTTATTTCAAACTCTCTTACTCACTCCGTCTCTCTCTTCCTCGCTGGCTTTTGGGTTCTTCGCATACACTCTTGCCTACACGCTGTGGTTTTTGTCCACTGAATACGTTTTCAAAGCAGCACAACAGGTTTTCTTCCCTGGGACGCAATTTATTTGTGTTTTATCGTTTCTCGTTTGACTCTCTGCAACTCACCAAGTGATGGAATGGTACAGACGGAGGAAAAAATTATTTAAAAAATTCCCATACTTAGAGCTAGTGGCGCCATCTATCGGGAAAAATAACTTTCTTTTTCTAAACCATTTTTCGGGAGATTTTGAATGGAAATTTCTCACTTCAAAATAGTTTCTCGGTGGAAAAACGTGCCACACCAAATATACTTATCTTGAAAAAAATAAACTCTCTCTCTCTCTCTCTCTCTCTCTCTCTTCCTCGCTGGCTTTTGGGTTCTTCGCATACACTCTTGCCATACATGCTGTGTTTTTTGTCCACTGAATACGTTTTCAAAGCAGCACAGCATGTTTTCTTCCCTTGGTCGCAATTTATTTGTGTTTTATCGTTTCTCGTTTGACTCTCTGCTACTCACCAAGTGATGGAATGGTACAGACGGAGGATAAAATTATTTTAAAAATTCCCGGTAGCGACCCAAATAGATCCCTCCTAATACCAAAATTGATACATCACTGGACGCCAAGTTCGGCAAATGTGATGAAAATACTTACTATCCATTCAGCAACAATGAAAAATTGTCTTATGTTATTATTCTAATACTGATTAGCTTTTATCTAACTTAAAATACATTAATTTTCAATGTAAACTGCTGGACTGTCAAGCGACTGCTCAAATTCGGTTTCCAGTGATGTGTCAATTTTGGTATGGGGGGGGGGGGGATCTATTTGGGTCGTTACCAAATTACCATACTTAGAGCTAGTGGCGCCATCTATCGGGAAAATTAAAAAAAAAAACAATTTTTTGGGAGATTTTGAATGGAAATT
>KB672491.1:2362122-2373887 GCA_000349145.1 Anopheles dirus | reverse complement strand
TCTTCCTCGCTGGCTTTCTGGTTCTTCGCATACATTCTTGCCATACACGCTGTGTTTTTTGTCCACTGAATACGTTTCCAAAGCAGCACAACAGGTTTTCTTGCCTGGGTCGAAATTTATTTCTGTTTTATCGTTTCTCGTTTGACTCTCTGCAACTCGCCAAGGGATGGATTGGTGCAGACGGAGGATAAAATTATTCTAAAAATTCCCATACTTAGAACTAGTGGCGCCATCTATCGGGAAAATAAAAAAAGAAAAAAAAACATTCTTTTTTAAACGATTTTTTGGGAGATTTTGAATGGAAAATTCACACTTCAAAGTAGTTTCTCGGTAGAAAAACATGCCACATCAAATATCCTTATCTTGGAAAAAAAACTATTATTCGCTTCTGGCCACCTCTTCGCTCCCAGTGGCTTCGTGGCAGTGATTCTCTCTGACGGGCGTGCCGCGTGTGATTGAGCGGGGGACGTGGGACTTTCGTTTCGCACGGTTCCCATCACGTACCGAGCGCCGAATCGCTCCTCGGAGGCGCTTGCGTGTATTTTTCGGTCCTGCCCCACATCGGAACCGGTATCGCAGGGCGGCATCGTCCCGGCAGCATCTCGAACGGCCATTAAAATTTAATATCCACTGAGTGCCGGTGCTGGTGGTGCGTTACTTCCGAACGGTTTGCGCACTCGATCCTAATTCAATCTCGGTCGCCTCCGCACGGGGAGCCGCAGGCCAATTTCCATCGCAACCAATTTATTGTTCTTGCCGATGCCAGCAATTATCCGTTTCGGGGCCCGGTATCGATCCGGTGGGTTGGAGTGTCCTGGAGCGTGCGTCGCCCGAGGCGAGAGCTCGCTGCTAATCCTTGGCGGCCGGCGAGGCCCACCCGAACGCTCGATTTACTAGATTTGTGCAAATAGAGATACGCTTTCGTGTGTGTGCGCTTTCTCACGAGTTTTTTCGCCCTTTATTTTTCCTCACACACAGCTCCACATCTGACGACACCCATTTACATACAGCGGAGCGAAGGGAGACGGATCGAGCAGGGTCGGAAATAAATCATGCTCACGATATGCTTACGACATCACATTGCTCGGGCGCACACAAAATGTCTCTCATTACTCCTTTCTCAGCCCACTCAGGGTTTTCTTAGCAAACACAGACACACACACATGAAAGAGAGAGAGAGAGAGAGAGAGAGTGGGTTCGCCAGGAGTGAGCGCGAAGAGGACAAACAAAAAACGTCCCTATCGATGGGAAGGCTCTGGCTTTATGACTGACGCCGGCCGCTTTTATCGACGTACGAGCGCATGGGCTAATTGATTCGATATTTCACATGATGTAGCACGATCCTTTGCCCGATCCTGCCAACCATGCACGCACACACACACACGCGCAAAGTGACACCACGACCGCTTTTTGTGCCAGCCCGACGAGCTGCGAAAGCACCGATAGTAAGGCGGCTCGAAGGGGAACCCGGGATATCTGCCCGGCAAAACTTTCCACGCAAAAAGTTGCTCGTCTTCGTCATTGGCCCTGCACGCATACCAATGCACACCCCTGCGCCCCCATTTTCCCCTCGCCGTGCATCACTCGGGGGCACTTACTTAAGTTGTCTTAATTCTTCCAATTAAACTTCAAATATGGAAGCCATTTCGGCAAGAGGGTGACTGATGGGTGTGGGGTGGGAGGTGAGTGAGGGAGCGGGGTGTGGGCAGGCGTCGCACATTAGACAAATCGTGCTCGACACTCGAACTTTATGCCAGACAGGGAGGGGGAGAAAAAAAACAGGAAGCAAGAAAATCACACGACGATCACCCCTTTTTGTGGCGCCCTGGGAACTGATTTATTGCCGGTCCGGGGGCCGCTAGTGTGCACTGGAGACTGGTGGAGCGCACCGTACGCGTTTCTTTTTTTCTGCGGCGCGTTACTTACCCGCGCTGGGAGCTACTTTAGCATCGTTCCGATGAAGACGATTTATGTTGAGCCATGCAGCGAACGGGCGTGGATTTACTCTCCATTTTCGAAATGTTAACTGCTTGTTTTTCGTCTTGAAGAATTATTTTGATATATATTTACGTTCAATTTTATCTTCTTTTAATCTCATGGATTGAAGAATTATTATTATTGCAGAAAAAAAACAAAAACTTTTTTTTTGTTTATGGTGATTTTTTAACATTCTAGTGCAAAATTGAAATATCAGCCTGAAGTTATGCAATCTGAAAAATTTTGATTACTGTAAAAAAAAAACGTTGAAAAACATGCTTATATGTGGTGAATTTCATAAATTTTACTGTAAAATTGAAGTATCAGCCTGAAGGTATGCAATCTGAAACATTTTGATTATTGTGCAAAAAAAACATTTAATAAAATGCTTATGTGAGGTGAATTGCATAAATTCTACTGTAAAATAGAAATATCAGCCTGAAGGTATGCAATGTGAAACATTTTGATTATTGTATAAAAAAAAACATTTAAAAATATGCTTAAGTGAGGTGAATTTCATAAATTCTACTGTAAAATAGAAATATCAGCCTGAATGTATGCAATATTTAAAATTAATACTGCCTCTGAGTTGCCTTTTTCACTTGTCACCATTTTTTGTTTTCATAAATTTTACCTGCAGGGGTCAAAATATTTCTTCCACTCTTCAAATAAGTCATGCGAATTGCATACATTGAGGCTGGTCATTTACGCCTAAAAGTATGCAATATTTTTAAAAAGCTGTTTATTGATCCTTTATCAATGCACATCACATTACGATACTAAAAACTACACATATTAACCCCTGAAAGCATCTGGATGAATATGTATGCGAACCATACAATAAAAAATCACTCCAAAATCATTACTTTTACTACATTACATTACAAACATTACTATTACTACATTACATTACAAAAGAAACCACAAATTATGTGCAACAATTATATCTCTTCTCTCTGGTGCTTTTGCTACTAAAAGTTTGCCCTTATCTCCCCGTCCACTAGGTGAATAAAAAAAATGGGAAAATATCTCAAAACTTTTGCACACGATAAAAGCACTTCCAGCGCATCGATACGCAAGTGCGTGATTTCTGCGCTTGTTTTATCTTCTTGCAAAATAAAAAAAAGAAAATCTCATCCACCACACTGCCTCAAATCGACGCGCTCGTGTGGAAATAATTGATACTGTGACCATTACGGCGCCTGTTTGCATACGAAGCAGTGCGAACGAACGGAGTGGGTAAGCGTAGCAAAAAAGCTGCATCAAGTCCGCCTGCCGCAGAGATTGCATAGTGAAGAATTTTGCAACGAACACGAGCGAAAACAAAAAAAAAACGTGCAACAAAATCCCCCACATGCACCGATTGAAACACCTCAAACAGGAGCACCTCCAGAAAAGCAGTTTTCCTGCATGTGAAAGCACGACTGTAAACATCCCGTAAAGCGCGGCCCAAGCTGCGCACCGGGCGTATTTTTTTTTCTCGTCCGATTTGGTACTTGGTTTTCTTCTTGTTGTTTTTTTTCTGATGCTCTCTTTCGCAAAGTGCACACAGCGCTCGCAGTGTGCATGCAGCCGTGATTCCGGGCAACCGGACGCCTTGTCCGCCTGCGGGCTGGGTCAAGGAAACCCGAACAGTACGAAAGCGAACGGGGGATGGAAAAAAAACACACCGTGAAAACTCAAATCTATATTTTTTTCTTCGTTTTTTTTTTCGAAGCCAAACGATAAGCACGCAAGCGAGGAGGAAAAGAAATGAACGAGCATTAAACGACGCGCCTTGACGCGCAGCAAAAATTTGCTGCAGAAAAAAAGAAAGTATTGCCGAAAGGAAAGGAGCAGCACGCGAGGGAAAAAAAGAATCCTATGCAAGAAATAGTGAGACGCGCCTCGGCGGAGAAAAATTTGCTTCCCACTGCCATTTGCCCGAGTGGGCTGCAGGGGCGCAGGCGAAAAACAGCGGAACGACCCGGAAGGAGCTGGCGGGATCGAAGAAAGTGATGCAAAAACGCATCACAGCGCCACTTTCGGTGGCGGGCACGAGAGGGCAAACATCAGACACGGTCCGGGGGCCCCGAGAGCGAGTGTGTTGTCGAAAATGTGTGGCGTCTAGTGCGAAAGCGCCGGCAAAAATATGTAACAGCGGCGGAGCTAAACACGGAAAAGAAGCGCCAGCTCAGCAAACTGGAAAACGCGAGCTATCGGAAGAAGGGGTGGAGGAAAAAAAAGCAACAAAAAGAAACTAGCAAATAGCTGCAACAAAAAGTTGCTCCAAATGTTGTACACACTCACACTTCCGCACACGTCGACGACGGGAGCGGACCATTTATCGCCTGCCACCGAGCGGCTGGTGATCGGAAGGCTGCCACAATTTTAAAGCCACTCCCAAATGTGCAACAAACACACACACACACACACACACACACACCATCCCGGACGTGTGAAGGAAGTGAAGAAATCGGAAAGCCTCCTCACATGGGCTGGCGAAAAATCGAACCATCACTGCTCCCAACCTACGGTTTCTTTTGATTTCATTTTTACGCTTTAAAGAGAGAATAGTTGGCAGGCTGCATGGAAGAAACAAAATGTCGTTAGACATGATTGAAAGAAGGCGAATTAAAAACTAAGCAATTGATAGCATTGATAGGAATTCGTATTTTTTTTAATATTGCTGTTTTTGGAAAGGTTGAATTCAACGATAATTTTAGAGAAAATTGGAGTTGATTGAACGAAATGAATTGAACGAAATGAATAAAAGTGAATAATTATTTAAATGTGTTCGAGCTTTCAAAGGTTGAGAAAAGTGAAATAACAATAAAACTTCTAGTGAATTGCATACTTTTAGGCGAATAATTTCAACATGTATCAAAATGTCGCCTAAATGTATGCAACACGCGACGCATCGTTTATGCAGCCTTAGTCGGGACACCACAAGGTGCAAAACTTAAGACATTTTCAATTCCTCACCAGCCTGCCCAAACCCTTCAAACTGAAATTCTCGCTCTCGTTTGCTCAGTAAGTTGTGCTGCGCCGGTTGCCTACCGTCAAGCGTACGCAGTTGCGTATTTTCCTATCTCTCCAGGCATATTTGCACTACCAGCTCGCGCAGTTTGACTGGCAGATCGCAATCTCGCACACACAGACGTAAACAGTGTCGATTTGCGATGCCACCAACTCAACCGTACTAGAGAGCGACAGTCAGGGAATGGGGGGAAAAAAATGCAATTGCAAAACCCACTCCCGTGCGTTCACGATAGCGAGAGCGCGCGGTCGCGCGACAAACGACGAGTCGCGGTGGAAGAAAACAAATCACGGTAAGGATTTGCCGGTTCCTAAATCTTCGAACGACCAGCTCGAAGTAACTCGAGCGCTCCGGTGTCGGCTTTCCTCCACTTGCGGAGGTTTGCCGCCAGCGTGAACAAGTTCACCCAGGCACGGGGACCCACCAGCGCGCACGTAAACGCCGGCGCCCCGTGAGGGTATGTTAAATTTGCTGGGGTCCCTTTCACTCCGACCACCTCGATAAAACGACGCGAACCAGCGGTAAAAAAAGAAAAGAAAACAGTGAACGCACCCGTGCAGTGTAGAGTGGAAAATCAACAACACTTTCGGCAAACTCCTCGGCTTAAAACTACAAAACCCCGAGCAGCGTTCGTTACAGCAGTTTGGTCTAATACTCCGCTGGAGCCGGCGTGGGCACGGCGCTAACGAAATAATATGACGAGATTGTTTGCCCACCATTTTTGCCCGCCCCAGCTCGGTCAGCCCTTTCCGTGGGCGGTGGATGGGGGCGCAGAGAGAGAGAGAGAGAGAGACAGAGTGAGAGAGAGGGAGCGGCGAGATGAAGCTCCTACTGGCTTTAAGTAGCTCGAGCCACTTGCGCTCGTAACGGATGTGGTCGGGTTTGACGTTCATTTGCACAGGAGACACACACACTCGCTTCAGCGCTTTAGATCAAGTGGGTGTGAGAAAACCTCAAAACCTCACCTCAAAACAAAACCTTATAATCAACTAAATGCTATTATTGTAAGAGCCCGTCTCAAATGGATATTTCATATGAAAAACCTATTTAATAGGTCTTTTCACATGCTTGTTTCGTTACATCTATTGACGCCAAATTGTGTGCAATTTACCCATACGTCGTTGCACAAGATAAACAAACCGTAATAAACAACTTAATACAATTCATGCAAGAGTACGATGCAAATGGATACAGTAATTTAAAAGCTGGTTTGGTGCCTGTTCTTACATATTTGTTTCAATCTATCTATTGACGCCTAAATGTATGCAATGTACCTGCATGTTCTTATCCTAGATAAACAAAACCTTACACCCAACTAAATGCAACTAGTGTAAGAGCCCGTCTCAAATGGATATTTGATATGAAAAACCAATTTAATATGTCTTTTCACATGCTTGTTTCTTTACATCTATTGACGCCAAAATGTATGCAATTTACCCATACGTCGTTGCACAAGACAAACAAACCGTAATAAACAACTAAATACAATTCATGCAAGAGTACGTTTCAAATGTATACAGCATTTTTAAACCGGTTTAATCCAGGTTTAATGTTTGATCTTACAGAATGGTTTCGTTCTATCTATTGACGCCTAAATGTATGCATTGTATCTACATATTTTTATTTAAAAAAAAACAAAACCTTATAATCAAATAAATGCTATTGATGTAAGAACCCGTTTGAAATGGATATTTCATATAAAGTACTAATTTAATGTTTGTTCTCACATGCTTGTTTCGTTACACCTACTGACGCCAAAATGTAGACAATTTATCTACACGCTCATGCACAAGGTAAACAAACCATAATAAACAACTAAATATTATTAATACTAGAGTAAATTTCAAATGGATACAAGATTTGAAAATCTGGTTGTTACATGATTGTTTCGTTCCATCTATTGACGCCCAAATGTATGCAATTTATCAACAAGTTCTTACACACGGTAAAAAAACAGTATAAACAACGAAACAGAATGCATGCAAGAGTACGTTCCAAGTTGGTAGATGATTTAAAAACGCGAATTAAACGTCTGCTCTTGCATATTTATTCGTTTGATGGAAAAAATGCGCCTTGAAGCATGCAATCAGAAACACGAAACACATTACTTCATGCCAGCAAGTAGTGCAAATAATCATCGCTGGTAAACTATGCAGTAACTCTCGCTCACACATGCACAGCCCACTGTATTGAACCAGAAAAAAAGCAACTCACCAACAGTAAATTCGATACGGCATCCCATCAAACCGAAACGATAGCCGCGTATGCCATGCCCACCGTGCTGGACGGCTTTTAATTGAGCTCGTCTTTCCCCGTGGCCCCCCCCGGGGGAACCGAAAATGTCTCGTTCCCTTTCCCATTTTTGTGCCTGCACAAGGCATAATTGAAATGAAATTTAAAGCATCTCACGGCACGGAAATGTGTGTAATAAATGGTAAATCGTTTCCGGCTGGCCGCCGGGAGTTCGAGGTTCGAAAACATGCCATCAGAGGAGATGGCCCTGCCTGCCCGGTTGATTGCATAACTTTAGCTGGCTCGAGACACTGCCGCAAGTGTCGGGCGGAGAAGGTGGGACCGGGGCAGAGCGAGAGAAAAACGAGAGATGTATCTACCAAACAACACGAAACATCATTATTGCTCTCGATCCAGCCAGGCGTCCAAAGGTACATCCGGAACGCACACTAGCCGAGGGGGGTTTCGAGCCAGCAGGAAGCTCCACGGTGCTAACGAACAGTGCCGGTGCTGTTTACAACGAACTGCAATCAAAAGGTTCTAAATTAATTAAAAACTTGCCATTGCGAGAAAGAGAGAGAGAGAGAGAGAGAGAGAATGTGTGTGCCTGTTCGATCTAACATCTCCGCTCGTTAGCAGCTCGCAAAGCGTAAGGGAGCGTAAATTTATTCCCCCACCACCTTTTCCCGAGGAGGCGGAGGCGAGTGTGGAAAGGGAGAGAAATCGACTTCTTCAATCCTTCAGCAGCAGGAAATGCATCCCGAGGCAGAAGTGATTTACCATTCAATGCGAACCCGGGCAGGCCGCTTTGTTTTGCTACCGGCACGTACGTATCCGTCTTCATGATGCTGGTCCGGCTGGCCGTGCTGACCGTGGCAGATGAGTGTGCGAGCGAGACAGGGAGAGAGAGAGAGGGAAACGGGAGATCATGAATTTTGCAACAAGTTATTGCTGCCCGCACGGGCCACCTTCCGCAAAAGAATCGCGTCCCGCCCGGCCCGGCCACCGTCTTGCCTGTGTGGCGCCCGAAAGGTATGCAACGTGCGGTACACGAAGGCACACGAAGCGCTGCGCTTTCGCCAGGTCGAGTCGATGCTTAATGGTACGGGGTGTAATGTGAGCCGTTGTTTGGTCCGGACAGCATGTCTGGCTTGCCTTTATTCTCATTTCATTCAGCGTTTGTGTTGTGTTTTTTTTCGCTTTATTTTGTTTTTTGTTTTTACGTTTCGAATTTGTATCTGCCAACAATTTCGTTCAATTCCCCGGTGGGCAGTGCCGCTAAATGGACTGTTCGCGTACATTATTTGTTTGCCGGTTCTGATGCGATGTGTGTGTGTGTGTTTTTTTCTTTTTTCAACTCGTTTTTGCTCCTTTTTCAAATCCATTCTTTGGCTCATATACATACAAAATCGAAACTCCCTACTCCACTCCATACGCACACACCCACACACTGGAAATCCCCTGTTATTACCACATCGTTTCGTTCTGAGACCCATTTTGCATACACGCTCGGGGGCGGGTAAGGGCTTCCACTTTATCTCCCCCAGGTCTCTCTCTCTCTCTCTCTCTCTCTCTCTCTCTCTCTCTCTGTCTCCCTATTCCACTCACAATCTGCCTACCACGAACGCGCCATTCATTGTCTTTCCCGAGCACCTTATGAAAAGGGGATTTTGCACGAAACGCAGCCTTATTTTCTCACTGTTTCGATGGGTTCATGTTCATCTGGATTTTCGTTTTTTTTCGTTTTTTTTTGTTGCTCTTAGTTGCTCTTGCTGCTTTCATTTCCGTCCCAAGTGGCGCCGGTTACTGCCAACCAGGCGGGGAGTGCTGGGAATTAGCCCCAACCATTCAACGGCTCGCCCGGGACACGCCAGGCGCATGTTGGGCGGGAGTCGCGCGAAAAACGGATACCGAGTGCCTCCGGAGCGGAAAATTATTCAATCAACACTTTCACACGGTGGCACACAGGGCACACGGGATTGGAGCGAAGAAAGGCTTACTGGGGCGGGTGGAGGGAGAGAGAGAAAGAGAGAGAGAGAGATGTATATAAATACAGCAAAAAAACATTCTCCGTTAATACCTCTGGGTGGTGCCATGCCTCTAACATAACACTTCTACTCCACGGGGGATGTCTGAAGCCGTCTCCCTCCCTCTCACTCTCTCTCTCTGTATCTCTCTCCCCTCTTCCTCTTCCTCTTCCCGCTCACGTGGAAAGGCCCAACACGTATCACACGGTTACAACCGAAAGCGTCAAGAGAACGAGCGTATAACGATGGCAGATGGAGTTCAGCTGACAGACACGCGAGGGACAACACCTTCTGCTTCTTCCTCTCAAGAAGTGGAGCCTATATGGGGGGGAGTTGGTGGGAGGACCCATCTCCCAGGCGCGGATGATACGCTGTAAATGAAAATTGATTACCGAAAGCATTCAACCACGATTGGATTGGACCTGTCTGTTGTTTTGGCGGCAGGAGAGGGTTGAAGATGAGTGGGAAGAGGATGGACGAAATGCGCGGCCGTCTTTCAGGCGCAAACCGGGCCAAGCGGGCCAACAGCAACGTTCTGCTCAACTAAGGAAAAGCTGCTAAACTATACCGAATTGTGACACAAATAAAAGCCACCCTGAAGTGCTGATAGCTTACGGTGGGTGAGTAGTTCTCGCTTTACATATTGCATACTTTTAGGCGCTTAGAATCCCCTCACAATCCATTTCAAACGAAAATACATCTACTTTTCAACGACAATTGTATACGATCGATATTCGGTTACACGATCGATTCGTACCACGGCATTGGAACGCGAGCGCCTGAAGGTAGGCAGTGCGTAGCTTCCACCAGCTGTCTTCAAACAAACTGCCGAAATCGAACCAAAAAGCGCCGGGATTTAATTTCAAGTGCATGAAAAAAGGGAAAAAACTCCCTTCGAGCCACCCCACACCCCCCAGCGTTTTATTACGCTTAACTCACAAGAAAAGAGCCATTTCTCGAGTGGAACTCCATTGTGTGTGAGACGTCACGGTCAGCGGGTTTCTGGAGCGAATCTTCAAGACGCATAGCTCGCATAGCTCTGCTAGTGTGTGTGTGTGTGTGTGTGTGTGTGTGTGTGTGTGTGATGTTCCATCCCCTTCCACCCCTCGGGGTCATTTTAATTACATTCTACACCTGTGTTTGCATAAAGCGCTCCGGTTTGCTTTTTTTTGCCGTTCCGTTTGTTCTTTTGTAGTTTAAATGCATTTACTTTAGAGAAGAACACCGAGCGCGCTCCGGTACACTAGGGCAGTGCAAGAAAAGTGAAATTTTTAATTAAAATATATTTTACAGCCCCGCAGCCCCGGTGGGCACCGGACGGAAGCGGCGCTTCCTTTCCGCCTCCAAAAGCCTTCGCTGAGATGCTTTTAACCCGAACCCCGAAAATAGCAAAAAAAGAAGAAGCACACTCCCACACCACTCCGTAGCATGGAACCGCTAATGGCTGTTCGGGTCCGTTTTCTTTGTTGTGCCTCGCTCGCTTCCCCCGTCTCCACCACGCGGCTCGCCTGTTGCTTGTCACCGGGCGACTCGGGCAGCTCTTTCTTGAAAGATGTTTTTTGTAGTTTTTTTTTTTGGTTCTCTGTCGCTCCTGTCAACGATTCTCGCTTTGGGGCGTGCGCGAAAACGACAGGCACGCTCTCCTCGATTGCACATAAAGCAGAAAGAAATATGCTCACCGTCTCCGCTTGTATAACGCCACAATCCCATCGGGATTGCCAGGGAAAAGGAGCTGCGTGCAAGACACAGCAAGAATGTTCTGCGTTTTTTGTTGTTTTTTTTTCGAGATGTCCGGTGATGACCTCTTGTCTCCTGGTGTCGGCGGAGAACGCCCGGGTTCTTCTTGCGCCCAGATGCCCCCCTGGACGACTCAAAATTGCCAGCTAAATGGCAAAGATAACATGATAAATTATTATCATTACGAGGACGGGTTTCGGGACCACAGCGGGCGCTCCCCCAGCGGCGAAGGGACGAATCGTTTGTTTGATTTTTATTTGCCGTGCACAACAATGCAAACGCTGGGCAATTATCTGCACCGGGAAGGTGACATCTTATAACCGCGCTCGCGGGATGTTTTGTCTCGTGGCTCGTCGTTTGTTTGCTTTCATTTATCAAACGCTTCACCACCGCCCGTTGAACACATTCAACCCTCCGTCCCGAAATGAGTATGGAGAAGCATACAGTGGCGAGTGGCGAAGCACTTGCGAGCGCGAAGCGAGACGTATTGAATAATTAATGAGCTATATTGACCACAAACGCTTAAGAAACACTTAATTCCGCAGATTTAAAACATTATTCCCGCAGGATTTCATTTGTATATAGAGCTGACGCCTACAAGTATGCAATTCGTGTTTTATTGCAAGCATTTTTGATATGCGCCTAGCCTGCAAGCTTTTTTCGATAAAGTTTTTAGCGTTCATAGAGCGTTTGTGGTGCTGATTGCATACTTTGAGGCTGCGCTATTATTATTATTATTATTATTATTATTATTATTATTATTATTATTATTA
>KB672491.1:2347709-2361625 GCA_000349145.1 Anopheles dirus | reverse complement strand
TATTATTATTATTATTATTATCATAATTATTATTATTATTATTTTTATTTTTATTATTATTAAAATATCTACAAAAATTATAAACACAAATGTTTTGACATTAAGACAAAAACAATTCTAAAAGGATGCACACCACTGTACGGAAGCAAAGCCCCTCCCTAAGCCCTTCCTGCCGGGAGGGGTGGTGGATGGTGCTTCGGCCGGTGTTGACCGAAAGACATTTGCCCTTCTTCCCGGTCAAGACAGGCGCAGGGCAGAGCAAACATTTTTTTTTGGGTCGCCACCTCAAACAAAACGGTTCCTTCGGGTTGGGATGGGCGGACCAGACCACAAGGTCATAAACCTCGCCACCCCATTAGGAAAAATTGTACACACACACAAAAAACACCTCCACTACCATCCAGAAACCGACCAACGGCGGGCAGACGGTGTCTTTTTTCTTCGCCCAATTTTCTCCCCACACCCCCGGTTTGGGGTGAGCGAACCGGGCGGCGTTGCGTGAAGCGCTCTATTGTTTTTCCGTGTCGTGCACGGATATTTTTGCTTGCCCACCGCGGCACGCGGTACCGCTCCGCCCCGCCCAAAGTGTTTCAGTGTTTTAAATTTCCAACAAAGCGTAATTACCGACAGCGGAACGGCAGCGAGCGGCAGCGGAAGGAGGAAAAGCGACCACCCCCACACACCTCCCCTCCCCCCTCATCGGCGCACACTAATCAACACGCGCGAAAGCGGCCGGCGAACGATTGAAAGGAGGAAAAGAGCTATTTATCAACGATAATGGTCGATCGTAAAGTCACTCACTCCCCCCGAAGGGTGGCTGTTTTTTTTCTCTCCTCTCAAGGACACAAAAGCGTCTGAGATGTCCCACACACACACACACACACACACCGTCAAAACGGCAGGCAAGAAAATGATTTCGACCATCAAGCGGGCGCCGGGCACCCCACCGGATGCGGAAATGGTTTTCGGTCGGGGTGGAAAAGTTTTGCGTCATAACTTTTTTGCTCTCTCTCTCTCTCGCTCCTTCCGTTCGCTTCCTGTTTCTCCTGGTGGGGCAAAAAACCGTTCGTTTGATTAGCTTGTTCACAGCCAGGGAAGCCCACACTCATTTTCGTATATTCCCCCCGGAAGGTGGGATGGCTGAGTGAATGTTGGTGACTTCTTCTCTTTCTCTCTCTCTTTCTTCTTGCGTGCCAGCCGATAAATGGATGATTTGGTGACATTTGACATTTGGCTCTACCGCTCACTTGCCAGCTGCCCCATCTCCCAACTAGGGGAGGGTTTGCCTTCGACTCCAACCCTTATTTATCATTCTGTTGCCTTTTCGACAGCCGATGTAAGTGGTCAATGATTTGTCGTTGGTGACCGAGGGTGGGGGGGGCGTGTGACGATTTTATTGCTTCCCGTCCCCGGTGACGCCACGCCTGCCAGATAATGCAGGTAACCGTGATGAGCTGAGTTATTTTGTGTTTTTTTATCTTTTTTTTCTCTCTCTCTGTTTGCTTCGTTGTTCACATCTTCTGTATGGTTATTAACGTGCGCGCGCGCGCGTGCGGACACCTGTGATGGCTTAATGGACTCGTGCCGGTGGGTCGTTACCGGGCGCCAGATTTATATCGCGCGATTTAACGACGACGCAGGTGTGCCGGCGTGTCACAGGATGTCCTGCGCACTGTTCCGGTGGCGCCTGGTTCGCAGGGGCGTGCAACGTGCAAACAGGCGCTTTAATTGACTTGCTTTGACAACGGTGAAATTGTTTTGCACCAGTTTGCCTTCACACGCACACGCCAAACGGGCCCCTCGCCGAACACGACACGGCCAACTACAATGTTTCGCTGTTCGCAGGGCTCGCAGGAACGTGGTGGCGAGGTGGTTGCACCGAACCAAGGGGGCGGGGGGGGGGGGGGGGGGGGGGGGGGGGGGGGGGGGGGGGGGTTCGGTAGAGTGAACCTAATCAACTGTATTACCGTGCACGTGTAGCTTTACTTTCGGCAGCACAGGCACGCGGAGGGCCGGCGTTTTGGCGCAGTGCTTTCGCGAAAGCGGCACCAATAATATATCACTATTAAATGTAACGTCGCGCGAGCCGAGGGCACGCACGGTGGGGGTGGGTGGAGGGTTCGCTACAGAATCACCCGAAGCCCGCTTCCACACCCACGCGCGGCCGAACAAGATACCCGGCATTCCAGGGCGGAAGCGGACGCGTGTGGGCGAACTTCTATTTCTAGTTATTTGATTCCCACCCTCCACCGCGTCCCCCCCCCGCCCCTCCCAAAACCACCCCGCCAACCGACACGGCAGAACAACACGGCCACCGTTTTCGAACAATTATTGGAGCGAGCGAACGAGCCGTCACGCGCAACGCGGGAGCCAGCGATGCCACTATGGGAAATGGTGGGTGAAAGTTTGAACTGTAATTTGGAATACACTCGTTTTTCGCAACCCCCCTGCCAACATTAGGCATGAAGCGGGGAAAATTTGCAAACATTCGAGCTATTTTTGTATGGTTAGCGCCTAAATGTCTGCAACTGGCAGTGTGGTCTGCGCCTAACTGGTATGCAATGCGGTGTTATTTCATATTTTGTGTCTAAATAACTAGCATTTTTTTAAACAAATTCAGATAAATGGTAACTTCAGCATCCTATGTACCATAATTTGGTGGTGCTGTGCGGATTGCATATGTGCGGGCGAAATTTGCGATAGTTTTCGAGTACAGTCGTAACACAAGGGTGACCCGTGCGATCCTTACCTAACTTGTTGGTAACTTTGGTCAATGCATATTTGTATGTTTTCCTAAACACTTTTTACAAGAAAGTACGCATTAAGCGATAAGTATAAATTAAAGTATTATTTTTTATTATCTATTCAACAAAACAATAACTATTGAATGGATGTATGATTTTTTTTTCAATTTCAACATATACGACATTTATATAAATCTTGAGAAATTTTCATATTGGCAGCAAAATTTTAATGTTTGAAGTTCGCTTGATTTTAGCTAATATTCGTACAGGATCGACAATTCAAGCATTTACCATTCTCAATATGCTTTCTGATTGCTTTTCACAGTTCGTTTGCGTTTGGTGGTTTATTTCAAAAATAGTTTTTTTAATACAATCAGAAATTGTTTTTTTGAGTGACAATTCACAAAACAAAAATGTGTAATAATGAAAAATTATATTTAAAAAATGCTAAATGAAAAAAATCACATAAATAAAATAACATACATAAACAGCTTAGAGCGCAAATATAACATCAATAAAATTACCAACATCAAAAAAATCGTTTACAATTAGGAATTGTGTTTTGAGTGACATTTCATATCACAAAAATTTGTATTAATGAAAAATTACATTTAAAAAATGCTAAATGAAAAAAAACCACATAAATAAAATAACATAAATAAACAGCTTAGAGCGCAAATATAACATCAACAAAATTACCAACATCAAAATAATCGTTTACAATCAGAAATTGTTTTTTTGAGTGACAATTCATATCACAAAAATATATATTAATGAAAAATTACATTAAAAAATGCTAAATGAAAAAATACATTAATAAAATAACATAAATAAACAGCTCAGAACGTTAATATAACATCAACAAAATTACCAATATCAAAATAATGCTTAAACTATCGGGTTTCGGCTGTACTCTAAAACGATTGAAAATTCCGCCCACAATTATGCAACCCGCACAACACCACCGAATATGTGTGCACAGTACGCCGATGTTATCAATAACCAATATTAATATTTAAAACACATAACAGTACAGCAAAATACCTACTGATATTTATTCGACCGTGCTCCTCACCTGTCGGCTTAAACATCCGAAATGCGTTCGAAAACTCCGTTCACTTTTCTGCAAACTGTCGCGATTAAAGGAATGCAGCGCGAAAATGCTTACATTATTTGGCTTAATTCATACAAATTTGGTATCGAATGTCGATTCCGCGCTCGCTGTTGCACAGTGCGGAGGCGAGCCTGCCCGCCTGCGATCCAGATTACACGGCAACTTTCGACCGTGTCGCTCCAGCCGAACGCTGCAATTGAAATTATGTTGCGCTGGTGCTGGTTTTCGCGCACACATACAGCCCGCGTCCCGCCGGTGGAGTAATGGGTCCTCATTCCGGACCGAAATATCGCAACCACTGCGGATGAGCGAGGAGCGGGTTTGAAGCGACGACCATCCCCCCCCCCCCCCCCGCCACGCCCACCCCCACGCCAACGGAGCGTGGATATTAACCATGACATATGCTAAAGACGACATTAATTTTAAAATAAATTAACATCGCAATTACATCACCGGCTGGCTCTCTCCCCCTCTCCGAGCGGGGCTGACCATCGCATCAGGCCGCGGCCAACGGCTCCACACCGAGCCGGGCTGCCCGTTTTCGGGGAAGCCGAATTTTTCCATCCAACCCAACCAAACGTATAAAGCAATAAGCCTCCCCGTGCAGCGTTAACGACCCGACCCCAGCCGTCGGCTCATTTGTAAAGGTTCATTTTATTTTCTTCACACACACACACACACACACACACAGCCGCACACATACATTCCGCAGCCACCAGAACCAGATGCAGATCATTTTCATTCGCAACAGTGATTATTTTCAAATCCCCTTTTCACGAGCGCGTGCAGGTGCTTCTGGTTCGGGCGAGCTTCCGGTACTCGTTTGTAATTGGGAAGCGCTGGGAATGGGGGGCACACATACAGCACAACAACAACGAAACAACACTCGCACACATACGCCCCACCAACCGGAAGCCCACGGAGCGCTGGTTGCGAGATTGCGCGAGAAGTATCGGGTTCGGGAGCCCGGAGTCCGGCGGTGAGTTCGCCCTCGCATTGAGTGGCACTATCGTGGTAGGAAAATTAGCTTTCGCTGCAGCTCGCCTTGTGCTGTATCGCTTTTTGTGTGTGAGTGTGTGTTTTTTTCTATTTTTTTTCCTCCTTTGGTTACCAGCGAAACGAGGCCACGCTCGGTACGGTACGCGCAGCCGGTTCCGGGCGAGCGAACGGGCATCGTCCCTGTGCCGTATGGACACGCCGCGGCCAATCGACGAAACGGCGAACGTCTAGGGATCAACCGATTACCGTAACCGCATCGCCGAAAGTAACACCGGCAGCAGTAATGGATTGGGCATGCGGCGACCGCAGGCCGAGGGTTTTATAAAACATTCGCGAAATTATTACGCTCGCCCGTCGGGTTTTGACGGATGGGTGGTTCGGCACGTTGATTGCGACCGGGCAACGTTCGTGCAGGCCGCGCCGCGTTCGCAGTGGCATCTTTGATCGTGATGCGCAGACAAACACTAATCACCTTTACACACCGCACCGGTAACGCAATCATTTGCCGAAATGGATTCCACTGTGCTGGACGGGCGTTTGCTTCTATAAATTGCGTTTCGCAACGTACCGCATACGGGAAGCGAGCGGATTGGCACTTTCCACGCAGCGAGCGTTATTAGAAACAAAATGCTACTTTGGCGCCTATTACTATGCAATCTGCAGTGCTTAATCGTTTCACAGTCATTTCGGTTTGTTTTTAACGCTAATGAAACTAAATAGTTTGCCTGATGCAAATAACATACTTTGAGGAACGAAATTGGAAACATCAGCCCAAATGTATGCAATTCCTAGAACAAACGCTGGATTGTGTTTTAGCTAATACTTGATTATTAACGTACATCATATTGCCTACCTGCAGGCGCAGAATTTTCTTCCCACATGTTATTTTACACAGAAATGTATTTTATTTTGTATTTGTTGAGCAAATAAATCGTTCGTTATTCGTATATTTCCTTTTGCTAGAATAATTAAGCCGGAAATGATTAATTCTACTTTCCAAAATACTTGATATGTACTGATGCATCCGATTTCCACCGTACAATTTGATTCGTCAGGTTCAATTTATTACGATCACGCTGCCACCCGACCGCTTCTGCTTCAATCAAAGAACGTGCCGGAACGATTTCACCAACGCATAATCAGCACGGATCGCTTTTCCGGTTGTTTCCATTTCACACCGATTGGATTTCGATCAGCCTGCCCACGTGGCTGCTTGCCTAGCGTCCACGTGGTGAATTTCAAGCTCGAAAAAGAAAAAAAACAACACTCTGTGCGAGATCCTTTTACAAATCGTGGCGCGTGGATTAGCACGCGGTGGTGGGGTCTCGTCTTTTGTTTTTTTATTCGGTGCAAATTGAATTATCCGCAATCGCCGAGCACCGTGGATAGGTGGATTCGGCAGCAAATTTAATTGTCCTCTTCTCAGCCGCGCGCGCTCTCGACGCGAAACCTGGGCGGACAAATTTCCGCCGAACGCGTTTCGCGCTGATTAAAACCGACGCCGAGGCTAAGACGGCCGAGGAGCGGGCGGTTTTGTGTCAGGTACGATTTCACCTTTTTTGCGCGCGATAAACGGACGCGATAGGCTCCCGCCGGCAGCGATTGAGCCATACTTTTCCTTAATAAAATCAAAGGAAAACCATTCGCCTTCCGGGGTCCTTTTGTTTCCCTGGCGCTGAACAAAGCGCCGCAGCCGGTGCGATTGTTTTAATTAGTTTCAATTGAAGCCCACCGAACGTTACACCCACGGGGATGGTTTTTCAATTTTCCAAAACCACACAAAACCGATGCTTCAAACGCAAACGAGCTTGATTCATGCGAACTGCTTGAAAGCGTTTAAGCGGAAGATTGTTCGAGAAAATTGTTAAAATATTAAAAGCCGTCTATAAGTGGATGAGTCAGCTCGCGAGAAAGGCACTATCGTTTGCTTGCGCGAGGTTACTGGCAAGTTTTTTTCTGAACCATGAATTTCTGGACGTTGATAGAGTTGCCGGTATCAATTAATTTATTTCGATAATGTAACAAATTTTCATAAACAAGCGCATAGTGTTCTACAAACTGCAAATGAGAAACAAAAAACAGCGTGATCTCTCACTCTCATGCGCCTGAATGTTATGCAATCTACAGAACAATTAAATATCTCACCGAAACGAAAGCATCCGCCACGCCTGGTTTTTGCTCACACTTACATACAGCACACTTTGCAAGAATTTATGATAGAACCATAACTCAGCTCGAATAATTGCGGTTAATTCTTGCCTTACTTAACCTCGTGCCGCCCGCGCCGCCATTACTCTAAAGCCCCGCCTTGCAGCACGACACGCCAGACACGCCGTACACGCCGTCACGTACGGGAACTTATCTTCACCGGGAAGCTTCCGGGCCGGTCATTTGTTGTGCTGTCCGGCTTGAAACTTTTTTCAACTGACTGCGCAAACTTCGCAACACGGTGAAGAACGCGGGAACGTGAGCGGACTGTTACTGACCGCCGGGTTCAGAAATCGCGCCGGGATTCACGAAATTTTGAGCCCAACCTTATCGCGGGCAAAGTCGTTCGCGACCGAACGTGCCACGGATCACCATAAATAAAGACGGGCGAAAGAAAGGATGGCAAAAATGTGCTTTGTGTGTGTGTGAGTGTGTGTGTGTGGGTGTGCACATAATTACTGCAGCAGTGAACGTTGAGTTTGCCCGTATTGTTTGATGTTTTAAGGCAATTAAGCACTTCATACATCAAAAGTTAAAAATTTACGCCTAAAAGTATGCAATAAAACAGTAACAAAGCGATCAAATATTTAAAATTGCATACTTAGGAGGAAAAGTCATCTCATCCGCCTCAAAGTATGCAATTCCCGTGACAAAACGTGCTGCTACCTGCTTACGAGCAGAGTTCCCAAGACAAAAACCCTCCAAAGCGTGTGACATCTTCAGTTACTCCTCTATCAAAAATATCTCATAAAATCACTTAATACATCAAAAGTTAGAAAGCACTTCATAGAAAGAAAAGCACTTCGTATATCAAAAGTTAAAAATGTACGCCTAAAAGTATGCAATAAAATAGTAACAAAGTGAGCATGTAATTAAAATTGCATACTTAGGTGGAAAAGTCATCTCATCCGCCTCAAAGTATGCAATTCCCGTGACAAATCGTGCTGCTACCTGCTTACGAGCAGAGTTCCCAAGACAAAAACCCTCCAAAGCGTGTGACATCTTCAGTTACTGCTCTCTTAAAAATACCCCAAAAAATCCACTAAATCGCTTGTGCTCTCCCACACCCGCCTGGATCATACTGCAGCATTCCAAGCAACACTTTAAAATTTGTTGCAACACGCTGAACCCTTCAGCCCCCGCAAAGCCGGCAGCTCAGTGTGTTCTTTTTTCGCCTGTTTTTTTTCCCCCGCGTGTCACAATGCTCCAAGGAATGTGCTAAAAGACACCGACCGAAGCAGACACACAGCGAGAAGCGAGAGAGAGAGAGAGAGAGAGAGAGAGAGAGAGAGAAAAAGCACACCGTTCGCACGTTCCGATTCGGGCATTTGAACATTGTTTCAAGTGCGGTCGATTTAAGGGCTGTCGGGCCGGGGGACAAGACATTCGAGCCAGCTGCCAAGTGCCACTTGACAGCTACTTTCTCGGAGCGTTCCTGAAGTGTGCGGTTCCGAAGGCGCTGCGGAAGACGACTCCCTCTCCCGTCTGCCTTTCTCCCTTTTTTTTCGCACCGCCCGTCGATAGTTGGTTCAAATTTAATTAGAAAAGCGCCGCCTTCCACAGATTTAGGCCATTTTCCAGCGGCACCTGCTGGAGGGAAAGCGAGTGGAACCGAAGTGGAATCGATTCACGTGCCTTTCAATGCGATTTTGTAGAGCGCCGTGCCGTGAGCCATAAAATCAAACGAATCTCGACGCTCTCGAATGGGCCTCGGGATCGGATTGATGGCTTTTCCGAGCCGATGCGGATCGGAAAACCGGCAGCTTAACGGCAGCTTCTCTATCGTAGTAAATAATTAGACGGAGCCGGCCGGCACGGCCCGCTGTGTGCATATTTTTATCGCCATAAGATGGATCCGTTCGGCGTGTTTTCGTCGGAGCGATTCAAAGCGAAACGGGAGCGAAAAAACATTCCTCCTGCAGACTGAAGAAAGAATCGTATTTCACCAGCGCTTCACCTCCTTTTGTTTCCCTTTTTTCTCTCTCTCTCTCTCTCTCTCTCTCTCTCTCTTACTCTCTCTCCCCCTCTCTCTATCACACCCGCACGCACGCTCTCGTCATGCCCCCATCGGGACGTGTCGACAAACAGCCGAACAAACGCACGCGATTGCAGCCATCCAGGCGCACATGTTCGCAGCGTGATCGAGAAAAGTAACGCCACTCCACTCACACATCCGCAACGGGCGAGCGCGCTGCGGGTGACACGAGGATCCGGCCGGGCCGTGGTGCAATAAATCTTCCCAAATTAAATGCGCATTTTCCGGTCCCGCACCCTCGCGCGGCCAACGAAGAAAAGAAAAAAGCGCAAGATGTTTCGGTAAAGGAGAGTTCTGTTTCGCAGGCTTATTTTTCTTTTTTTTTCGATTGTGTGTGTGCCGTCTTTAGGATGCCTTCTTCGCGCTGCAACCGATGCATGGGTACCATTCCGATTTGCGCCCCAACCGAACGGTTCAAACCCCTCGCCCATGGGACATGATTGAAATGGCCTGTTGGAAGCGATACTTACTGCTCACTGCAAAACGATAGGATCAACGTGAAACAGGGACGGACTCCGCTCGCAGAACTCACTGTTTTTTAAAATAAAAAAATAATAATAAAAAACACACCCATAAATGGATTCGCCGAAGCCGGACCGGGTGGCTAGATGCGTGCGTGGCCACAAGCGCCTGGATTTATGCACCGGCTCGCGCTCGGCGCGCTGCCCCGGGACGCACGTTGCGTGGCATAATTTTCCCGCACCCACCTCCGGGGGGAAAATGGCGGACGGGGCGCCAAGCGAAAACCTCAAATTAAACGCAAATTAACATACAGATTCACACGGCCGCACTAATGAAGCGGCTTGCCTACCATTCGGGCGCGCCTGAGTGAGTGAGCGCGAACGGGCCCGCACTTTGTGGGAAGACTTTTGTTATTTTATTTAAGACACTTTGCGCCTATGAGTGGCCCCCGCTTTTCGCCCGCCTTCTCTCTGGTTCGCTCTCTCTCTCTCGCTCTCTCTCTCTCTCTCTCTCTCGCTCTGAGCCTCTCGCACGCCCGCCTTTATTAACATTTGCATTTCAATAATGCAACCGCCAAAATGTGTGTTTCCCACAGGGCGGTGGGGCTGAGAACGGTGTGCAGAGGGGCTCCTCGAGATCCCACCCCGCCCGCCCGTCTTGAAGTCGGCAACGATCGAAGCAAGCCGGCTCGGTTCGGTTTCGGGCCGGCATTGTAAAATATATTCTAGCGTCCCGTGGCACCCGTTCACGCCCGTCCCAGTGTCTTACGGGCGAAACGGTTCTTACGCCGCCCGGTTAGCAGCTCATCAGAGGCAAGCCCTCCTCGTTCGAACGTAACAGCGAGCGCACTCGTTCAGGCCCGCGGTTCGTGTCATTTCGCGCGAAACCCCCGAACCCCGATTCGGTGCCGGTGGCTGTGATGGTTTATTGGGCGCTCCTTGCAGTGGCGAACCCCGCGTTCGCCATAAACGGGACGGTAAAATCATCATGAATATTTAAGCAGCTGTATGCGTACAAATTATTTCCGAGCCTCCACGCTCTCTCTCTCTCGCGCGCTCGCAGCCGCTCGGAAGTGGCGTATCGTTAGATCCAGCACTATTCGCCTACAAATTATGCAACACGCACAGCATCCGGGCGGGATACAGGAGGGGGCAAAAAAGCGTTGCATAACCCCGTTCAAGGCGGGAAACAGATTATTATACGCCGGCAAACCGCACAACAAACCCGTTTTTCTGCGAAAGAATTTGGCGAGAAAAACAAAGCTGATTATTTGCAGCCCTCCGTAACATCATCTCACGTCCAGCATGGGGGGAGGCTTTTCAATATTACTCTCACCAAACCAGCACAACACCCCACCTGAGGAGCCCCGCTTTCCCGTGCGGCAAATAAAAGCCGATCCCAATTGGGGCGAACATTAGTTTCCCATCACGACCGCACACAGCACACAACACACATCAATCGCAGCGCTCTCTTGCAGCCTTTGAAGTTTGGGCCGCCGGCAGCCGGTTCGCATCAGCCGTACGTCTAAGCGAAACGAGAGAGAGAGAGAGAAAAAACACAGCTGAACCGGTTACAAACCCGGTTTGGTGGAGGAAAACGGACACGAGGTGTCACGGTCAGTTCATTTACAGGGTGAGTAACAGCAGGGGAACTCACTGCTCACTTTCACGGTTGGCATTTGCTAAGCACACACATGGCGCGCCTGCCGTGTAATAAACGCGCATTGCATACCTGCAGGCGCTCGGGCGACGAATTACGCCCCTAAGTATGCAAAACGAGTTTTGAGTCCATTTTGTTTTTTCAACGATGAATATATTCTTAGGAATTTTTCAAATTCGTTCTGATTGCCTTCAGATTTCTTCGAGTTACTTTCTGTTAATTAAATATCAATCAGACTATTCTTCTCCTTGTTTTGAAAAGAGAATTAGACCTGTCATAATTGACCTTTTTATTTCATTTACACCTGAAAACAAATAGGAATCCAATGTATATCTTTTTTCTTGTCTTCAAAATTAATAGCAACAACGAAAATTGCTCAGTAATTGGAGTCTTCGTATCATCTATCCCGTATACAAGAAGGGCAATAGGTAGGGTTGCAGCAACCACAGACGTGGTACGATGTTGAACGCCGTCTACAAAATTCTCTCCCTCATACTACAAGATTGTCTTGATCCATACGCAGAAGAGTCACTAGCAGAGAGAACTCCGAAAAGGGACTAGATCTCCACCAAGCGGCAGATCCTTGCGAAGACGGCGGAGCATCAGCTGAACAACCTGAACCTTTTGATCGACTTCAAGTCTACTGTACAGCAACAATGAGCTCCTTTGGACTCCCGGCCAAACTGATCAAGAATGGCCATGACAAACGTCACAAGCCAGGTGGAAGGCATTCAGGGACCATCTGCTGTAAGTCAAACTAGATCGTGGCATATGCTGATGATATATACACCTCCTATGTGGCGGATGCCTAGCTGCCCTACGTGAAGGTGACATTGAAGATGTTCAAAACTTCTCCTATCTTGAGGTCAAAAGTCAGCTGCGAGAACGACATTGATGTCGAACGCAGGGCTGCTGGCTGCCGACCGGGCATACTACAGCCTGAAGACACGGACGGAGCTTGGACTGTATAAAGCATTAAGACATGGACAATATCCAAATCTAACGAATCCCTCTTAGCCGCGTTCGAGTAGAAGATGCTCAGGAGGATGTATGTTTGGAAGGACAATGGAGGAGCCGCTTCTTTGACGCGCTCTATGAGCTGTACGATGATCTTACTATTTGGGGAGCGCATTAGACTAGCTGGCTCCGCGAGTCTCCAGTAGGACGGTCATGTCAGTATAATGATCCTAGGTGATCCAGCCCGTAAAATCCTTTTAGGCCATCCTCAAGGACAGTAGAGGCGTGGCAAACACAGACTGAGAAGGATAGATGACGTCCATAAGCGAATCCGGAGTTTGTTGCAGCAGGCCAAGACAAGAGTTATGTTTATTTCAACTCTTTCACGTCGTACAAAAAAGGCAAACACAGAGGCAGAGCCAAAAATCAGCTCACAGCGAAGACGCTCGATCGAACCTCGATTCCAACCGCAGCAAAACAATGCCGCACAATTCAATTATCCCCTCTAAACTTCGCCCCCGACGCCACTCGGTTTGCGGGAATAAATGAACCGTGCCCGGTCGTCTTCCCGCCGTTGCGCAACCCCAGGCCGGAGGAGCACCGGAAGCACCGACACCGGCGAGCGATAATGTGTTTCCTTTGTCCATGTATAATTTAGCACTTTCGGCACCGGGGACGGGCGCAGGCCCAGGCCGGTCAGGCAACATCTTGCTACAAGTGTTAAGGACCGTGTTCCGCCCGCTCCCACTCGAGCCACGAGCCGGCTTGACCAACCCCCCCGATGAATAATTTATGCCCCGCTGAAATCGAGTACGTGTCCTTGGGTGTTTTCGGTGTCCTGGAAACGCATGTCCTGCCCCCGGGGCGTCCTGGGCCCGTCTCCCTTGGTCCGCCGTTTTGTCCCAATAAATTGAATCAACTATCTCGAGCCCGAAGAGGTGAGTGTTTTTTTTTGTGTGTTTATCCCGGAAGCGGAAACGCGCGGAGGATATCTTCACACGATAGTTTCTCCGGTATCTTTTTTTTTTGCCCAGGGATGTGCCTCCTGATTGATGGGCGCTCGTCCGATAAGTTATGGTGTGGTCCCCGATCGGGCGATTTTCTTCGATTTCTTTTCGTTTGCTTTGCCCTACCGGCAAACACTTTGATGGATGGAAATTAATGACCGAGCGTGTGTGTGTGTGTGTGTGTGTGCAGTTGCGTTATCTTTAGCGCTCGGGTGCCTTTAAAAGCTCCCCTTTTTTCCCGTGGGTCACCCGGGAGTCGTCGCGGCGGCACTCGAGAGTGCTTCGAGCCTCGTGCGGCGTTGCTAGAGCGACCGAACGCTCCCGTTTATCATATCACCGGCGGGCTCCCATTGTTTAGGAAAGGGGTGTGAGGCCTGAACCTGCAGAGCGAGCGAACGAGAGAGAGAGAGAGAGAGAGTGGGGTATGAAAAGAAGCCAAATTTGATATCAAAACCCAACCCCCCACCGAATCTCGCCGGAATGCGCATATTTTCATCGCATCCAATATACAATCCGAGCGGCGTGGAAGGAAATAAAAAAACAACTCAAACACCGAACCCCAGGGCCAAGGTATGCCATTGTCGTGCGGTGCGGCCTACCTTGCAGGCGCGTGCGACAAAAGGCGAAAGTGAGCGAGCGCGCTCGCGTCCCTCCGGGTTCGTGAAGTGCTTTCGGGCTCTCGTCTCGTCGGGGGTGGGTGTACGGGAAAGGCTTCCCTTTCCCCTCCCCCC
>KB672491.1:2309951-2325233 GCA_000349145.1 Anopheles dirus | reverse complement strand
GGGGGTCCAAAGTTTTGGCCACCGAAAAACACCGACGCCGTGTACCGGCGGAACCGTGCGCGCCATCGGTGGCGGTGGCCATTTTGTGTTATTTATGCGACCGCTGCCGCTGGTCCGGCGGCATCTAGGGCTTAGACGGATGGTTGAGCAGCGCGAGTGTGGCAGATTGCGAAATACGGGAGCCTCGGCTCGAGGTAGATCCGGATCCGGAGAGTTTCTCGCGACTGGTTTGACGTTCGACACGTTGGAGCAGCCGGAGCATGGAGTTGGGGATGAAATTAATTGTTTTAGAGACAAGTTTTCGACAGCAGAAAGAGGCAAGGCGCACATCGAACTAGCGAGACGAAAAGGCTGTTATCTAGCTGTCTTTGGAAGGAAAAAAACATAACATCCACTGTGATGATTGCGCGTTAGTAATGAAACCGTATGAAACTTCTGCCACTAGCGCAGTTTGTTTATAGCTCCTGCTTCAATCTCCAATCCAATGTCACCTAGGAACCTGTCACAGTGGATTTTTAGCATTTTTTCATTTTTTAATTTTTATTTTAAAGGAAACCCAACAGAAAAACACTTCAAAAGAGAGAGAGAGAGAGAGAGAGAGAGAGAGAGAGAGAGAGAACAATAATTAAAGCGAATGCAGAAAAACGCAACCGTATGCGTCGGCAATCACCGTTCGCTCTGCCCACTGGTTGCGCCTGAATGGTAGGCAGCACGCATTACACGCGCACTCAGAACTAGCGATGGGTGCTTCGATCGGATCCCAGTCGGCTTCTGACAGCATTTTGAAGCTCTCTTTCTGGCAGAATTTCGACAGAAAATAGGTTCTACTACCACTAGCACTAGCACTAGCACAAAGCTTCTATCCCTAGCACGATTTGTTTGTAGCTCCTTCTCCAATCTCCAATCCAATGTCACCTAGGAACCTTCACAGTGGTTTTTTAGCATGTTTTTCTTATTTAATTTTTATTTTAAAGGAAACCCAACAGAAAAACACTTGAGAGAGAGAGAGAGAGAGAGAGAGAGAGAGAGAGAGCAATAATTAAAGCGAATGCAGAAAAACGCAACCGTATGCGTCGGCAATCACCGTTCGCTCAGTCCACTGGATGCGCCTGCATGGTAGGCAGCACGCATTACACGCGCACTCAGAACTAGCGATGAGTGCCTCAATCGAGGCCCAGTTGGGTTGTGACAGTTTTTTGGAGCTCCCTTTCTGGCAGAATTTCCACAGAAAATAGGTTTCTCGTTTCTCTGTTCGCGCAGTGTATTCGTCGCTCGTAAATGTGTTATTTTCCACCCCTTTTTTCACCCATCGCTAGAGCGTGCAGGGCGAAACCTTAAGAGGTGGCACGGATCTCGCACCAAATCCATCAACACAAAACTCGATCGATTCCGAGGCAAAAACCCAACAGCATCGCAATTACGGCGTGCGGTTGGGCACACCGCTGGCATCCAGTGCAGGAATTACATATCGATTGCGGGCCGCTCTTTCATGTTTAGCTCCCGCGATGCCGGGTGCGTGCGTGCGTGCGAGCGCGATTCCACCGTAAGCGGATGGCAAATATTCTTGCAAATGAGCTTGTGCATGGGCACGCGAATAAACATCCACAGAGGGGAACGAAAACAGCATGCCCACGCGCGCGCTTGCACACACACAATCAATAAATGCATCCCTAACGAGCGCCCGTTTTGTCGAAACCGCGTCGCGCATCAGCATTCCCATCAACATCAGCGGAAGGAGCATGTCTTCGACGGAAAATAAAAAAGAAAAACAAATTCATCTACTTAACGATCTTCATTTGAAAGCAGAAATCGGAGAGAGGGAAGCATTCCAGCAAACCCAGCCACCGGGGCAAATCGAATTCATTACAATTTCTAATAACTGTCAGCGCGAGCTCGGGCGGGGCCTTTGACAGACACGTGCAGGACGAATTGGGCTGGCTCGGGATGCGAGGGGATATGAAATCGCTTCACAAGCGCTCGCGGTAAGAGCCGTGGCACGCTGAAAGCAAACGCCCTCCACCGAATCAGGGTTTTGATCTCATTATTTTTCTCATTTTCCGCCATTTACCAAACCGGCGCCAGGAAGGGTGAGGTGGGCAGGAGGAGGGGAGGGAGGGGGAGGGGGAAGGTGGCACCGGGACGATTGAATTTCACGTAGCGCCATGCAAGGTCCCAGTGGGTACGCTTCGTTTAAATTCGAAAATAAAGTATTAAACAGCAAATTGCATACATTCAGGCGCATTTGTTTTAATGTATATTTTGCTTTATTTTGTTGGGCATTTATATAAATTATTTTATTTTATGCAGCATACTTACAGTACTGCACAAAAATAAGCACTTGGTGTTACTAAGGAATGTAAAAAAATGTCATTGCTGTTGATTTACCTTACTAAGTGCAAATTGCAATTCGATAAGATGACAAGGAAACAAATTTCCCTGGACATTCGCAAATTCATCGTTCAGAATCGTAAAGAAGGCCTTTAGAATAGAGAAATCGCTCGGAAATATGAATTTAATGCGGCAGGAGGACGAAAAACATATAAAATCTGAAGGATTCGGCACGTGGAACTAGGTTGCGAAAAAAAAAATTGTTTTTCAACATGATAACGATCCCAATCACTCCACCCACAAAGCCACCGCATACTTCCGTGCGTATCGCGTATCAAACTACTGGGAGGGCCACCCCAAAGCCCTTACTCTAAATTCTATTGAAAAAAGGAGACGTGACCAACGGTGAAAAACTATTTGAAGCTCTGAGAGAAATCCTGGTTGAATTTGAACCCTCAAAACACTCAAAACCTCGTTGAAAGTATGCCTCGATGCATGCAAGCTGCTATTGAAGTGCGAGGTGGTCATACAAATTATTGATTTTAGTAATAATAAACCATAAACTTAGCCATGATTTTTTCAAGAATAAGAAATTCATTTTGTCCATCAAAATTCGACCAGTCACCCAATAAACCTTGTTTTTTAAGAATAAATTTTGCTTTCAAAGCTTTAACCAGTGCATATTCCGAAAATACATATAGTATTGTAATTTTCGTCTAAAGATACCGAAGTGATATCTTTCATAGCAGTTGAATAAAATAAGGGTTTTTAGAAAGTTTGAAGGTGCGTACTTTATTTTCTCCAGTACTGTATACTCATTGTTGCGCCTAAATGTATGCAACAGCATCAGGAAGGGTCCAGCCTGTTTTGAGCTTGTTTTTTTATTACAGCTTAAATCATTTTATTGCCTCCCACGCTAATATAGTTCTTCTCGAACAGAGTCTGGCGTCCAACATCAATCACACAATTCTGTCCGAACTGACGCCGCTGTGCGCACTCGCAAGAAAATCGAGACGCAAGCATCATCACCAGCCGTCGCCGTGGAATGCTCCCATGTCAATTTTGTATTGGCATTTCGGGCCGAGCGGGATCTTCAATACTTTGTTGCGCGCTCGCTGCCAATAATTTGTGAGGTTAGGATCATGCGTGCCGCGTCTCGGCCTGATAGGCGTTAATCAGGATCAAATTGAGATGGGGGAGGGGGGGTCGTTGCGCTCCGAGAACTGGCACAATGCAGGGCACGAAGGTACGGCAGGACGTTAAGATCGCGTTAAGTATCTCCGCTCGCACCGCTCCTTTGTATCGGGGATCGTTCGTTCGACGGCAGCTTTTCTTCCCGCCGCGTACCGTGGACAGAGGTTGAGAGCATTTTATTTATAAGACAGGCCCCGGGATGGTTCTGCCAGCCGGCCCCTGGCAGCGACACGATGGATCACCCTCCTGGGAGAGGGAAGCACACGTCGGGATAAAAGATTTATCTCCCCGACAACCATTCACCATCTCCCTCAGCCGCCTACGAAGAAGACGATAATTACGTAATACTTCGTAAACTTCAAGGCTTTGAAGCCCCACTCCCAGGACAGAGCGTGCGCTGCGTGCTGCCTACCATTCAGGCGCACCCGGCTTTTAAAGCCCCCGCCCGGTACGGAAGAAACAATATTTATTGCTCCGTTTTGCGAGCGGCCCGTCCGTGCGTGCCATTGCTTTCTGAGCAGCCCAGACGCACGACCCATTACGGAGACACGGTTGTGGACGGAAAGCTCGCGCGAGCGCGCCCCCGAGATTTATGCCACCGGCACGGCACTGAAAGGCGAACGGGCGTTCCCCACAACAATGTGACAGTATTGACGATTGTGCCAGTGACCGGGGCCAGGTGCAACAACTGCGCCGGTGTCAGTGTCGGCCCGCCCGATGCACCGGCCGGCCCGACCAGGCGGCATGATTCATGCATAGCTTATTCATGATGCATTCCCAGACCGGCCCCGGCCGGCCGGTGCGCTTCGACGGCCAGTGGGGCAGCCACGGTGTGCGAAGTAAGACGGCAAGATGTGACCCACCTGGTCGGCCTCCCGGGAGAGATAGCGGCCGCCCGGAGAGGCGGGTGCATGCGTGTAAATAAATAAAGCACCGCGCTGCAAGCAACTAATCGCCCAGCCGAACCGTCCGTCCCGGGGCCGGGAAGAAATAAAATAAAAGCACACACGCTTCGATCATACGCCGGTCTCATCAGCTGCCCGAGATGGCCGGCCTGTCGCAGTCAATTTGCTAAACCCGGTCGCACGGCCTCGGCGAGGGCGTCCCCCAGCGCATTACTCATTCATGGAAGGCAATGAATATGTAGCGAGCGAGCGGGCCCGGCTTCGGTGCGATCCCTTCCGGCCGGGCCCGTGTCCGGCACCACGACCGGCAGCGTTGTTGTTGTTGTTGTTGTTGCATCCGCACCGAGACAGGGGGAGGGAGGCACACGCACCAAACAATTCATTGCATTCGTTGCATAGTTGCATGAAGATATCTTGCCGATATCGCTGCATTCCAAGTGGAAACCGATAGCTGCGGGTCCGCTTTTTGCCCGCTGTGCTCTACTATCGGTATCATGCAAGCGGTCGGATCGATTTTTGCTAATAATTCGTCCGAGAAAACTTGGAATGTCATCGGCCCGTCTTTGACCGCACACACGATTGCAATTACCGTGCATACTTCGAAGGGTGCTTGCGTTTCGAAACCTGCTTGCATCAAGGAACGCCTAACAGTATGCAATTTGCGAACACTGCAACTGCAAACTTTCAACGCCCCTTAATATTGACCCTGTATAAATATCAAGAATTACGGACACATTTCTCCTGCACTTATGCAACGCTTCGCACATGTTTAGCAGATCCCATAGCGTAGTTTCAATGCAAATTGCATACTTGTTGGCGTAAATTTTCCACGTCAGTCAAAAGTATGCAATTCGCATAACATTCGATTTTTCTAACGTCTCATTAACGCTGCATTTAACCTGTCATGAAAAGCGTTTCCGGCTGGAGAGAATAATCCCAATATTTATTTAGTTGCATACTTTAAAGGGGCACTTGAGCCCCATCAGTCGGTAGGCATGCCACCTTCAAGGCAAACCTTTTTGTGACAGGTGGTTTTTATGGGCATTTTTCTACCAAGCTTGCAGGCATTCGGAACGCCTAAAAGTATACAATTTAAACATCACCATAGTTTCACGTACGTTTCAGTTGCGAGCTAAACGTTCTTATCATTAAACCTGTTATCATTATTATAAAGTAAAACGGGCAAACTCCGCCTGCAAATATGCAACACGCAACGCACATTTTTGCCACTCTCAATGAAAATTGCATGCTTTTAGGCGTAAGCTTTTCACACTAGTCAAAAGAATGCAATTCGTATACCGTTCGCTTTTTTAATAACTCTGCATTTGACCAATCATGAAAACCTGTTTCCTGTTGAGCAGAGTAACCCAAATATTGATTTAATTGCATACTTTAAGGGGCGCTTGAGCTTCATCAGCCGGTAGGTATGCAGCCCACATGGCAAATCTTTTTTGTGACCGATGGTTTTGAAGGAAATTTTTTCCAAACCTGCATACTTCTAGAATGTCTAAAAGTATGCAATCTGCTCTACATCAAGGCTTCACTCGCGTTTCGATTGTCAGCTTAAAAAACACTCAGCTCTCTAAACTTCGAAAATGTATGATTATCTAGAACTACGGACAAATTCCGAGTGTACGTATGCAATGTAGCTTCAATTCAAATACGCATACTTGGATGTGTATTTTTTACACATTAATCAAAAGTATGCAATTCGCATTGCATTGAGGTTTTAACGTTTTATTACCTCCATATTTGAACAGTGTGAAAGAAAAGAGAAGTAAACCCCAAATATTTTTGTAATTGCATACTTTAAGGGGCTCTTGAGCTAGGTCAGCCGGTAGGTATGCAACTCACAAAGCGATAGGTTCTGATAGGTTGATTTTGTGGACAATTTTGCCACCGAACCTGCATAAATTCAAAATTCAACCTGCACTACGTCAATGCTTCAGGTACGTTTCAATTACCAGCCTCATAAACACTCGACACCCTAAATATTGAACCTTTATGAATATCAGGAATTACGGACAAACTTCAAGTGCAAATATGCAACTAGATTCAATTTAAATTGCATGCTTGTAGGCGTATTTTTAACACATTTATCAAAAGTATGCTATTCGAATTGCATTCCATGCAAACGTTTTATTACCACTATATTTGAACAGCGTTTAAAAACTGGCCCGGTTGATAAGAAAAATCCAAATATTTAAGAAGTTGCATACTTTAAGGGGCGCTTGAGTTTCATCAGCTGATAGATATGCAACCTTCAAGGCAAACCTCTTTCTGAGTAGTTGATTTTTGTGGACAATTTTTCTACCAAAAGCTGCATACATTCGGGACGCCTAACAGTATGCAAATTCAGAGTGCGCTTCAATTCAAATTGCATACTTGTAGGCGTATATTATACACAGTAATGACCCGGCTGAGGAGAAAACCAAAAATATTTATGAAAAAGCATACTTCAAGGAGCGCTTGAGCTACGTCAGCCGGTAGGTATGCAACCTTCCTCTTTCTGTAAGGCAAACCTCTTTCTGTATTTTTTACACATTGATCAAAGGCGTACAATTCAAATTGCATTCGAATTTTTATCGTTTTATTACCTCTTTATAAGAACAATGTTTAGAAACTGGCCCGACTGAGACCCCACAAATTTATGAAATTGTATACTTTAAGGGGCACTTGAGCTACGTCAGCCGGCAGGTATGCAACCTTCTTCTGATAGGTTGTTTTTACGGATTTTTTTTTTTTTTGCCAAATCCTTATGGATTTTCACCATTGAAACGACGCTTTTTCCTAGCTATTTTAAACCACTTATCGTTAAACAGATTGCTCCTCGCGCAGCACTTCCAGCAACCGAACGAGCCAGCGAAAGAGATGTGTCAGTCACACGTCCACACCAACTGCACCTGCCTGTCCAACACCAACACCGCTGCATTATTTAGCCAAATCCAATCAATCCAGCACTGAGTATGCGTGTGTGGGTGTGCATCTTTCCACATCGGCATCTGCGAGCGCTCCACTCCAACCGGGCGTCGGAGTCAGTTTGGCACCCCGCCCACCCCGATACGGTGGCAAATCGAATGGAAAAGTTTTAAATGATTTTTAAAAGAGATGATGGAGTTTCGGAAACACATATTTGCGTTCGCGCCGTCCCCGTTCGCTTGAAAACTTTCCCCCCTGTGCATGTGGCTCCGTGGTGGTGTCGACTCTCAGTGGCAGGATGCCGAACGGGTTTGCCGTAATTGCACGTAGAATGCCAGCGGGTTTCGATCGTTTGTTGCGAAGCCGCGGGCCAAATCGTGCCAACTGCCGAAGAAGGAAATTGGAGAGAAAATTACAGCCACGCGCCCCGGTCGCCGGTTTGCCGGTTTACTTTTCGCTATTAATTTGCAGCTTCACACTCGCGAGCACACCCACCCTTATCGGTGTGTTTGTTTTTGCTGGTTTGCCCGGGGTGGGGAGCCATCGGAGCGCATCCCGGAAAATCCTGGCGGGGAGTTCGATAAAATGTAAATCGGCAAAAATAACTACGGGCAGAAACGGGTTGTAGAACTGAATTAGAGAAGAGAGAAAAAAGCTCTCTCTCACACACACACACACACACACACACACACACACACACACACACAACCCCTTAAGAGACCTCACAAGCGACCGAAAAACCCCTCGAAAAACCGCACGGTGCAAAACTTTCAACGACACGCTGCGCTTTTCACCAGCACCCACACACTTGTACTATTAATGGCAAACAGTTTGATAGAGCAATTTGCCGCATAATTTCGTGCGCGGGTGTGTAGCAGCGCGCGTCCCCCGGCGACGACAGCGCTGCCGCCTTCTAATCCCATACCGCGACGCCACCAACGCGTTTGCTTTCCTCCCTAATGAACCCGCTCCCCCGTATGCAGCTCACGGCGCCACACACACAGAGGGAAGGAGTTGCTTATTATGTGTTTGACTTTTTCCGTCCCGTGCACCGGTCCCGGGGGGGCGTGTGTGGGAGAGGTGCGGCTGCTGCAGCCTGCAGAACCCGATTTGAATGGCGAGCACGCGCGCACCGTTCGCTTTCGTTCGCGCCTGGCGCAAATGAATTATATGCAGCGCGCGAGCCGAGTGGGCGAGGGTAATAGAACTTTTATTCGCTGTTGCTTCCGCTGCTTCTGATCGTTTTCCACCCGAGCGATACATGTCGCAAGGGCGCGGCGAAAGGAACATAAAATTAGCTCGTGAAAACAGTGCCATTCCGGCGAAGGGAAGTTAAATGAGATGTAAAATCGTGTTTCACGAGCTAACGCCTGCGTGTAGGCAAACGCACATCAGATAAACATCGAGCGTGCGTCGCAATAACTGGTGTTGAGCATCATAAAAGATGCTATCATGCCGTAATATCTATTATGCTCATTAAAATATTTTAAAAAATGCAGTCATAACGCTTACTGCATACTTTTAGGCTCAAAGTAAGCGCATCAGCCTAAAAGTAGGCAATATGCATGACAGGCGCATTATTCGCGTAATATCCTGTATTAAAGGGGAAGACACCATTTAAATTTCGAGAGCATTCGTTTTAAATAAAAATATGCGCCTACAAGTATGCAATTCGTATGTAAAATCGATCAAATTAACTCGCACAGCTATAAGGTGAAGAAAAAATCGTACATTAACAGCAAAACCGGGCAACTCAAGCCTCCGCCGCCACCTTCAAATCGAAACATTTAATGAGCCGCGCCAAAAAGCGAACAAACGCGCGATGTTATTTCTAACGCTCACTTTGTCTTTGTCACACGCTCCGCACCGCTTCTGCACCCGGTGTCGTAAAATTTGCATATGCTCCTGAAGCAAACATTCGGCGCAACCGATACGGGCAGCTCGGTCGGGCGCGGGATAATTAATAATATTAATAATCATATCGGGGCGATGCTGCGCGCAAACGCGAGCCTGTCTGTCCTTACGGAAGCGGCGACGAGCGGTGGTTAAATTTTTACTGCCACGAGCGGGTCTCGGAGACCCAGAGCCGCGGAGCGTACGGTTGAATGGAAACGGGTTTTTGCTTTCACCGCGGCTCACGAAACCCTTCGAACCAGGAACGCTCGCGCGACGACGACGCTGTTTAATCTTTGATTACCTGCTATAATTAAAGAAACTCATCACATCGCGGGCGATGTAAAGTATCGTGCCGACGTGTCGTGAGAGTAAGAGAGAGAGAGAGAGTACAAAAAAATGTGAACGAGCGAACGAGCGATCCATTGTCGGTAGTCGACTTGCCATCGGGAGCAAAATCGTCGCTTTATATGTGCATATTTAACGAAATGGTGAGCGCACGGCAAGGCTCCACTGGGTTTTTTGTTCTGTTTTTTCGGGACGACAGTTTGGCCCCCCCGGCTCCGCAAGCTGTTCTTTTCAGCGACGGCACGCGCAGGTGGATCAATATCACGTGGGTGTCGGGGTGAAAGGGCGGAAGCGGCGTTGAACCTGCTCAACGTCAAGCCCAACGCCCCGCGGTGACAGGTACGATTTTTGCTCCATTTTTCTCGCCCGGCAACAAACGCCCTGGTCGTCGGTGTACCCTCATCTCACGCGGACGCCATCGTGTGCTCCCCCCTCGTGCACATCAAAGTCAAGATTCTTATTCTCGCTGAGAGATTTTTTTGGTTACCAGAGATCCCCAAAGAATACGTACCTGCTCGATATTATCTGCATCTGCCTGTTGTAAGGTGCGCGTGAGAGAAAGCTATAATTTGTGCAATTTTACAATCCCTCTAGCAGACGCAAGCATTGCATACTTTCAGGCGCTAACTTGCTTACAAAGCTCTAGAAGACCCGGATTGCATAACTAAAGGCGCAAATCGCACTTCTCGGCCAAAATGTGATTCGAAGCACCGTTTAAAGCATTTCGCACACGCAGCCCTCACTGTTGTCACCTCGCGACAGGCGAAACATGGCGCCCGTGCGTACGCGTTACCTTATTTCCCAGCGGGTGGGCGAAAGCCGGGTGATGAATGGCGAAGCGCCCAGCTGGCTGGCATTGTCTCGCTGAAAGCAAGCGAACCGGAAACGCACCCTTTCCTGGCAAGTCCACGTCGGTCGACTGCAGTTCGCCATTCGGGCCAGCACCCGGAACAAAACATCGTTAAAGCCGTGATTCATTTCCGCCTGCCGGAGGAACGCGTGCGGTGGGGTTCGCGGTGGGCTGGAGGCAAAATTGATTTTTGATCCTGCCATCGTTTCGGCGATCTGATAAATTGTAAACAACTTTTATCGATAGCCCCGGCCACGGATAGCAGACGACGGTACGAACGGGCGAGATCGAAAACAACCTCGCATCAATCCACGCCCGGAACGACCACGGTGGCCACCGCCACTGTGGCCGGGTCGGGAAAACGAACGATAATGGCGACAGCGAAGGAAGTAACCGAACGGAGCGTCGGTGCGTCGGTCAGCACAAACAGCACGAGAGCCCGCGCGTGGCATGTTTGCACTGTGAATGTTTCCAAAATATTGCACTCTGAAGGGAGTGCAAGCCATTCCCGTAATCGAACCCGTTCGCCCGCGCTCCGTACCTTATTTGCCCGCTCCGGAGTGGGAAAGCAAATAAATTTCATTATTACATTATGATTATCCCGATGGAAGAATTTTATTTTCATTTTTTGTTTCGTTTTTATTTGGTACTCGCCCTCGCCAACTGCAACTGATGCTTTATTTATTTACTGTTGCATATCGCTTTTCCGTCGGGGCAGCTCGTACGGGCTCGGGAGGTGCATATCTTCTGACTTGAACGGCGATCTGCAAGCAAACAGCTAGTGTTTAATCACATTAAATAATTCCGCGAGCTCGTTTATTTACAGCCCATACGCGGGGTTCTGCTTTTAATTGATATTGTTCACGACCCGGGTTGGGGTGAATCGTTTTGTTTTCTCGCTCTCCCTATCGCTTCTTCTTCCGTTGCGTTTGGTAATCCCATTTGCTGGCCACCCCGTTCCCGAGCTGCCGCAAGCGTGCAATGAAATTATCAACCCCATTTTTCTTCACATTTGTTCGCACCCACCACCGTTAGCGGCTTCGCCCTTTTTATTGATACACTACAATTATTGAATCAGGTGTCACCTGCCTCACGCGAACAATGCAAACACATTCCTTTTTCTCGTGGAATTGGCAATGTCAAGATATGGTAATGATTTATTCAGCACGCGACGGAAAACGTTGCCAGCGGGAAGGATGAGTTAATCAGAACAAATAACTCGTTAATAAAGCATTTTATAAGCGTTTGTGTAATGCGATTTGCATACTTGTTAGCCGCCTAAAAGTATGCAAAATTTAAATTGTCCACTCATAAAAAATCATTTTTGTGCATACTTGCAGGCGCAGCAATTAGCGGAAAAAAATTAACATTTGTTTGCATACTTTTAGGCGCATAATTTGTATCGATCACGCCAAAACGCACGGTAATTTTTTTTTGCACGCGACGACTTCCGCCAGCGGGAAGGATGAATTAATGAGCCTAAAATAATGCGTTAATCAAGCATTTTTAGAGTGTTAGTGTAATGCAATTTGCATTACTTTTTGGCCGCCAAAAGTATGCTTCATTTGGATAGTGCACTAATTAAAACAAAATACTGCATACTTGCAGGCGCCGCCGCAGCAATTATCGGAAAATATTTTTCTACATTTGTTTGCATATTTTTAGGCGCACAATTTGTATCGTTCGCTCCCAAAAAAAGCACGGTAAATTTTATGTTTCGTGTTTAGGCTAGCTGCCCCGCACGCATTACACTGCAGCGGTCCAGCTGGACGCATTAGGTTTGGTTTGCGTTTTCTTTTCTTTTCCCATCCCCCTTCGCTCTCTCGCGCCCATTGTTCACGCTGAGGGGCTGAAAGTTAAGGTTTTTTCTTCTGTTCGTGAGGGGTTTTTTTTGTTGCTCTTCTTCGCTGTTCTGTTTGTTCCATCCCGTACTCGCGTTACCCACAGCAAGCTGGCCGGTCTTTTGTTCGAAATTTAGATTCCCTTTACCCTTTTGCTTTTGACCCTTTTTGTGCGGTGGGTTTCGCAATTTGCGGAATGTTCCATTTTCTTTAGATGTGTTTTTTTTCTCGCTCGCTTTTTTGCTCCTGCCTTATCACACACACACACACACACAGACGCACAGACACAATGTCTTTTGAGCGAAATTTTGAATGTGCTTTTCCGACTGGCTTTCATTACGCTCGCTGTGGCGGGCGCATTCGTGGTGGGTGGTGGAAGGGTTGATTTGGCGAGTGCTACGCTCTCCCTCTTGCCTCCCCCGCGGGCCTGCCCTGTTTTTCTTTCATCGGGACGAGAGCTTTTGAAATCTTTCAATTACAGCATAAATATGATTTATCTCACAGAAGCGAGAAGCGCTCAGCCGTTGATAGTTGACTTGTGTGGGTGGGAGAAACGAACAAAAAAAATACTTGAACAACCCCCTCCCCCCTCCACCTCCCTTTCCCATCCCCCATCCCCCCCTTAGACACACACACATTCGCGGTGCCGTAACAAAAAAAACCGCAGCCTTTAATTCGACAGTCCAGCACTGAAGAGGGAAAATGCTTCCGCGCTTCGGCCAACCGTAATAATTGGGCAGGATAATCGTAACGAGCTGAGAAATAATGATTGCACCGAAACCGACGCCTTCCCCCACTCGCCGGTCACGTTCGAGTGGAAAATTTTGAGAGAATTCTCAAACGCGAACGTGGAACCGGAACCGGGCGAGAAGAAACTCGCTTAACCAGCTCGCATTGAAGCGCCGGGCGCAGTGTGCTGCACGGTGCCAACGAGGGGGCAGCCCGCTGCAGGCGGAAGGCAAAATTATAGTTTCCTTTCAGCGAATAAAATACAAGTTTTTCCTGATTAAGCTTTCATTCATTCGTCTCGTCGGCGCTGACCGGTCTCCGGGGCCGGCCCTGTTTGAATGATTAACGCTGCACTTGATCCACGCTTGAAGTTGGCAACCCTTGGAGAGAGAGAGAGAGAGAGAGAGAGAGAGAGAGGGAGGGAGAGAGGGCCCGGACGTGCAGCAAGGTGTGCAAGCCGGCACCGGGGCGGGGCAATAGATTGGATAAAATTTTAATTAATCATAAAGTTGCTGTGTAGCCGGAACGCCGGGCGGACACGGCTTCGGTTTCGACACGCCGGGGCGAAACGGTCGGCAATAATGTTTCCCTGCACAACCGAAACAATTCTAAACTCATCGTCAAGGTGGGGGGGGGGGCGTTGATTTCCACCGTCAGGTGCTGGAAGCACTTTTACGCAAACGTTGAAGCCGCACGACGACGCTGCTGCAGGTCAGAGCAGGCGAAGCAATCAATCATACATGGCACAACCTACTCGGGCGTTACAATTACTTTGCGGGTGCATTGGTTTGAGTGCATTCCGGGTAGAATTTTGGATTGCCCACTTTCGGGGCGGAATCGAAACGCCCAAGCAGAAACGGCAGCAAACTCCGTTTTAATCATGCTGATTGCATACTTTCTGGCTGATTGAGAAAACGTGCGCCCGAAAGTATGCAATCTATGCAATACGGTCATCAAACGGGTCAGATGGATTGCATACTTAAAGGCGAAATTGACCGTTTGCTCCAAAAAGTATGCAAATCGGCTTTTTGGAGCCATCACTAGGTATCTGTCATGGAATACATAATACTTTTCACTCGTTTGTCTTCAGATGACACTTGATTGCAATTGTTTTTTTTTAATTGAAATAATGAGGCCTTACTGCAGTTCACTAACCATTATTATAATAATTAATATAATTACTATTCAAACGAGAGATCAAACCGTAAGCAAGACCCTCCGACTTCACTCTGGACACTGTACACCTTTTGCTGTTCGAGTGTCTATTTATTGAGGCTTTCACATCATTGTGTACAAACTTTTACCTAATTCTGTCTATTATTTTTTTTTTGTTTTACTATTTTTTTAATTCGTGTCTTTAAAATCCGCGATCTCGATGCAACCCTCGCCTCCAAGCTCACCTTTTGTTCTTACCTTGAAGTTACTATAGGTCTCCGCCGTCTTACTCCTAGCATTCCGGACCCTATCTATCTCGCTGTATTGCTGCCTTGTGCGCTCTATCCTTGAGTACGCATGTATCGTTTCGAACCCAGCTTCGCGCGTATGGAGCTCGAAACGCGAGCAGGTGTTGACCAGGATCGTTTTTAGGCGTTTTATGGGACGTGGTCAAGCCTCGCTGCCGCCCAATGGCTGAGCCTAGAGTCATTGGAGAGTCGGCATAGTCGTGTCCAGGCTATCTTCATCGCTGGGCTCCTCCTAGGTGTTTCCAATGTTCCGTCACTCTTTTCTCGCCTCCTCTTCTATGTCCTTTCCCGATTCCTTTCGATCGCATTCATTCCTTACCGACCTTTGAAGGCGTACTCAGCATGGGACGAATGATCCGTTTCTTGTCGGTTTTCGTCGCTTCAACTTCTTTTTCTTCCTTTTCGATATCCATTCCTCACTACAGTTTTTCCGTGCTCGATCCTTATATTTCATACAACCTTCTCCTTCTTTTCCTACTTAATCCTTCTTCCTTCTCTCTCTCTCTCTCTCTCTCTCTCTCTCTCTCTCTGTCTCTCTCTCTCGTTGCCTTAGAGTTTAAGCATTTATTGTTAAGTGATTTGAAGTTAATTTGTCTAGCTTATTATTTGCGAACTTGTTTTATTCGAATAAATATTTTTTATCTATCTCGCTTACCCTATTTTTTCACATCCTTACCTAGTCTGTAATGCGACCGCGATCGCCAGTTTGATCGTTGTCTATATTATTATTATTATTATTATTATTATTATTATTATTATTATTATTATTATTATTATTATTATTATTATTATTATTATTATTATTATTATTA
>KB672491.1:2236526-2309226 GCA_000349145.1 Anopheles dirus | reverse complement strand
TTATTATTATTATTATTATTATTATTATTATTATTATTATTATTATTATTATTATTATTATTATTATTATTATTATTATTATTATTATTATTACAGCGTTATTAATAACAACAGATGACCAGAGCATTGGCAATATGTCCGCAGCGTTACTCCTGCCTCTTGAAGGACTGCTTCCTTTCACCCAAGACGCACAGGCCTGACAGCAAATCCGTTTGATTTGTTTGCCTGTGCATGAGTCATGTCGGGGGGGAGGAGGGGGGGGGGGGGGGGGAGGGATGGAGAATGTACACCGAAACCACCAGCGAAAAAAGGGCTGTTTAGGATAATCCAGTCGAAGTTCAAACACAGCACCAAACGTGTCAAACATGAAGCGAGCAAATCAAACAAACTGCTGTGCAGCTGGGTACCGGTGGTGTGGGAGGGGGTGGAAGGGGGGAGGGGGTGCAAAAAACAGCATGCTCATACGCGCGGCACATAAACACTCGCAGCGGGATCTTGGTACACTTGATCAAGTCGAACCAGCCAGCAAAAACGTCAAATATTGGCAGAGCTAAATCGTTGTATCAACTTCGCCGCTGCCCGTCCCCACCGTGACCTCTGCACCGTGATGGAAGTGCTTCCTGCCGAGGAGCAGCTTCAAGATGAAAATTTATCCGATGGTTAACAAAACGAGAGAGAGAGAGACCAAAAAACACACATCCAGTGCGTCGCACCGACGCTGAAGAAGCCGTGGGAAAATGCGATAAACATAAACAGTTGCACAGCTGGGGTGGGGCGACGGGGCGAAAAAAAAGCCGGGTGTACACACACACACACATACAGAGGAAAAAAAGAAGAAGCCACGCCGGAGACACTGGAAGGAAGGAAGTACTCAAACAAACTCCATTTGGATGCGAGGAAGAAAAGCATTTAAATGTGCCCGTTGGAGCAAGCGAGCGAGGGCGAAGCAACAACAGAAGCGGGCGAAAAAAAAACACATACACAGCGGGGCGAAAAACATTCGCTTGCCAAATATAAATAAATTTTGAGCTAAAATCGAAACAGAAGCACGGCATCATCATAGACCGGATAGATACGGGGTTGGCCGTGGTCGTGAAAAGCGCCACGCATGCACATTTCCCACCGAAAACCCTCCCGCACACACACACACATATCACTATTAAACGCGACATGTGTTTGCTCATGAATATTAATGAGCTCGAGCTCGCTCAGGTTCGCTCGCTCGCTCGTCGCCAGAAGTACCCGGGCTTTATTTCCCTCTTGGCTTTTGTGCTTCCAGCTTGTGCCTCCGCTGTCGCCGTTTATTTTTGGCTTGTTTTTTTTTTGTTTTTGCTGCTGCTTCCTCTGCTTCTTCTGCTTCTCCGCCCCACACGCTTTGACAAACGTCTCGGCCGTCGCGCGGGCGCGCGGGATATAAATAAGAAAAGTGGTGCTTAGCGTTTGGTTTCGTTTGTAGGGGCAGGCGGGATGGTGAAAAGGCGAAAAGTTTCGCTCAACCTGCCTCCCCCTTTTCCCAACCCACTCCCAGTGGCCTCCCGGTTCCTGGTTTGTGTGCGTGCGTGTGTGTTTGGTAGAAAATATGTACTACTATCTCCCACGCTCCCAGCACCGCGGGCAGCAGAACGCCAGCCGGGATTTATAAGCCACTACAGAAATCTCCTCCTCCCGTTTCGCAATCGGCAGCATCAGCCGGGAGCGGGAAAAGGATAGCGCACGGCGGCCCGCTCCGACCGAACTTATGGCGTAGTTCGGTAAGACGTGTGGATTAATGCTCCCGGTCGATTCTTGGCGCTAGATTAGCGCGCGCGCTCGCGTTCGCTTAAACTTTCGCCCGGCGTCGACGCCGCCAGGATAATAAGTTTTACGCCGGCGCGCGGGGCCATTTTACTGCAGCCGCGCTTGTCAACAGGTTCTAGCCGCGCGGTACGATTTCCACCTCTGGGCGGAAAGTTTGTCACACACTTATGGCGCGCTGCTGATTGCATACTTCCGGGCGTATGGAGAAATAAATTGCCTGCAAATTTGTAGTATTTTTTTGTTCCACCGTTTGTTAAGCTATGAAACAACTGATTACAACCGATGAAATCACTCACGTAAATTGTTTCAGTGGAGCCTAAATGTATGCAATTCTCTGGTTAAATAGTATAACAGGAGGATTGCATACATTTAGGCTCCAGGGAGATGATAATGTTGATCTTGATAATGATATTGATATTGATAATGATATTGAAAATTGAAGGGGTCGGATCATAACTTTAGACAGAAATAAGATTTTTGGCATATTTTTCGTACATTCTGTTACATTTCTTTACTATGTCAAGCTCACTGGCACATTGATACAATTGGTTATCGATTTTTACGACGCATTTGAAACGACTAGCATCGCAAAATATCAATTATCCAGCAACTTTCTGTATTTTTTTACATGCCTTGCAAGTGTTGGATCATCAATTGTTATACATCGTTCGAAAGATTATGTTTTCAGTATTATGTAGAAAACAATTGGAACCAAAACATGCTTCCAATTTAATACAAAAAATCGAAATATACGAAATTCCTTATTTACTGCCTAAAAAGTACATTACACAAAACATGATGCATTTAAAAAGTCATTCAAAAATATTCCTATATTATTAAAGAGAGTTACAAACTTCCTATATTTTTAATCAAAACTTAAAATGATTTTTAGTATCGAAAAAATGAAATTTCGCAAGTGGACGCATAGTTGGGTTAGAAGGAGCGACTTTGACGGTGGTGAAAAAGTAGTAATAGGGTGTGTAAAAATGTGAAAAATTCGTGACAGACGCACATTGCTACTATCTACAACTTAGTATAGTATTATTTTTATCTCAGGCGGGCGTATAGTTATATTACCGAGTGTATTGCATACTTTCAGGGTGATAAAAAGATTATTTTTTTTAATTAACTTATCCATTTATTTATTTTGAATTAATTAATTAACTTGATAATTTATTGATCTGATATGGAGTGGATGATATGAAGATAGTCCAGAAAAAAGTTAAATAATAGCCTTATATGTTAACGACTACTTCAGACGCGGTTTTGGATTACTTTAAAAAAATCAAAGTAAATACGTTTTTTCAGCATAATTTTGTTCGATTTAAGTTTGATTTAAAAAAAACGCCTGCACTTATGCAATACGGCTCGCACCATCTCATGCGTCTTAGCCGAGACACCCCCTTAGCCGAGACACCCCCCAGAACGCATTCTGATCGAAAATTCTAAAAAGGGACAGTTTATATGAAATTTTTAAAAAAAATGATATTAAAATAAATTTAAATGCTTCACAGAAGAAAAAAAAACAAATAATCCATCGAGTAGCCACAAAGCTACTGCAAACGTAAACTCGTAGCGCCATAATGGTTTGATTCACCAAAGCGGCTGTAGATAAATTATGCGCAAAACAAACGGAACAAAAAATATTATAACACAGCCCCGCATCGCAGCCGTGCTCTTGTTACCGCGCGGCGGCCCAATTTTTCGGCACAATACGGCTCGTTTGCTCTCGCCGGCAAACGTCTCTGTCGAACGCGGCTGTACCCACGAGTGCGGGAGTTTCGGTGCGCTTCCGTGCACGCCTCCTCGCACGCCTCCTTGCACCCGCCGAAACTCGCGCGAAACAAAACTGAATAGCGCTGAATAGAAAAGAAAATTCGTCCGGCAAGTGGAAAAATTTAATGAGCACTACCCGTTCCGCTGCCAGCAGCCGGCCGCACTGTCCGGGTGCATCGTCTGTGCTGCAGCGGACGGAAAGGGGGCCGACGAGAAAGGGGGCTAAAAAACCGTCGCACACACACACACACACACACACACACCCGAAAGAAAGAAATGCCACGACTTCAAACAAACTTTCAGCACGACTCGCTTGCGCAGCGCTCGTTGCTGGCACGAAGAAAGGAATTAATATTATGTGCAGCGTGTTTGCATTCCCATACCACACTTGCACACACACACACACACACACACATACAAAGAGACACACACACATACACTTATTCTCCAAAATGGGAAGAGGGGATAGAGCTCTGCGGTCGTGTAATTGTGAAGATTGGAACCATTATTTAGCCGCTGCTGCCGGTGTCTGACGTAAAGGGGATGAAATTTTACTCCCCTCCCACCCCTCCCACCACCCTCAACCAGCCCCCCCCCGCACCCTGAGGGCTGGAGAAAATCGATACGGAAACAAGTGCTCACAGGACCCGTTTCCATCGGGGAGGGATGTTTCAAACCATTTTCAGCCACCCACCCACCCCGAATTCCTGCTGCCGTGCTGCCACATATATCCTTTTGGGGTCGGCCACCCACCCCCCTCGGCACGTTTGCTCACTCGGCAGATATTTCTGTTATGTCATCGGACCGGTGCAGCGCAACAGTCCTTGCAGGCGAGGTCAAACAAGGACCTCTCTTCACATGCGCTCCCTCTTGCTGTCTCTCTCTCTCGCTCTCTCTCTCTCTTGCTTTCTCCCGAACGTCCTCGTTCTGCGGAACACCGGATTGTGCAACCGGAAAGGGGAACAGCTCGGCTTACAATTAACCTACACCGGCCTCCCCTTCAAATACAACCACCAACCCCCCCAACACACCCACTCTTAAACAAAACAACCCCTCTCCTCCCCCCACCCCCCACACACACTCACGAAAATCGTCGAAATTCGACTACCACCCCAACCGGGCGAATGTGAAGGCCAGGGTTCGGTTCCAACACAAACACGCTTCGCAAAACCACTTGTTCCTGGGCGAAACTCCACCCTCCACCCACTGTGCGCACTATCCCTGGCCCTGACGGGCGTCCTTGCGAAGCGTAAGCGTAATTGTGCAAATTTGTGTACATTTATTTCAGAATAAAAACTCAAATATTTAACATCGTGCCTGGTGAACGCTCTTTCCGCCCCTTTTTTGAGGGCTTCCCCCTCTTGTAGCGGGAGGAGGGGAGGGGGGAGTGGTTTGTTTCACATTTCACACCCTCGTCGGCGTCCCGGCCACCCGGCGCCCCGTTGCCCTTTCCTTTTGTAACGGAAGCGGCGTGGGGTGAGAGTTCCATATAGGCGCGAGCGTTTTTTTTTTCTGGCTTGTGTGCCAAATTGAATGAGTCTTTTCTCTCCGTTTGCCCTTCATTAGATTGACGCAGCTTCACCTATGCCAAAAAGGAGGGGTTAAAGCACACACACGCACACACCAAATTTTTGCACTCGAGAACCTGAATTTGGCAAAAAAAAAACGCGCCTTTTGTGCTTGAAGGTGGGCTGTGTGAGTGGTTTGATACAATGTTTTATTCTCGGCATTATTTCAAGGACACTTTCGGCCCCTTCACTACGATGCGTGCAGTAAAACGGACAGGGTGAGCTACTTTCAGCTTCGTGTTGTGCACGTTGCACACATTTTGGCGTAAAACTGTTTCATCCGCCCGAAGGTATGCAGTGTGCACGACAGACCTTGGCAGTTATGAGTAAAGTGATAAAGAATGAAGTGAAGTAAAATAACGCAAAACATAGTAAAGCCCTGCACAGTGAAATAAGTTAAGGAAAAATGAAAAGTAGAAAAGCAAAGCGAAAAGAAGTAAAGTTCAAACAAACAGGAAAGATAAAGTAAATTAAAACGAAGCGAACTGAATAAAAGCAAAACAAAGTCAAGTGATATAAAGCAAAACAAAAGCATAGTAAAACAAAGTTAGTTAACTCAAAACATGGTAAAGCGCAACAACGTGAACTAAATCAAAGAATAGTGAAAAGTAGATAAGTGAAGAGAAGTGAAATAAAGTAAAATAAAGCAGGTAAGATAAAGTAAAGAAAAACAAAGTGAACTAAACAAAAGCAAAACAACGTGCAGAAAAAACAGTGAATAACAATAAAAATAATTCCAGCAGAGCATTGCAAAGTGCAACAGAATACAACAAAGTATAGTGAAGTAATATAAAGTAGAAAAAAAGTGAAGTAAAGCGAAATGAATTAAGCAAGGTGAGGTACAATAAAAAAATGCCATGTAAGCAAACTGAAAGCTAAATAAAATAAACAGCAGTGAACTTAGCAACTAAAGCAAAACACGCGGAACTAAAACAAAGCGAAACAAACAAAAGTAAAGCAACATAAAATGAGTTGAGCTGAAGCAAAACAAATTAGAGTGAAATACCTACAAGAAAAAAGGAATGTAGTGACTCACTCACAGCAACTCTAAGCCATTACAACAATAACATTTTGAGGAATAAAAAATGGCATTCAAAATGGCGCAGGCCATCCGGTTTTCATGGGGTTGCATTATGCACGCTGCGTATGCACCTGTATGACATTCTTGTACATTGAAAAACTCTCACCCAAACACACAAAAACGCGCGCACACACACACACACACACACACACACACACTCGTCAAAAAGCTAACACCGGATACACATAAGGCGCGAGAAAAAAAAGAATATAAAATAGAGAAGAAAAAAATCCCTTCCCAGCAGGTGCGGGTAAGTGCGCACGTTAATTGGAGCACTTGCCATTGAATGGTAGTGAAAGGCGTGGGGGTTGTGGGAAGGAACTGAACTTTTCCCCATCCCACTGGCACCCCCCCCCCCCCCCCCCCCCCCCCGCCCTGCACTAACGCCTCGTGCAATCCAAGCAGCCCACCCACGGAGTGTTCATTTAGCATAATTTTAAAAAGCAGAAGCACAACTTCCCCCTTTTTTCCCGGCTGGAGATATTAAGAGTTTCTTTAAAGCAAACCCCGCTCCGGCTCGTGGGCGACACTCCCCCCCCCTCCCTCCCTCCCTCCCCCAACGGGGTGGTGATGCGCTCCGGATGCGCCTAACGCAATGCTGCACGACAGCCAGGCGGCGCGTTCGGCACCGGGAGTGAGTGTATTTGAATTTCAAACGGAAAGTTGCTATTTGATTTAACCCGGTGGAGCGAACGGAACCACCCCCCCCCCCCCCCCCCCCACGATGGATGCAGATTGCCCCCGATCGCGCACTAACGCTTCCCCTCTCTAGGAGGCACGTGGCGGTTGGTTGCGGTAGACACTGACGCTCGTTAAGCACTTTAGCTGTATCCTTCACTTCCTGCCGTTCCACACTTCCTTCTCGTTTCGTCGCCGAATTCCAGAAAGAAGTTTGCACCCCCCCTTCCCCCCCACCTCCCCCTTTTCCCTGACACGCTTCGCTGCACCCGGGGGAAGCATCAACATGGCATGAATGGAAGTGAGTGCGCCATCAATGGCACAGCGAGACAGACACACACGCGCGCGGAGGGAAACCTGCTTTTAAAAGCTATTGGAATGGAGCACACGAGGGGGGGTGGAATGGGGAGGGGGGGCAGACGAAACGGAACAGCACAGGCCGAATCGTGAAGTGCTTGGTGGCAGAAATTGCTCGATTTCGGCAGGGCCGCCGAAAGGCTGCAAACAAAATGGTTTCCCAACTCCTCCGTGCCTGTTGAAAGCATGCTCGCCTTCCCTCTCTCTCTCTCTCGCCCTCTCACTCACTCCCAGCGGGTGAATAATCTGTCACGCAACTTCCATACGTTCGGCTTCGCCTCGTCCTTTTTATCGCGCCGGCTATTGTCTCCGGTCCATTGTAAGCCCGCGTGAAGCCCCGCTAATGTCGGCACCGTTTTTCGCCTCTTCCGCGTTCGCTTCCGGGCTTCGTTTTGTGTGCAGCACGCTCGTTTCACTGCCATCCTTCGTTCGCTACCGGTGGTTGGCTCGATGGGCAGTGTCTTACCACTTCGCCTGGAGCGCTTCTTACGAGCGTTCTTTCACTTACAGGTTTTGGCGGGGTAAAGAGCTGAATCCTTGAAGCACACAGTCGTAAAACACATAAGAAAAATAAGAGTTTGAATAATTTGCATAGGCTAAAAATCGCTTTTGAATAAAGAAAAAATGACCTATTAAATCTGCTATAAAAATAGTCAGGACACAAACCCGAAGTGCTCGAAATATTATTACACATTTTATTATTTAACGAATCGTAAATAGAGATACATTATACATGTTATTACATGTTTTTTAAGCAAGTATAAGCTTATTGAATCGAAATGAATTGAAAATACAATGTGTACTTGATTTATGTACGTATATTTTACTAATTATAGCAATCACTCAAACTTTACGATTTTATGGCATTTTCTCCCTTGCCATCTTCAGATCGAATGCAGGTCGAAAAAAGCTTCGAGATAAGAAAAATACATAGAGAAGTAGCTATACTTCAAACAACAATGCTTAATGCTATCGAGTACCCTCATTAGCAAGCTCCTGCTTCTCGACTTTGGATCGGTCTCACTAGCAATTAGAAGAAAAAAAATCCCACTTCTGCTAATAGCCAGCCGAGCCGTGCTGGTATGACTGATTAGAAACGCATTTTGCTTATACCACCGAAGCGAGCGGGAGCAAAAAATAAAACTTCTGAAGACACGCACTGCTCGTCAATGGCCGGTCGGGCGCCAAAACCCAATCCAATCGGTTCAAACCGTCTGCGGGCGATCTCGGCTTTATGCGGCCTATGTGCACATTAAAGTACCAGCATTCGCCTTCGGGGAGGCGCACATCGCATTGCTCGCTCGCATTGTTTCCACACATTCATTAGACAAATCGCTTTCCTCGGGTGGCACAGCGGCGAAACCTTCGATGCCGGACATACCGGACGTAGCCGGGCCCATGGTGCCTCTCGCATGAATGATGGAATTTCATCGTGATTTATGCCCGCGCGCTCGAATTAGCATTCGATACAAGGGGAGGCCGCGCGTTCCGGGTGGGCTTAGGAGGCTTTATTATCCGCTCTCTTATCTCGGGACGAATGGGGATTTCCGGGTGTAATTTCTTATTGTCTGCCAGCTTGCTTCACGGTCGCGATCGAACCGGACAAACGGAACGATTGGGCCGCCGCGGTAAATAGGACAGTAAAAGTTTTGCTGACGGATGCGGGATTTCTTTCTTTTTTTATGTGTTCATGGGAATGTGGGCAGTGAAGATGGTAGATAAGAGGGCCACTTCTTTTGGGACAAGCGATAGAAACGGTTGCATGTGTCTAGTTCATCGAACGAAGCGTCACGCAGAGGTCAATGAGGTTACACGAAAACGATCCCGAGCTACTAAATCGTTATTAAGACGTTCCAATGTTTGATAAAATCTGTACGACCAAGGGATATCACATTAATAATATGTTGATCTCGAATTATAAACGGAATAAAATAGGATTTGACAGAAAAAGTATGAAATAACACGTTGGTGTAGTGCAGATTGCATGCATTCAGGCGCAAACTCACATTATCACCCTATAAGCATGAAATGATACGCTTAAGCCATCATTGCTTCGTCAAGTCTTAACGAAGGACGCTACGTTGCGCCACAAAGTATGCAATACGCCATTCTCGATGTAAAATCTGCCCGAATGTATGCAATTTACAATCCCAAAGCTTTATAAACGCACTATTCACGCTTTTTTAGCCGGATTTTAGTAATTCGCAACAAATTAACAGCTTAAAGTTAATTTTTAACACTCAAAACGTTTAACCGAAGCGACTTACCTCCTCAAGCCCGATGTATCATTAGAATGTTTCTTTTAAAAAAAACGATAAAACAAGACTCGCTCCGGGCTAGTCTGTATAACACTTTGAGTTTATTTAAGTTATTGATTTTCATTCCGCTCGTCCGCTCCCGCTCCCACCCCACGCTCTCCACGCTCGCCGCGATCAACCAAAGCGAATGGTGCGCCCTGCCCACCTCCACACCTAGATCCAATAGTTTGCGTTTTTGTTTTGTTTTTGTTTTTGCTTTGTTTTCCAATGCTCACAACGATTCTGTGGGGCGGGGAGAGGTGCGGAGAGGGGGGTGGTTCACATGTATTAGTATGTTAACGGGTGTGTGTTTGTTTTTTTTAATAGTTTGTTTTCTTCCTCCTGTGGCTCCGTGTGTTTTCTTCCTCTCTATGGTTGCGGGGTTCGGTTTTGGGTCGCTTTAATTTAACTATTTGCTCTTTGCGTACGGGAAAATGCGATCTAGATGAATATATGAGTAATTCGATTCGTTTCGCAAACTGCAACTGTGCGGGTTCCTCTTTTCTACTTTCTGCCACCATTTTGTTCGTTCCTCTGGTTGACTGTTTTCATGCCAACATGTAAGTGTATGAGTGTGTGTGTGTATATATAGTTTTGCTAGTGTTTGCTTTTCATGTGTGAGTGTCTGTGCCGATGCCTGCCGAGCTCCGTTGCAAACAGCGCAGAAGCAACTGACAGAGCCGGCCCGAGGAATACTGAACTGTCAACGTGTGTTTAGTAGTCAACCTGTCAAGTCAACGGTTTTAAGTAGTTTTTTTTTCTTTTTCTTCTTCCCTTACCTATCCGTGTACTCGGTCCCTTATCCCCGTTCTCTCATCCGCCCATTCCGATTCTCCCCCGCCGTAAATCATTGAAGCGACCGTCCGCAAACAATTTAGATATCCAAGCGATTTAACACATTCGATCAAACTGGCATTAACACACTCACACACCGTACGGTGACTCGCGTGTATATGCTATGTATATCTTTATATATATCTAGTTTTGTTTCTTGTCTCATTTATATATATAATATATCTATGTTTATATATATATATATGTATATTGTTTTCTCGTCGTTCTCGTCTTTACCTCCCGTGTGCCCCCTATATGGATTATTTTTAGTTTATCTTTATTGCGCGATATCATCAGCGGGTCTCGCTCACCGTCACGGTTTTTTCTTCCGGGTGTTTATAATCTACTCAACTGTTCTTACTATGTCCGATCGGTGATAGCAATAGCATTGTTGTTTACGAATTCAACCATTACACTTACGTTGTTTTGTTCACTTCACTAAAGGGTTTTAAGTTTCATGTTTAAATGTTCACTACTGTTACGGTAAAGGAAAGTAATGCCTTCCCCTCAACCGGCGTCAACCGACATCCGAACGCAAAAACGAATCGTCTATCCCCACAACCCGTCCTCAACAGCCTGCAAACGTCGTTCGAATTTCGGGTCCTTCGAACCGGAGCGAGCGAGCGAGCGTAGGCGCTGCCGAACGTTAAAACTTACACACGGAATGACACGGAATGAGATGTACCCCCTTTTGTTTTGGAGAAGGTGCGTGCAGTGGGTCTGTCGGTTTGGAAGGAGCCGATTTGCGACACTGCTGCGCAATAAAGGAAGCGTGTGGCGCGAATGTGTGGCCGGCACGCGTTGGAATGTCTAACATGATATGTCACCGTACGAAACAAGCGTGTAACAGAACAGATCGGAACCTAAACACTAGCAGTTTAACAGCCCTAACCACCCAGCCTGTACCGCGTTGTAGCTATTTCTTAACTCGCACACACACACTTCAACGAAACGGTTCGTTCCTACCGGGGGTTTGGGTCAGATTGGTCGAAAACGCGTTATAGGGGAGGTGCGTTCGTCGCAGGAAGTGCTAGCATTACTAGGCAATAACACTACAACGCTTGACTACGTATCTCATAGTAACCTTGTCACGCTTGTCCATGTGACCTGCCCTGACGTATGTACAGTGAGTGAGTGGCTGCATTCCGCCGCACCGGGCGATACGGTGTGCGTGTGCACGTGGCGGGTAGAGGATAGAGGTTACGGCAACGCCAGAACTCGCAAAACAAACGGCATCAACGCATGCGTGAGCTCCAACAAAACATACAGCGAGTCCGATTCGCACCGACAAGTCTCGCCGCTCTCCCTGGATGTCCGTGCATGTGTGGGTGTGTGTGTTCGGTGCTGTTGACGTGCCCTCTAGTACGTGCCTAATTAATATCTTACTCTGCAACTGAGACTTCCGCGAACACCTGCGAGCACACACACACACACACACCACTGCAGGCAACATCCACCGGCCTGCTTCGTCAGAATCGAAATCCGCACGCACGCCTCCGTTGAGTGACGCGACCGTCCACGTCCCTGGTGCTATGTCCCGTCTTATTGTCCAACTAATATAATTCAATAACAGCTATAGGTTCTGCTCCGTATGTATAATGTATGTATATGCGCGCCTCCACCATACACCTGCGCCGGTGTATGTGTGGCATGTGTCTTGTGTCTTGTATATCATATGCTAGAACCCCTAGGGTGTGAGTATGCAGTATAGTATATCGTGCGTCAATCTGCCTTCATCGCTAGTCAATCATCGATTCTTGCGTGCGTCAGTGTATTCGTTCTGTTTTTTTTTTAGTTGGAATCGGAATCGGAATCACTCGGTGCGATCGGGGTCGTCGCCATTGGTTGCTCCTCCTGAATCGGTTGCTTGGTGACGGTCGTTGCCGCCAGGTAGGGATTCATCGACTCACCGGTGGTGTGCTCGATACCAACGCTGTTCGAACGAATGATGAGTTGGACGTTAGTTGGAGGGGAGTTGGAGTTGGTCTAACCCGTACTTACCGGTACTCGTGGCGGGCGAGATAGCGCACGTACTTCTCCGGCGGCTCGTCGCTCTCGGAGTCCTGCACGCTCACCGAGCGCACGGTCGTGTGCGAGGCCTGCGTTGCCGGCATCGTGAACTCGACGTACGCGTACGGTGCGAGCTGCTCCGGGATCTGGTCGAAGCTGGTCAGCGCCATCCGGCAGACGAGCTGGTGCGTCGTGTACGCGCCCTGGCCCTCCTTCGGCAGCCGCGGACACCGCCACACGATCGCGCGGTGGTGATGCTCGTACTTCGCCTGCCCGGACGTCACCTCGATCAGCGACTCCTGCAGCGTGTCGACCGTGCCGAGGATACGCTCGATGCCCTTGATCTTGCCCGTGCGCCGATGGGCCGACTTGACCGAGCCGTACCTGTGGGAAAGAGAGAGAGAGAGCGAGTTCGTGAGTAAGCCGCGAGTTGCGAGCCGCGCTTGATACCGACCGGAAGTGTTTCTCCACGCGGAACAGATAGATCCAGCACTCCGGGATCGGGAAGCGTATCGACACGTCCTCGCACGGGATCTGGCCGAGCTTGCGGGAGGCGAAGCCGGGCACGAGGACGTCCGCCCGCAGCTCCACCTTGTTCCCGGTGACGCACCAGGTCGCCTTCAGCTGCAGCGGCAGCTCGCGGTTCTTCGGCGGCCGGATGCGGAACCGCATCAGCTCGATGTAGCACGCGTCCGGCGGCTTGAACTTGATCGTGCGGCTCCGCTCGTACTCGTCCTGCTGCACGCAGTTGTGGAACTCGACGCCCTCCAGCCGGATCCACTCCTCCGTCACGACCGGGATGATGTCGTGCCGGCCGACCACCTCCTTGCCCTGCCGCCAGAGGTCGTTCACGCCGAGCTCGATGTCCGGCATACCTGTTCATGGAGAAAACAAGATATTAGCGCCATCACCGAACATTAGGACGCAAGAAGCGAACCGTACCGGTCAGGAAGGCGAGGAAGAACAGCCGGACGCGCGCGATCTGCTTCAGCACGTGACCCTCGGCGTCCTGCTCGACGTACAGCTCGTCGACCGCCGTCACCTGCACCTCCTCAGTCTTGTACGTGAGCGCGCGGTCCCGGTGGACGTGCATCTTGAACAGGGCCTCCTCGATGCAGACGGAGAACTGCTTCATGTCCTCGTAGTTCATCGAGCCGAGCTTGAACAGCTGCGAGATCTGCGGCGCGTGCTCGACCGGCAGGCCGAGCTTCTTCAGGTCGCTGCCGAGCTCCTTCACGCCCTGGTAGTCGCCCTGGATCGCGTACGCCGCGAACTGGCTCAGCTTGTTCGTCAGCCGCTCCGCCTTCGTCACCTGGCCGGGCCGCACGCCCGGCCGCTCCTTGTAGAACACGTACTGCAGCTTCACCGTGAAGATCTTGCCGAAGTTGTCGTACTGCTGCGCGCCGATCTCCGACACGGAGTAGCACGCCTGCAGCGGCAGCTCCTGGAACGGTTCCTTGTCAGTGGCCGCGTTCAGCAGCTGCAGCACCGGACTGTCGCCCTGGTACACCAGCCGGATGCAGATCTTCTTCCAGAACCGCTGCCCGGTGATCTTCTTCTTGTTCGGCTGGCGCAGCTGCATCTCCCAGCCGTCGCCGTGGTAGATCACGCGCGGGAAGTCCTCCAGCGGCTGCGACACGTCCTCGTCGAACAGCGGCGTCGGCGGCGTCTCCTGCGAGTCCGTCCGTTCCAGCTGCGGTTCTGGAAGAATGGGAGCAAAGCAGAGCAACATTAGTCAGCGGTCGTTCGCCACGGTCAGAGCGCAGCATCGTGTTGCTTACTGTCCGGCATGCTGACGGGGATCGGCTCGACGCCCTCATCGCTGCGCTCGAACGGATTCACGCGCGGCGACGAGTCGCCCGAGTAGATGGACGCCGTCTGCGGGCTTTTCGGTGGCGGTGCAAGAGCCAGCGCCGCGTACGTCGTCTCCACGCCCTCCTTCGGCCGTATCACCACGCTGAACTCCCTGCCCTCGTCGGAATCGCGCGAATGCGACCTGCCGAACGGTGTGCCCTGCAACGCGGAAGAGATGGTCATGTGTGCTCTTAGCAGAATCGTTGGAGAAGGTGAGGAGATTCATGGAGCTTCCGAGGAACAATGAATCTTTGCAGGTGGATGCTTGGAGATCTGGAGACTCATAGATCTCCATGGAAATTAATGACTCCTTCAGGATCCATGAGACTTTCAAGATGACCCAAGTACCCCCACGCTCCCATTCGCTTACCTCCGGTGCCGGTGGTGCCTGCATGCTCAGGAACGGATCGTCGAAGCCGTCTTCGTTGCCGAACCCGTCGCCTTTCGCGTCGTCAAAGCCTCCTCCACCACCAATGCCAACCGGTGCTCCAGTGCCCCAGGCATCGCCACCGAACGCGTCCAGCTCGCTGGCGTGTCCACCGCCGCCGCCACCACCACCACCTCCACCGGTAGTTCCCCCACCAAGATCGCCATCGTCCAGGAAGATGTTCTCGGCCCGGGCGGTACCGCCAGCCGCCTGTCCACCACCCTGTCTACCCTCGAACTTCGCCGCGAACGAATCGAACGCGTCCGGCTCGGGCGGGTTGTTGTTGTTCGCGAGGTTCGTCGCACCGAACAGCTCGTGCGCGTAGTCGGCCGGGGCGGCCGTCGGGGCCACCATCTCCACCGTGTCGTCCACCATCGCGAACGGGTTGACGGTGGCGGCCGTCCCGTTGGTGCCACCGATCAGCTGATCCTGCAGGGTCGCCCCGTAGTACGGGGCGGCCCCGGCGCCGAGACCGTCGTCGTACGGTGGCTGCTGTTGGTCCACGTGGTTGTAGTCGGCGTCCGGCTCGAGCGGTTCCGGTGCGGCGTCCAGCTCCACGTCCATCGCGCCGGCCGGCGCCCGCTCGAGGTTCACGATGCTGCCCGACACCGAGCTCGGGATGTTGCCGGACGTGATGTTGGACCCGGTCGGGCTGTACTCCGACGACATCTCCGAGCGCATCGCATCGCTCGGATCGGAAGCGGGCGCCACCTCCAGCACGATCTCCGGCGACGGTTCGACGAACGCGTCGTGCTGGGGTGGATCTTCCGGCTCCAGGGACTCCACCATCGGTTCCGGGTCGACCTCAACCGGCTCGAACGGTGCTGCAACGTGCGGCGGCGGCGGCGGCGCCTGCTGCGGTACGACTGCCGGTGGCGGCGGTTTCGGCGGCGGACCCGGTGCCGGCGCGGCTGGAGCCGGCGCCTGCACGACGGTCGCCAAGTTCTCGGCGAGGTTCGGCACGAAGGTGGCACCGGGCGCCCCACCGGCCCCGGTGGCCGGTGCCGGCACGCTCCCACCCAGCAGATCGTCCAGGTCGTCGCTGAGCAGGTCCGGCCGGTGGGTGACCGGCGCCGCCATCGGCGCCGGTGCCGGCTGCGCCGGCTGCGAGAACAGCGACAGGATGTCCTCCTTCGTCTTCGGGGCCGGTGGTTTCGGTGGTGCGGCCGGCTTCGGCGTCGGCCCCGGGCCGAACAGATCGAACAGGTCCGGTTCCGGGGCGGCCGGTGGGTTCACCGGTGAGGACGGGGCGGCCGGTGAACCGCGGGGTGGCGCCGGACGGGGCGGCGGCGGCCGGGGACGTGGGGGTGGCGGTTTCTGTTGCATCGCCGGGGTCGGGTCGTCCGCGAACGGGTTGTCCGCGGCCGGGTTCGGACCGGCGACGCCCGTCCCGAAGTCACCGAAGTCCCCGGGCGTCGGGCTGGGCGAGTGGAGGTCGCGCATCGAGACGGGGCTCGGGGTGCGCGTGACCGGGATCTTCTGCAGCAGGTTGGTGCTCGTCTGGTCGAGCTGGTCCGCGATCGAGCTGATCAGCTGCTGCGTCGCGGTCGACGGCGGTATCGGGCGCGGCGGTACCGGTTTGTGCGGCCGCGGTCCCCCGCGCACCAGCTCGTCCTCGCTGGAGTAGAGGGCGGCGGCGGCGGCGGCACCGTCCGGATCCATCAGCGCGGCTGTGGTGTTGGAACCGAGGTGGAGGTGCGTCGGTTTCGGTATGATCAGGTCGTCCTCCTCGTTGATCGTGGTGTGGAAGAAGTTGGCGTTGCTGCCGCCGTCCGCGTCCGGCGCGGCGGCCGTGGTCGCCGTCGTCGCCGTCAGCACGTCGTGGTCGCTCGCCATAAACAGCTGCGCCCCGGACGTCACGACGACGGTGTCGCCGGCCCCGAACAGATCCAGTGCCGCCGTCACGGCCATCGGTTCCTCCTCGCCGCCGCCGCCGCCAAAGTCCGCGAACGGGTTACTGCCGCCCTGCGCCAGGAACGGGTTGTCCTGGGACTCCTCGCCACCGTCAGCCGCGCCGTCGTCACCGAACAGGAACGGGTTCGGCGTCGGGTCGCCGCCCGACAGCGCCTCGTCGTCCATCAGGAAAGGGTTCGCCATGTCTACTGGTCGATCAGCTCACTCTCGAGCAGCTTTATCTCCGCCCGGCCCGGTCCCAGGCTCGGCACGAACGACGTATCGAACGGGTCGATCTCCTCCGGCTCGCCGGCTCCACCCGCTCCGAGATCGAGCGAACTGCTGCTGGCCTGCGGTGTCAGCACCTTCACGAACACCGAGCTCGCCTCCTGCGCACCGTCCGACAGGATGTCCGACACGACACTGCTAGCGACCGGCGGGATCAGCTCGTCCTCCAGCAACTTCAGCTCGGCCCGGCCCGGCTGCAAGTTCACCGCGATCGACGTATCGAACGGGTCCGACTCGACCGGGGGCGCTGCTCCACCACCGCGCGCCGGTGTCAGCACCTTCTGCAGGTGTTCGCCTTCTCCGCTCACACCGAGCAGATCGGACGCACGGCCCTCGGCCGGTACGGGTTGGTCCGCGCGTGGATCAAACTCCGGATCGGAGAGGCTCCGGTTCAGGGACGCACTGTTTAGCTCCTGCTCGAGCAGGCTCAGCTCGAGCTGCGTCGGTGCAACCGACGGCACGAACGACGTGTCGAACGGGTCGACGTCCGCGTCCGGTAGCGACGGTTCGCGGTTGTAGTACGGCGTCAGCGGCTTCTTCGCGATCGACTGCTCGCCGTCGAGCTTCAGCAGGTCCGGCGTCGGCACGGCAAACACGACCGACTTGCTGCGGTTCGCCCCGGCTCCACCGGTCGCCGCGATGTGCAGACTCAGCGACGACTTGCGCTGCGCGAGCGACTGGAAGTCCTCCTCCGTGCGCGGCTGCTGCTCCTGCTCCTGCTCCTGGTCGCTGCCGGCGCGCGGATCAAAGTCCGGGTCGCTCAGCGAGTGGCTCAGGCCGGTCGCCGGTGCCGGGTTCGTCAGCAGCTCCTCCTCGAGGAACTTCAGCTCGGTCTTGCCCGGCGCGACAATGAACTCGACGTCCGAGGTGTCGAACGGGTCGTGGCTGGCGCCGGTCGCCGCCGGCTGCGCTGGGCCCGCTCCCGCACCCGTACACTCGAGCGGGGCGTGCGCTATCGACGCTAGGTCGGTGCTGCTGCCGGACAGCAGATCCCTGGTGAGCGCACCGGCTCCGGCCACCTGCAGCGAGCTGCCACGGGCGCTGGGCTGGGCCGCCGAGAACAGGTCCGGCGTGCTCGGTCGCTCCGGCGTCGGTTCGGTGGCGCGCGGGTCGAAGTCAAAGTCGTCGTCGTCCGCCGGGTCGGCCGCCCGCGGATCGAACTCGTCGTCCTCGACGGCGGTCGCCGGAAGGATGCGCTCGACGAAGCCGGTATCGAACGGGTCGTCAACCGGGCCGTCCTCGAACTCGTCGAGATCGACCACCGGTAGGTCCTGCGCTTTGGAAGCTGAAGTGGGCGAGGAAACGAAACGCAAGTGTTACATCACGGCTTGGTACAGTGTTGCACAACATCAATACAAGATGTCAACTTGCCTCAAAACCATGCACCCCGAACAGCAGAACCCGAATTTTCAACTCCATTGCAATGATTTTCAACACTACTACTATCGCGCATTCCCAAGTGTCAAACTCGTACAAAACGTAAACAAACTATTTACTGTGATCCGTTCCTAACCCTCACTAGCGCAGCGATTTTACTGGGTTAAGTAAGGTATTTTTCTTACTTAAACACAATTTTGACAGCTACAAGCATCCCTGGAGCAAAACACAAAACACAAGAAACGAACGCTATGAGAATAAATCCTTCATTGTTGATCGATCGGCACTGACATCAACGCCAGCCATCACTAGTGATGCAATAGTTTGATCGTTGATGTCGTTTCGTCCTGCGGGCCAACCTCACCCACCTCATTACTGGTTTTATTTGCACAACCGACGAAAGAAACACTACTACAACACAATAAACCATCTTTTGGTTGCTCGTGCCACTGCTAAATTAGCATATTCGTCAGATAAAGCTGAAGTTTACTGGATAACAGCGAGTGTATTCCGATCAAAACAATAGGTTTGTTTTGATCGCAGTGGTCTTCTTACTCCTTTCGCTTTTTGCTGTCAAATCGTGCTGAACGAACTGACCGGTAGTATAAATGAGCCTTGAGGTTAAGAATCTACTTAGAAAGGACCAACGTGTTGAAATTCGTTACAATGGACTGGAACGTCTTGCTGACAGCACAGAAAAAAAGCTCCTGGATCTATCTTACCTTGCGAGTCGCCGATCAGTAGCTCAAAATCGTCTCCTCCGGTGAGTGCAGGTGTGCGCTTGTTGAGGTCGTCAAACTCGTCTAGGTCGAGCTGTTGGCCGGCAGCGTTTTCGGCTGCGGCGATGTGTGCGTTCGCTTCGTCGTGCCCCTCGCGCTCTTTCTCCTCCTCCTGCTGCTGTTGCTGCTGTTGCTTCTGAAGCGTCAGGTGCAGTGAGACACTTAGGTCGATCGGGACGTCCGCCGGCAGATCACCGGAGTCATCGAGTAGGCTGAACGCCTGTGGCTCCTCTGCGATCTGCTCACCTGCCCCACCGACCGCGGCCTCTCCCTCACCGGCCTGCCGCTGCTGCTCACCCTCGTCGAAGCTGGCGAGCAACAGGTTCTGGATGCCGCGCCGCTGCCTGTTGCCCTTCGTCGACCCGGTGCCGACACTCTCAACGCGCCCGATAAGTACCTCAACGGCCGAGCCGATGCTCACGAGCTTCTTGCCGCGCTTCGAAACCTCCGGCCCCTTGATGACCTTCTCCGCGTACGAGGTGTCGAACGGGTCCTCACCCTCGTACGACTCGTGCTCTGGCGACTCCGGGACGTACGCGATCGGCAGCTCCCCGCTCGCTATCGCATCGATGTAGCCGGTGTCGAAGATGTCCTCCTCCGCCTCCGAGTTCGGTTCCGACTCCGAGAGCTCGACGACCGCGTTGATGAGCTCCTCGGCCGCCCGCTGCTCCTCCCGCGCCTTGGCCGCCTCGGCCGCCCGTTCGCGTTCCGCCTGTTCGCGCTGCTCGCGCTCCTCGCGCTCGCGCGCCTCCTGCTCGACCCGGGTCGGGACCTTCTGGAAGAACGAGGTGCTCTTGATCCGGTCGAGGTCGCCCTGCGTCTTCTTCAGCACCGAGTCAATGCCACTGGTGAGCGCGGCGAACTTGGACCATTCCTCGTCGTTCTCGCCGGACTTCTCGCCGGTCCCGCCCGGTTGGTCCTCGCTGTCCGATGGTGCCGCCGAGTTGAGCGCCGACTGGTTCTGGTGCTCCCGGCGGTACTGCTCGAGCTCCTCCTCGGTAAAGAGTTCCTGGTCTTTCTTGGACTTTTTGCCTTTCTTTTTCTTCTTCAGTCCTTTGGGTAGCTTAAGCATTATCTAAACTACCGAGACATCGAAGCGTCTGCAAAGGAAGAGACAGAGAAATGGAGAGGGGGATAGAGAGAACGAGGCGGTTTTGGAGCAGATGCAGTGAGAAAAATCAATACACGCTTTGGTCGCGTTTGTTCCAAGCGCGCACCCAGTTATCGATTCCAGCAACACAAAAAAACCGTTCTTCCAATCTCCCACCTCCATCTTGGGCAAGGAACGGCCGCCGCGTTACATAATCCGTCGAAAAACTCGCACTGGTCCCTCACGGGGTTCAAGGTCGTCCGTATTTCGAAAACCCGCAGCACAAACCACCAACAACGGCACGAACGGAGAGAAGAAGAAAAAAACGTCCGGTGTACCGCTCAGGCTCAGAACAGCTCGTCGAAAGCGGCAGGCCGAGAATCTTGGAACCCGACCGACGCCACCCAGCGGAACGGAACACTTGCGCCTCTAGGTGCAATCTGCGGGCACAGAGTGTGTTGTCGACTTGGAGTAAGGCACCACGACGGCTGACGCCGGAGAATGACGGGTTGCGAAGTTCTGGCCAGCGTACAGCTGCGTTCTACCAGGAACGCAGACTCGACTTCGGGACACGGTGGAAGGAACCGGATCCGTACGAAACGAGCCCAACTGTACGCACGGTGGTGAGGAGGACGCACGCGTGCGTACACGTTGTTTGTCTGCTTGTATGTGTGGGCCCCAAAGTATGTGTGTGTGCGCGCACGCTTTTATGTGTGTGTGTGTGCCTTTTAGACGCTCGGATCGAAGTGACAATTATACAAGTGTCCTAGAACTGCTAGTACATCTCCGAACGATGTAAACCCTCCGCCGGAACACTCTCGAAGGGTGAGATAATACAATTCCCGCTCCCTGTTATGCACCACGATGGGACATCCTGCTTCCTGCTCTCGCTCTCGCACATCTCACACATCTCCGCCTACACTATCGATTCGCCGAGGTACCGCACTGGAAGCATCTCGTACACCTCCCTGCGCACCGCTTAATAATGCACTTTAATTGGCAATGTCCGGCCAGGATGCAGGCAGCACTGCGACAAGGGAGGATGTGGTTGATTGCCTCTGGCAGGATGTACGGCCGACCACGGCGGTGATGCTACTGGGTGATGCACATCCGAGTTGGTGGATTCCAGCAGCGGGAGAGAGACGTTTGGCACCAAGTGGGTCTACCACCGTTCGCAATTCGCGCAAACGCCGCGGCGCTGGCTCCACAATCATCTCCACAATCTCCGTCTCCCTCACGTGATGCTAGCAGTAGTTGGCCGTTCTGGGGGTTCAATCGCACACCGCAGAGTATCGATTTCTGCCGGGAAACTTGACACATTTTTCACCCTGCTCGCAACAAGCGCACCGCAAGCTCGCTCCGGGCAGATTAATTGAATAGGGTGCAGATGAGGGAAATTCGTTTCCTGTTTGGTGCCTATGCCTTACTTGAAACGTTCCGGAAAACGAGCTGATACCAGCAGAAACCACCTGACGTCGTGAAGTCGTCAGACGCTCCCACGTCGTGAGGTACTGCTGGAGATCCTTTTTTACAAAATACACACACACACGAACTCAGATATACAGACACCCCTACAGACACAAGAACTCTTTCTTATATTGTGTGTGTGTGTGTGTGCTTGTTTCTTAATTGTACATAAGATGCCTACTTACGTCTCCTCTTGAAGGGTAGAGCATAAGAACGCCTTTGTCGCGAGGTGTTGACTGATGGTGTGCGCTGCGCTTTCCAGGACTCTGACCGTAATCTCTTCTCCCGTTTATCACACTACTATCTGTTCTTTTCGAACAAACTCACACATACACTCCAGTACACGGTTCGGTACACCTGTATTCAGTTCTCCTGCGGGCAGGGTTGAGACCAATGGGTACTAGGTTATGAGAAGTCCAGTCACAAACGCTATAGAACCAGCCACCAGTCGCAGATACTAGCTTGTCAGTCCGGTAGTGCGAACCTGCTTATATCCACTGCCTTTCTTCGGCACATACACACATGCACACAGGCGCACACGGCGACGGAAACACGAACGTGGTTAGAACTCTTGCCCCAGCCACCTACTGCTCCGTGTGCGCGTGTATGTTTGTGTGTATATGCACGCGCGCGTGTGTGTGTGTGTGTGCGCGCGCGCGCACAAGCGCACAAGTGTTCGTTTGTGTGTAATTTTTCCTGCTTCCTGCTCGGCTTGCTTTTGCAAACAAGGGTGGATTGAAGAAACGTTTGACCATTCGCTGACCCCGACGGGGCGCTCCGCGGTGGAGTTCTTGATCGGATGTATACGCCCGCCCCATCGTCCGGGAAACCGAGTCTCCCAAACGTACGCCCCGTGTGGCCTGTGCGAGAATGCCCTGTTCACCTGAAAATGTGTACAAAAATCACCACCACTTCACTCGAATCACCTTTCTGCCTCTGGTCGCACCGGACAGGCACGCACAGACGGGAAGCCTTTCGGGTGAGAACTGAACCGACATAGGGCGCCAGCGCTCGGTGCATGGACTGGCCTGCCGCGAGTCGATCGGATTCTTGCCGAACCCGATGCCGACGATGACATCCGGCGCAGGCGCAGCCGCGGCTCCGTTGCTGATGACGTCGAAGCGTACCGTACTCCCTACTGGCATCATCCATCCTCTCTGTATCATCCCGCGAGGCGTCTTCCCGCAATCTAAAACACCCACGGGAGGATTTTTTTAAAGGAAGAAACCCCTAACCGTGGACATCATGCTTTGGCTGCCGCGCTCCACACCTTCGTGTGTGTGTGTGTGTGTGTGTGTGTGTGTGTGTGTGTGTGTGTGTGTGTGTGTGTGTGTGTGTGTGTGTGTGCGTGTGTGCTAGGTGTCCAGGAGGTTGGTCCGCTGCGAACAACAACTCCAGTTTCGTCGATTATCGATTCGTCGACTTCCAGCTTCTTTTCTTCCAGTGCTGAAGTCATGTGTGCGTCGGCGCACTACCACAGCCAACGGATCCGCTTCCAGTGTCGCTGTGCACGGATTGCATAACATGCAATTTTTCTCTGTCATGCCGCCGTGCACGGCTGGCTTGAGGCTTGACCCGACACCCACACAACGGTGCCAGCGGACGCGCAGGGAGTGCGTACCTGTGGCGGTACGGAAGGTCGTGACGCTGGTGTTGAGCGGAATGTGCGCTACAAGGTGCACAGATCGGACACTCTTCAGGTGGTCCAACTAGCAGCTACCCTCTCTGGAGGTTCTTCTGATAAGCTCGGCTCGGAAATCTCGGAACTCTTTTGTCTCCCGTGTGTCCCTTTCGTCCATTCGCATTAGGACCTTACTATCTCATCTATACACTCTATATACTGCGCACTCACTCGTTTACAGTTCATCTGCTCCTCTCCATCATTCACGCTTGTAATGTCTTCTCGTATTGAGATTGGAAATATGTAACCATCCGATTATCTGTGCTCAAGTTCAATCACCAAGCGCATGATCTTCGCATCACAAACGCAGGACAAACGCAGTACGCGTACGCAGGACTAACTATCGAGCTACGGGTGTCATGAAGTCAAACGAAGCCAGAAATAGGTGTCCTATAGACCTACCTGAGGGTGCTGTGCCAATGTATGAGTTGGCGATCGCTTTGAACATCGCGTGCAGTGTCGCGTGCATTATCTAATAACGATACTGCCTATATCAGTTCATAAAAGTTCGTATTTATTTCATAACCTATGTTGTCTCCTGAATGGTTTACGCTTAATACTTCAAACACAATACTTTTGTGTTAATTGTTTTCACATGTTCAAGTTCTCAAGTTCTGCGAGAACGCCGTCTAGAGCGCATCTTGCTACGCTGTGGGAACGTTACTAAGCGGATACTCTTGTAGAATAGTTTATAAATACTAATAACTGGACGCAACCTGCCAGTGCAATCAAATCCACCAGTAGTTGATTACCCAGGTCGCATCTGGTGGCTGCACCGAACCCAAGCATCAGTTCACCGTCAGTACAAGCTAGCAAGGTAAATTCGTCGTACAGAGCTATAAGTAACGATCAAAGTAAGTAGAATGCCCGGCGCCTTGCTTCCCCCGCTCAGAACGCAATCTTCGGCTCGGCCGTGCAGACGTCGTCGTACCACCACGCCTTGATGTCCCGGTAGTGCTGCAGCTTCTCGCGCGCACCGACCGCGTGCAGCCGCTGGCACAGGTCGCAGAACGGCTGCGGGCGCTCCAGCGCGTAGTGCCGCTTCCACCAGAAGTACCGGACGTACTCGTGCGGGTTGTCGCGCAGGTACAGCAGGTAGGTCGCGAGCTGCTCGACCGTCGCGAAGTCCTGCACGTTGATGTACGAGCCGGGCGGCAGGAAGCGGTTGTAGTCGGCCCCGCCGAACACGACCGGCACGATGTCGTGCTCGAGCGCGTTGTACAGCTTCTCCGTGACGTAGTCGACGCACAGCGAGTTCTCGAACGACAGGTAGAACCAGTACACCGTGTCCAGCATCCGGTTGCACTCGGGGTTGCCGCGCTCACACCTGGGAGGGAGGAGAACGAGAGGGCTGTGAGAGGTTGTGCAAGTCTACCGAGCGTGGGCACTTGCAAGAACAAACACGCACTTCAGCGGACCGCACGTGCCGTACACGTCGACTTCCAGGCCGGCCTGCTGCATCCGCTGCACCAGCCGATCCCGCCCGGACAGGGCCCCGCAGTGCGACACGAACTGGGCCGCCAGCTTGCGCTTGGTGGACGCGAGCGCGGCCTGCGTGTCGTTCGCGTACTCGTGGTGCCCGTTGCGCCAGCTGGGACGCACCGCCGGCCCGATCACCTCGCCGCTCTCCAGGTCGACCAGGTTCATGTAGTTGAACAGCACGTCCGAGTCCAGCCGGTACGTCATCGTCCAGTTGAAGTAGCTCGCGTCGAGCGTGAGCTTGTGCTTGGTGTGCGCGGGCGACTCCATCAGCGCGGCCACGTACACCTGCGCCGGGTGGCGCCACGCCGGCAGCTGCCGGTCCCAGGGCGACGCGACGTGGAACACGACCGCGTCGTACGCGGTGACGGGCTGGATCAGGTCCGGATCGGTCGTCAGCACGCAGTCCGTCGCCGGGCAGTGCGTCGCGCCGAAGTAGTCCGGCCCGAGCGTCCCGTCCGGCAGGCCCCAGTGCGCCTCGGTGAAGAAGCTGGTGTAGAGCAGGATGTAGCGAGTGCCGGTGCCCCGGAGCTGCTCCTCCTCGAGCTGCCGGGCCCGGTCCCGGTTCGACTCACTCAGCACCTGGTACGAGTTGATGGACGCCTTCAGGCACTGGTCGTACACGACCAGGTGCAGAAACAGGTAGCACACCAGCAGCGCACCGACCAGCGACAGCAGATGCTTTCGGTACATGGCGCTCGTCTTGCACAGGCGTCCTACTGTTTGGGACACCATGCGGTTACGCGTAGATCTTACGCCCGGCCACAGAGAGATTAGTGACAGACACCCACACACACACGCGCACACACACGAGCTCTGGAGATTCCGTACCCGAGACTGGCACTAGAGTGATCCAGTCATATCACCCAATTCAAGACTTCAGCTCCAACACACGATTAGGCACGTCTTCTAGCTCCGTGCTGTTGCCACCATTGTGCACTGACTCATTGCACACGCACCAACATGTCCAAAATCAATCGGTGCGAGTGAGTTCGAGCGAGACAACAAGAGTGAAGCCCATATCTGCGCACTGATATGTGTGTACTTTTTGATTGTGCGCTTTACACCTATCGACGGATGCGTCGGGTTCCAGCGATCAACCCGCCGCGCTTCTACTCGATAGCAATGGCTCACACGATAAAGGAACCTCTTCTGCGTAAAAAAAAACGGACCGTTGTTTGGCGGCGCGCTGACAAACGTCACGGCGAGAAGTCGCCCAACTCAGGGCCTGGAATGGATTGTTTACGGACAAACACATGCATTCAAGATAACGACAACGGCTTGGACCTCTTCAACGGACGCGGGTTCGCATGGTACAAGATGGATCAATCGATAAAGGGATTGTTGTTTCTTTCCTTTCCCGTGGTCTTTCTCGCCCTCTTTCTCGCTCACTCTTGCCCGGCTCAACACACGCGACTGTTAACATTCTTGCTCCGGTTTATTCCTTTTCGTATGGGCCGTTGTGACCCCCGACGGTCGGCTGCTAGCACGTGCAGGAGGCATCGCCACATCCCGGCCCGGTGGCCGATCCGTCCGCGCCGGTTGCGTCACCACAGCCGCACCCACCGGCCCCGATCTGGTCCCGGGCGCCCGTCTGTCCATCGCCGGTCGTCACCGCTGCGTCTCGGGGCATGTTCCGGCTCGAGCTGGTGTTGCAGCTGCATGTGCAGTCGGAATCGCACGGCCGGCAGCCGCAGCTGCGCTTACTCATCATGCGCAAACACTTGCAGTCTGCGGGCGCCGTGTCGGTCGGTGCGGGTGGGTTGTAGTGCATTGAGCGAACCACCATGAAACGAGCGGGAGACAGAGAAAGAGAGAGAGAAAGAGAAGAAAAGAATGGCTTAATAGAGGTGTGTTCGACACGACGCGAAACAAAAGCGATGTTTTTCTACCGACGCAATTCTGCACAGTCGCGAGCGATCACACAGTGCGGTAAGTTAGTAACAGCGGGCGGTCAAAACTATTTTTATAATAATTTTCCTTTTTTATTTTTATAACATATCTAAACTGTCTCTCACACACTGTGCTTGCTTCGTACGGAGTTAAGCATTCTTTTTTTATTTTTAATATTAATTGAAAAAAAAGTAACCCGGCTGCACTCGGCTCGAGTGCAATACGCTTCAAATGCTGTAACTAGAATATTAGCGCCTACGAGGGGAGAACCGAGCAGAAAAGTATTATTTTTTATGAATTCGATTCGCCATTGCTGTTTATTTATCGATTTTTATTTCAAAGTTTGAACTAAAATGTTATATTACCACAAAAACAGTGTTTGGGCTATGGTGAGTCTCGGCGGTTAACGGTTTTAGTTAATTTCAGACGACATAGTTCGATCTGTAGCTTTGCCTTTTGTTTTAGTAGTGGATGTGGTTGTTATACATTGTTACGGCATTTATTGTGTTTTTTTTTTCTCTTCGAGATAGAAAACTGTCAAAATATAGTCGTTTTGCAAATGTAGAAAAATATTAAAAATAAATAAAAATTCGGATATTTCGCATCTCTCTGTGTCTCACATAAGAACCAAGTCATGATACCATTACGCTGGTGTTGGAGGAGTTGAAATGTAGATTTTTGTTATTTTGCTAATTTTATTGCAACGATTCTATAAAATTGTAATAAGTACAGGCTACAAAAATATCTAAAAATCACTTTTTGATTGTCATTGCACAATTTCACTAACCTTTGCCACACGTTCTGCACGGCATTTCCGCAGCACGGTTGCTGGAGGCAAATAATTAAGTACGAGCAGCGGAGTGTTGATAGAAGTCGATCGAGTGCGGTTGAGCTTGAGCTTTTGATCGTACGTAGAACCAGCTGACACAATTGTTGCCGTATTAGCCTTGTGCAGATGAATCAAACGTGTTGTGTTCGATTTCGCGGTTTGAAGAATAAAAATGTAGAAAACTGAACGGGTAAAGCAAGACACTCAGAAGAACGGCGGTTGTTTTCCGGATTAGATAATCCCGCGCTCGGTCAACGAAAGCCTGCACCACGCAACGAACTGCACAAATGCACTGCCGATCAGATACTAAATCAACCAAAAAGCGGCACCCCGCCACCATTCGCCAGTGGGCATTAGGTTTGTTTCATTGGGAGTATTTTTTTTACCTTCACTCGATGCGAAACTAATGCATCGCAAAAAAAAAGTAGAACTAGCACAGCTAAAAATGCACGCAGTCTGTCGCGCACCTTCTAGCCGGGGTGGTTTTTCTTCGAGATAGAAAAAAAAACACCCCACCCGTGTTTGTTTATCTTGCTCGTTTCGTCTGCTCTTCGCCTCGCAACACAACACTATTCCTACATAGCCATAACTTGCTAATGCAGCCGCACAACACGGTGATTTGACCCAATTGGACGATTTTCGCCAATAAACCGGTTTTCTTGACACCTATACTAGACTCTGACTATTCGTGTCAAATTGTTATGAACAATAAACAATTTTAAAATAAAACTCAATATATCTACTCATTTTATCCACAATTCGGGTTCAAAAACCCCAAAAAGTGGCTCTAAACGGTCCTTAAATCACGGAGCTACGCAATTTGTTTTCCGAAGTTCAACACACCGATCAAGCGCGATCGTAGTCCGCACTATAGGATCGAGCCGATCCATAAGGTATAAAATAAATATTTCAGTTAGAGAATTTAACATTATTAAACCTGAACATAAAAAATAGCTCTCTAAGAACTGTACTGAGCCGCGGTTTTCAATCCTGAATATGTTTAAAATGAATAAAAAGATACTTTTTTCCCGTATAAGTTAATTCGCATCTGGTTGAATCGAAACGTAATGTGGTTTCATCTACAAATAGCCGCACAGATAGGGATTTCATTCGGTGACGCGGCATAAAATCACATCTCGTTTCAGTGGAAGGGGAAGGGCTAATGAATCACTCCGCTGGCATTGTTCACCGCATAAGCGTCACGTGATGGAGCGTGTCTACCTGCAGCTTCCACTCAGTAACGTAAATCGCCGCAACCTTCTACTGCCATTATCATTACAAATGCTGTGACGGATGCGTTTTATTGTGAACAGAACGATTGAATCGTTGATCCCATAACCTACGTGCCTTCAGCAACAACAACGTCTCAACGGTTTAACAAATTCAATATCATAAAGGTACCGATATGGATCGTCTCGCGCTTTACGCTCGGTCCTGGAACGGGTCCTTGCCGATGTACTTGTCCAGCGCGGCGTTGCTGTCCGGGTCGAGCGCGGACAGGGCGGAGAAGCCCTCCTCGTCCACGAAGCAGATCTCGTGCCCGTCCGGATCGGCCAGTATGATGACGCGCACCGTCGCCTTGCCGGGCGTGTCGAGCGTGATGAGCGGCGTCAGGATCGTACCGCTGGCCGCCTTTATGAGCGCATCGATCCGCGGCTGCTCGTCGTACGGCACCGCGAACGCAATCCGCCCGTACGCCTTGGCCCGATCGAGCGCCTGGCCGCTGGCGAGCTGGCGCAGCTCGAGCACGAACCGGCCCTGATCGTACGACAGTGCGTGCGTGTCCGGGCGGGCCGGCCCGTTCGCTACCGGTGCCATCGTGAGCGTGTCAGCCCAGTAGCGCCGGGAGCGTTCCGCGTCCGTCACGTGCAGTGTCACACGCTGCACCGGATCGGTGCCGGGTGCGACCGCTTCCGGCACCACCAACACCCGGTAGCCGTCCGGGGAGCGGAGCAGCGCGGGCTGTCCGGCTCCACCCTCCTCCACCGGGTAGCCGTGCGTGCGGGCACGCTCCACAATGTCCGCCGAGCGGATCGTCAGACCACCGAAATCGTTACCGAGCGCGTACTCCTTCACGCCGTAGTTGTACGTCAGCTCGATCACGAAATGGGACGCTTCCGGGCCGTAACCGATCATCGTTTTGCTCCAGCGGTTGTCGTACGGGCTGGAGACGAGAGAGAGACAAAGTGGAACGGTGAAATCAACGCGTTTGTTTGCTATTAGTCTCGCGGCAAACGCATCTCCTCACCCGTTGCAGGCAGCATCGCAGCCTTGCGTGAACTCCTCGTGACGTAAAACCTGCATGCCGAGAATTTCGCGGAAGAAGTGAATGTTCTTCGCGCGGTTACCGATCTTAAACACATAGTGCAGTGCTCGGGCGGGAATCATCTTTTTTGTAGCGGAGGCACGTGCCGGTCACCACCGTTTGAGATTGCGTTTGAGACTGCTCGGCTGTTTTACGTCGTTCTTGAATCGCTTCTGTTTGCGCAACGCACGCCGACGACGCCAGACAGTAGCGCCAGGTGGTGGGGTGAAGCTTCTAGCTTTGGAGTGGGACCGGCAGAGAAAGGCACTTGTAACTTGGATCGCAAAGCTGAGATAATGTTTGTTTGCTAGCCAGCAAACGTTGTTTACGCGTCTACACTCGAGTGACAGGATGCTCTGTTGACCAGCGTTGCTGTAGCTGTGATGTATTGACTTTCCCTCACTAGAAGCGCTGTTTTGATTACAGAAGGTTACTTTTAATTAGGAAATTTTGTGTACTTCGAAAGCCTTCATCCGCTTACCTGCACCGGATTGCACTTTTGAAAGCGAAGCGACAAAAACAAAAGATAAACAATACAATGACAGCTTCCCGTTTGACGTTTCAAACCAAGATGTGTATAGAGCGCCACCTGGCGGGCAGTAGTGAAATCACATTTGAAAAATACGGTTCAAGGGCAGCTAAACAAACGAAACTTTTAACTAAAACCTGATATTAATCGTGTTTATTTCCAAGTTTCCTCAGTAAAACCTCAGTTCTATCTTTCAAGCACTGTGTGAAACTTTAAAATGGAATGTTAATAAAGCATTGGTGCAGAGCGAATTGCATACTTTCTCGCAGTGACTCTCTAAATCGGTCTGAAAGTTTGGAATGTGTGCTGGACACGATATTTAAATGCATTACTAACTGTTTCTGTATTGATTCTCGTTAAAGGTTGCGAGGCAAACAAAATGCGCTGCATTCGCATTCTCATTCATTTCCACTGAGTGCTGTAACGGACCGCATAGCTCCGTCGCACAGCGGTCGTTGAACCAATGAGCGAGCGTTCGGAATGGTACAAGTGGTTAGAATTCGAACGAGGCGCACTTGAGCGGGTTGTCGGAATTGGACGTCTGGATGTTACCAATTTCATGAGAAATCAGCGTTTTTTTTTCCCCAAACCCATGCATAAACTCTTAGAGGTTATACGAACCCGGTATGGGTTACGGCTGCTCCACTGTGTTTGGATCGCTTCATGAGCTAGTCGTTCTCTTCACGATTCCAAAATCTTGGCGTAAGTTTTCAGGTTGAAGTACATGATCCAGAACATTCATTAAAGCCAGAGTGCAGGTTTCATTCGCTACCGAACCGAATCGGGCCACCGGAAAGTGTCAATTTGCCCCGGCAAAGTGTCTGTTAGCGCTAATGTAGGGCACTGCGGCCCACCACATTCCAGCAACGCCACGAGCCTTGGGCCTACGATCAATAATTCACTGATTCGTTAAATGCTCCTCTCCACCCGGGTACGAGTACGCGCAGAGGACAGAGGGGGCCAGGGGCCGTGAGTTAGTCCCCGGTCCGGGGTACGTCACGAAGTTCCGCGAGTCACATCAAGTCTAATAACGTTTTGCGAAGCGCGAAAGTTGCGCAAAAGCCAGTTCGCGTGAAGTTGTGTCCGAACGCGAATTTCGGCTCCCACCACCGGGCCTCTTGACATTGGAGTCGTCCTTTCGACCGCGCGGTCTAGGGACCCGTTGATCGTGGTTGTGTGTAGTGTGCGGCGGTGGAAACCTTTTCGGCACGGTAAGAGAGAGAGAGAGAGAGAGAGAGAGTGAGTGAGCGTGCCCGTTACGAGCAGAAGATGTCGTCTAGGAGCGCGAGAGTTTGGTCGTGATAAGGACGATGCGATGTGGAAAGGGAAGAGCGACCTAATATAATCTTCGCCGAAGATCTATTAACATTAATAACGCTCAGAAGCCCGAAATAGGCCCCGTAGAGAATCAGCTTCAGTCGTGTTTATATTGGTTTGTTTACTGAGGTTAAAATGTCATCGGGAAAGGGGTTTCCAGTCGTACTTTTCAAAACAAAAAAAAAACATCCTTGCACACGTGTTTCCCAAAAGGCAAACTCTCTCGCTCGATCTCTCTCTCTCTCTCTCTCTCTCTTTTTATTACAAATCCCCCTTCGGGAAATAAAATATCTCCATTACAACACCAGAGCCCGGGTTGATAAACGCATGACGCAAACAGAGCAAAACGAAAAAAAGGACACAATATAGAGAGAGTGAGACGGAGAAAGAGAGAAAGCAGGCAGGGAAAGCCTTCACAGGGGTGAATTCGGCGGATGAAAAAACGAGCATGAGCGATGGCGGTTGCGTGGAAAAACGTGAGAGACCGTGAGAGATTTCCCTCCGCCTAAGAGGAAAACTGAACGAGAGATACTGTTCGCCGCATAGCAAAAAAAAAAAACAAAAAAAAAGCAGGCCAACAAGAAAACCGAAGCGTGGTTATGAAATGGGCCTAGAATAATCGCTTTTGCGAAACACAGGGACACAGGCACACAGGCCGTGTGCGTGGTGCGTTATCCTCCCGTGTGCGTGAAGTGTGTTTCAGTTTCAGCCGCCCCGACCCGTCCGGCCCGAGTTTATTGGTGCGTTCGTGGTCATTTCCACTTACTAGTGCGTCTGTTCGTTACTACTAGTGCAGCGCCGCTAATACCGCCCAGTTAGGGTTGACTTTTCGTCGGAATTAAATGTCTATTTATGCAACCGCTCTAGGCAGGCGAAACCGTACAACGGGGGAAGCGACACAGCACGAAAGGGAGACCCAAATCGTAGGGAAATGAGAGGAAAACTGTCTAATCGGGAGAAAGCGCGCGCGCGCGCGCGAGAGAGAGAAAGAGAGGGAGAGACAGAGAGCGAGACTAAACTAACTCTTTAGTTTGTTTTGTTGGAAGTGGAGTGCTGCGAAGATGTGGGTGTATGTGTGCGTGCATGGCTGCGTGTGTTCCTTTTTCCGATGTACGCCAGGAGGGTCGTCCCGAGTTTTCCACCTGCTTCGTTCGGCAGGACTAGGGCACTTGAACGGTAGCAGGCGTAGCAGGCGTCAGCAGGCGTGGGTCTCGTGATTCCCCGTGCGGTGTCGAGGCTGTTGGGTTGTTGTTGTGTTTTCGTTCTTATTGTTGTTGTTTTTTGCCGTTTGTTTGGTCAGTCGGTTTCCTGTCCGACCGCCCCGCGCGCCTGCCTGCCTGTACAGCGCACGAAGCGAACCCCACTGGCACATGTCGGCGATGCTCTGAACTCTGCGGAGTCCAGACGTACTCCTGGTGCTCTTGCTGGCAGTGCCTGTCGGTGCAACGAACTGCTCCTGCTTTCACGGCGATTCAAACGCTGTTCACCGGAAAAAAAAAACGAAACTCGAGGTGATTGTGGGAGAGAGGTTCTACCCCGTGTGTAGCTGTGTGTCTCTGTGTGTATGTGGTGGCCGTGTGGTGGTTTGTGCGGTGTTGAACGGTTTCGAAACACATTTGTGCGTGCGCTTTTGTTCGAGTGGGTTCTTAAAATCGGAATATATCGCCGTACGGTGCGGCTTGACTCTCGCTAAGTGCAGTGTACGAGACGGAGAACGTCGACTACACGGCCGTAGACGTTCCACAGGGCGAACTCGAGACTCGGACTTCGTCGGCAGGTGGCCAGTGAGTGCGGAACGGAAGACGGTAGTAAAAAAAAAACTACACACGTTGTTTTGGCTGTCATGTGTGAGGCAGATCCGAGGCGGAACTGCTAACCGGCGGCACCAGCAAAAACTCCTATCAATCGACTCGACGCACCCGACTCCCAACCAACCCAATACACGGCAATCAAACCCTGCAAAAACGCAAACAACAAACAGTTTTGCGAAAAGTGGGCCTTTTCGATGGAAAAAAATATGTGTGTGCGTGTGCTCGCGCGGGTGTGTGTGTGAGTGGTTGTGTTTATAAAAAGAAATTAATTTGCCACACGATAATTGTTTGAACACTGGTTCGCGCGCGCGACGAAAAGGTTTCACCTTACACGCCGTGTGTGTGTGCGTGTGGGCTCGGGGATTATTTGAGCACTAGCTGTCACTGCAGGTGTCATTTAACCCGTTTTTTTGGCAAACGATGACTGTGTTGCAACGTGAATGCTTGCATGTTTTGTTTCTGTACACGAAAGACATACTTACACTTCAAATCGACATCTCAGAGTGAATGATACACTTGGAAAAACATCTTTGACATTAGGCTGGTGTTTGGCTTGTTTACTTATACGTTTTCACGTGCTATTTGTATGTTGAAACATTGTTTCTGTCACGTGCAGTAAGGAAACGAGCATGAATTGCATATATTAAGGCTGATATCTCAATTTTGCGCCAAAATCTATGCAATTCGCATCACACCAGCGCTGATACGGATGCGCTTTATTAGTAAGTGTATTAAACAGCTCACGCTGGGACTTGAGCACGACTATGAGCCATTTTCTGCTCGAATTTCCATTCCGGCGTCATTTCGCCCCCGAAGATAGCGTTTGCAGCTGTACAAAGTATGTCTTTGCACAAAAATTACCCGGTTCTCGCTTACTCTCGTCTTGACGGCGTGAAGTGGCGGCGTTTTATATTTAATTATCTTCCCATTCATTCTCGCCTCCCCCCACCCTCTCCCCCATTGTCCCCGGGGTCCCCCCCCCCCCCCCCCCCCCCCCCCTCCATCCCACCCACACATCGGTGTACTGCTCGCGGTAACCGGAGAACAATCGATGATTGACAAACGATCGAACCGAACCGTGCGTAACGCCTGAATGTATGTTATCAGCTGTACCGTGCACACCATGTGCGCGCGCACGCGCTCACACGCACGCTCGCTCTCGTTCGCTCTCCGGTTCTGGTTGGCACACCCCCCCCCCCCCCCCTCACCCCACCGGAGCCACCTCCTCCTGATGCCCCTGCAAAAGGGCATTCCGCAATGCAGTTTCGATTGTGTGGCGGACGTCCACCCGCCGTATTATGAGCTTACGAAGCTTGCCAAGAGCGCACCATGTGCGAGCTGTTGCACCACCACCACCACCACCAGCAGCATCATCCGAGCGTAGCCTTAACTCGTGCTCTCTCGCAGTGATGTAGCGAGCGGTAAAGAAAGCCTTTCGTTGCGGCGATAACGCGATAATAGCGCGTTGGTGTAGTGCGCATTGCCTACCTTTGGGCGTGATCAGCCTAAACGTGTGCCCGATTTGTTGTTCCGTTCATTCGAAGCGAGTAAGGTGTAAGAAAGTTGCAAGTAAAGCGTTGATGTAATGCATGCTGCATACCTTGAGGCGCTAATGCAATTCACAATCTGTTTTCGTATCGGTGTTTTAGGCACCGCTCTGGCACCTCTCGAACAAGACATCAGACACGAATAAACCCATACAATCATATGGGGGTGCTCGGTCAGACAGTCTCGAACAAACCAGACAAACACGGTCTCGAACAAGCCAGTTTGGTTTTGTCTGGCATGTTCGATTCACACTCTGCTATGTGAACCTTGGCGATAAATCCGTCACAAAACGTAAAAAAATTGTTGTTTACAATAGTGCGGTGGTTCTGCTTAATAATTTTGTAGTTTATATTACGTTAAAGTGTGGAAATTTAACAAAAATATCGAGTTAAAGCAGTGATTACTACGATGCTACGAATGACATTTCGGTCAGACAGCAGACATTTTCCAGAGCACCCTATCGAACTTGTCTTGTTTGTTTGTTTTGTTCGAGAGGTGCCAGAGCGTGCCTTACTTAACATCAAATTATTGTCAAATTGACCAATATCGTTTGTGAGGATTCTGCAATTCTCTACCCTATTGGAACATCATTATCAACAATAGTCTTTTAGGTGTCAAAATGATCCCTAAAATATTATTTTGAAGACTAGATTTACACTGATAGTTTAAAACTAGGAAAACACAAAAATGTACGTCGTTGTTTACAGCATGAATTCAACAAACTGGTGCATTCACTCTATTCAAGACTTAACGGACAAGGTTCAATAGGTTCTCTGAGAGTAGTAAACAGACGAAATCCCAGACTCTGATCATTCCTTAGATCGTCCTTATAATTCCTCTGTCATGGGTACTCCTGGTTCGTTGGATACTCCTCACGTAGTGTGGATCTCGCCTGATTAGTGTTCTACCAGTATATTCGCCTCAGCGAATCACGCGGAATGTTCGGATACATCACTGGCCGCTCACAGACACGAGCGAGGGGCAAAAAACGGAAGGCGCACGCCAAACGAGCCGCTCCGAAAAAGGAGCAAATGAAGCGATTCTCTCGCTTACGGGCACACGCGGTCCGCCCGTGTTCGCTCGCCCCTCTTGGTCGCCTCGGCCTCGCTTGTGTGTGCGCAAATGCGTTTCACCTACCTACCTTCCGCTCCGTGTCGTCGCCCGCGTTTGCTACTATACTACGCTCCGACGGCTCGCTCACTCACTCGGGCCGCTCTTGCTTGCTTTCCCACGTGGCTTCCCCCCCTCCCGATGTATCCTTGGCGTGACACACACACACACAGTGCGACGCGACGCTCGTAAGGATTCCCGCACAGCAGCACGCCAGCAGCTAGCCCGTAGCTCTGGCGCGCGCGCGTCAGTGTGTGCGTGCTGCTCCGCGCGACCGAGCGCGATTATTATTTAGTTGGGGGTCTTAGCAACCGAACCGTCCAGGTTCGAGACTTCCCCAGTGGGAGCCCCGTTCTTTTCCATTGCAGGGTGTGCGAGTGTGTAGGTGGCCGTGTGGTATGTGCGTTCGAGTTGGCATGTCCCTTTCAAACGGGAGTCATCCTTGGCGGGGCGGGGGAGCGACGAGAGACGTCAATGTTCGATTTCTGGTGAAAACACAGGCCTGCGAGATCTTCCCATGCATTGGGTAGCATCGAACGCCTAGGTTCCAAAGAATTCTTGCCCTGTCGGCAAGGAAATATCTGTAGCTACCTCCTCCTACGGAGTCGTCCAGAGTTTCTCAGTGCGTCGGAGTTGGGGATTTGCGTTCGTTCTCCATCTCCATCTAAAGGCCATCAACAGTAAAGTGTGTTTCGTGGTTCCTGAGTGCGTGGCGTGCGAAGGACGCAACAGAATCGCTCTCCAACATCGATTTTGTGCCCCAAATCGGTTAAGTGCGGTGTGCCGTGCCGCGCACCCATCAGACCAACGGGCGGAGGCGGCTGGCGGGGCACGGGAAAATCAATCGCGCCCCGGAAAGAAACGAAACGGCCAATTAGCTCCAAGCCAAACACACGCGCGGATCGATTTGGTCGCCGGGAGACCGCCGGCCCGAAAAAGCCACACACAAAAAAAAGAAGACCGGACGGGAGTTTGAAATAGAACATGCAGATGTACACATGTGTTTATATTTATATTCGGTTCGTGCGGCGGCGGCGTGCGACGGGCGCGGTAATGGGAAGTATTTTTAGTGCCCTTTCGGTGCACTCTTCCATCGGAGAGGAGGTGTTCTGCTCCTCTGACGCGTATAGCGTGCGCAGCTTCGCAAGCCCGTGCTCTGGCTCAGTGCGTAGTGTCCGCCGCGGAGGAACGGAACGGCCGAAACTGCCCGAGCTTTGCGACACCGCAGCCGGCCGAGTGCGTGTAGATGAATTATTAATATTTAGTTTATTATTAAACTAAATTTAATGCCTGGCCTGGCCTCTCAAACTCACACCGGGCGCTTTTGCGCGTGATACAAGAAGGGAGGAGAAGAAAACTCGCCCGGACCCGTCAGCAGTTTCGGCGTCTCAGTTGCCGCCTTGGTGCTTGTGTGTGTCTGTGTGTGCGAGTGTGCGCCCGATAAAAAGTAAAACTGCACCACAAAGGCCCGGTCGTGGTCGGAAACTTGATCCTCCGTTCCAAAACAGTCCAACCTCATGAACCTAAGGCCAGCGCCGCTGGGAGTTAGGAGCGCTGACGTGTTTGTAATGTTTGGAGCAACAAAGATATCGTTATCGTTGTTTTCGTTGCGTGCGTGCCCGATGATTGACTTCCAGAATGGACGCAGCTGTTCTTGGGAGCTGTTCGCGCTGGCTTCGGGTGTACTCAGGAACATTGAGTGAATCATGAAGATCTTGGTCGGAATGGAATTTGGAACCAGTTCGGTCGTGTAGAGACCACTCCAGATAAGTACGACTTAAGCTCATGCGCTGGTATCTCATCAACTTTCCAACCATTTCGACTACAGCGGATATAAGAGTACCTATACGCCACTTACGTCCGGAACAGTCCACTGATGTTCCCGGTAAAATGCTTCCCATCCATCATCGCCAATTTGGAGCATTCCAAAGCAATCGACGGTGCAAACGATGCGCATGGAACGCACTTGCACTACAAATGCGATTCATCACTATAAACGCGCGCGGCGGGGTGTGTTTTATTGGACGCAGTGTTGAACAAACGCGCACAGGTTCTAAATCCAAAAAGGAGGAGTACATGGGATCTACTTTTCCATCAGTTTTCCACACACGCAAAAAAAAATCATCCCTGTCCTCGAGCTAATTCCGAGAACTCGATAAGCCTATCGTCCGACAAACCGGGACATCAATTAAACCCAACCCAATCGCTCCCCCCTCCTGTCGCCGATCGAAAACCTAACGAGATTTGGGATGTTCGATTCTGTATCACTGCCCTGGTATATCCTTCCCACTTCGTCCTCCACAGCACCCGTTTCTGGTGGGGTTTTTTTCTCTGTTTGATGCGATGCATCGCGTGGGCACAGCATGTGATGCAGCACGTACATTCTAATGCACACACAACCTTACACGCCACGGTGAGAGTCGGAACGGTCGGTGCCGTACGGTTCTGGGCCAACGCGAGAGCACTGGAAGAGCGGTGAGAGATTTTGGCGGCTCCGGTATCCCATTTTGCTGTTGTCGCTGTTGTTGTTGTTGTTGTTGTTGTTGGTGCTACTGTACGCCTTTCCTTTGTGACCGAACCGTGGATCCGCCGCCGACAGGGGTTCCGCACACCAGGGTGCGCTCTGTTTCGCATTGGGCCCGAACGGGTCCTTCGAACGGTCCAACCGACGCGGGCTCCCGGGGGCGGCGAGTTCGCGGTCCAGTACAAACGGCAACGTGTTGCCGGCGGTGGTACGTACCGCCGCGCCCGATCCCGGCGCCCGCCGCGCGCTCCCGCGCGAAGATAAGGCCCCCAGACGTAAACGGGGTGCGCGGTGCAGTTGCGCTAGAAAAGGCCGCCGACTTCAACCGGTGCTCGGGCTCTCGTTGCAGGGTGGTAGTTGCAGCTGCCAGCGTGTAATCCGGGCGACAGATGCCCCTTGTGTGTCGGTCGGAGGGAAGTGCTCGTGCAAGCGTAATGAGTGTGCCGGCCACAGGGCGCAGCAGGTGAATCGGATACGCGGGCGCGCGCGCGCGTGGCGGAAACGACGACAACAACCGTGTGCCGTGAGCGTGGCGGAATGTGCGATAATAGTGCCTAACGCGGCCAGAAACAATACGCCCAACGGAGTGTGTGTGTGTGTGTACGTCCCGAGGTTTTTTTGTTTTTCCAAAAAAAAAACAAAGGTAATAAGGCGCAAACAATCGAATTAGAAACGGAAACCCCGTACCGGGACAGGCGTGTTAGTGTGTTTGTGTGTGTATGTGTGCGCTGTACGTGTAAATAAGGCACACGAACGACCCGGTCCACCCTCTAGCGGAGGTCGACCAGCAGCAGGCGCACCAGGACGTTCCGATAAGCGTTCCAGAAACCACCGCCAGCAGTCATCCGACGCCTGCTCTAGCGGGAGCCGGCCGCTCGCCCTGTCACAATGCCAGTGAAAAAGCAAGGTAAGCTAATGCCCGGAAGTCGCAGGCGTCTGCGTCCGCTGTGGACGTGGAGCAAACGACCTGTGCTATTTATTGGAATCGGGGTTTTTTCGTTATGTACAGATATGGCTGTTTGTTTGGAGAGGCGAGGGCGAGAGAGAGAGTGAAAGAAAGAGAGGTTATATTGCGTGTATGTGTGCGTGGTGGGAAGCCTACCCCATATCCTTTTGTTCCGCATGCTCCACGGGCATTGTTTTGTGACCCACCATTGTCGTCGTGCGACAGGCAGCAGGTCCCACTCCAGCTCCAACGTTGGAGTTTGGAACACTCTCCGCATTAGAGTGGTATACGCGGAGGCGGCTAGAGAACAAAAAAACAAATGTCGCCTACATTAAAAGGGACGCGGGAGAGAAATGAAATTACATTACATTTGATATGGAAATAAAATCAAGCGCTACCCACCCCACTCCGCATTCATTGGAAAAAGATCACAAATTTAATTATGCAGCATCCTGCTCCAGAAACCAACGCAACCGCACACACCGGTACAGCCCGGGCAGGTGTGCGCTGGGTTTGGTTTTGCCTGGCCATATTTATTACGTTTTCGACCAGGGCTGTGCCAACCACGGCAGGGGCGACTTCTGCAAATCCATAACGCTCGGCTTAAACACCGCTCGGAAGTCGAGAGCGGGTCGTCCAGATATTGACTTGACTCGAGTGGGTGGGGCGTTGGACCGGGACGGTAAATCAAGTTCACTTGTGCTTCGCAGGCGTAGTAGGAAGAGGAGAGGCGGGCAGAAAAGTCCTGTAAGCTGCTGGGGGCGTGTACATGTAGCGATACTTACCGCACAGTGACACGGCTTTATGAAGTGGGTAGTTAAACCCGAACGGGGTTCTCCCCAGTTATATAATTGCTATCATCATCATCATCATCATCGTCATCATCATCGACATCGGCGAAGGAGGGCTTTTCGGGTTGGACGGCAAGGATATCTCGGCAAGGACGGCGAAGGGCGGGATGTGAGATAGACGGCATCCGCATGTTGGAAAAGCTGTGTCACTACTCACACCACTCTCTCTCCCCGTGTCCAACGCCTTCGCTCTTCGGCCAACTTTCCCAAGCCTCGGTCGTGTTGGGCCGACCCGATATAAGGTGCTGGAAAGGTAGGGCGAGCGTTGCCGCTTATCCTTCCCTTGACCCAATTCCGGCAACCAAACCGCTCCGACACCTGCAGCCTGCAGCCTGAGCGAACCAGTTGCGCTAAATCCTCCTCTGTCTCCTCCACCGCAGAAGGTTCTGAAGGTTCTGTGTGCAATGTTTCCGGCGGGGGTTGGGTTTTTCTTTCTTTTTTAAACGGATTTGCGATCCAATTTTTAAGCACACATGCGACACGCGACCACAACGTCCGCCGTGTACGGCTGGTGTGTGTGTGTGTGTTTCGAGGAGATGGACCAGTGTGGAGGTCCGGTGCGCTTCCGTGATTACAGCAGCAGCTACACGATGCGGGCGCTAACGATTGGAAATCGTAGTCTCCCCCAGTCGCCACTGCTGCCCGGAGTGAGGGTCTGCTGTCCCAGCACACCTGGAGCAGAGTGAAGGCAGCCATTCCGGTTGAGCAGTAAATGAAACACACAGGCGTTCCCGCACAGGTGTTCCCGAATGGGTTCTTTATGGGCCTTCTTCGTTCTAGATGTGGAAAGGGCATTGTAGTGGCCGATGCACAGTGAGCATCGTGGTGCTAAGATCGGAATAAAATTATTGCTCAATGTTTGATGCATGACATCCCATTGGAATATTAGACACTTTCAGATTAGCTTTCACTAGAGGGCGCTATATAGAATGTTCTGTAAAGTGCATTCCAACAGCTTTCCTTTGGGTTTATTTATTTACTTATATTTTACGGACGTAGCCGTATTGACCATTTTTCGATTGTCGTTGGTTTAGTACAATTCTTACATTTCCTCTCACTGGTGCGCCTTATCCCGAGCTGACTCGGTTGTTGGTGGTATTTGCAGGTCTATTATATGTTTTGCCGGTCTATCCTAACCATTAGTTAGGCGTTTCCACCTAGTTTCCATCTTTCGGTGCGTTCCTTAATTCATGGCTCATGTCTTAGTGCTATGAGAGGCGCTCAGATGAGATCAACCTGTGCCACGTCTCTCGCATCCGTCAACGCCACGAGCGTTGCGGTCCTAGGAGAGGTGAGTACTATCTGTGCCACTTCTGTCGGATACTTCGAAAGGTATCGTCTTCCGGTCTTCTGGTCGATCGGTTTGGCTGTTTGTTGTTTGTTCTTGACAAAAGTCTTCTGACTCCATCCATTCCACTTTCGGTTGACTTACCTGCCTACATAACATAAAATAATTAACACATAAACTTGCAGCATGACAAAACATGAATAATGGGATGGAAGGAAAAGGAATCAAACTAAAAGCCCGTAACTGATAGCGAAGTTATAGATGACCTTCGTATATTGGAGGTCTCTTTCAGCCAAGATGTCACGCATGGGAGTGTTCGGCTCCTTGCCTACCGTCTCTAGTCTCCCTATTAGGGGAGGGCCTAACACTACTGAACTCCTCGCAAACCCACAGAAGGTGATCTACGTCATGGTAGTCTTGTTTTGCTTAACAGCTTCATGTGAAGAGACGATTTTTGGACTTTAATCCAATGGACTTTACTGATAGCTAAGTTATAGATGACCTTCGTATATTGGAGGTCTCTTCCAGCCAAGATGTCACGCATGAGAGTGTTTGGCTCCTTGCCTACCGTCTCTAGTCTCCCTATTAGGGGGGGCCTAACACTACTGAACTCCTCGCAAACCCACAGAAGGTGATCTACGTCATGATAGTCTTGTTTTGCTTAACAGCTTCATGTGAAGAGACGAAACTATTATTTTTGGACTTTAACCGTCGTGTTTTTTTGCTACAAAAGAAGCTAATCTAGCGACCGCTCACACATATCACGTACGTAGTGTACACCGGTGTGCGAACAGCGCACTTGTGTAACACGCGACACGGAGCGAGAATGACAGGCAAGATAACTTTCAGCACTACTAGCTCCCGGCCGAACGTTAAGTGATCGGACCGACGGGTGGGGACCACCCTTGCACCATTATGAATCACATTCCGGCTCGTATCTGTCTTCTGCCCCTGCACGATGGTAGAAGGCTAGAGCAGATGGCTGTCGCTCCGTCCGTTCCCCGTCCATTGCGCGATGCATTGTTTTTATGGTCCGGGCTGGAATGTGCGCGTATGGGGTGATGCGTTGTTTGATGTGTGGGCGTGTGTGTGTGTCAATGGCGCTTTGGACAACGTCCGCTCCTGGGCGAAGAGATGCCGATGGCGAGAAGGCAGTGTGTTTGCATTGTCCAGCACGTACCGGCGCAGTTGCGAACTTCAATGAATGGACGTTTAATAGATCGCAGAAACATGCCGCCCGGGTGCTCCGGGATGTGGATCCGGTCGAACCTGCCGCATACTCCCAACCGAAGAGGGACAGGACACAGGAAGCCTTTGAAAATACTCCTTCCCAACTGTCCTGTCCAACAAAGCCCGCGTTCTCTAAAGCGAGCAGGACAAGTCTACCGTAGCGCCATTACACTCGCTGCTGGAACAACTCCTAGAACGGCTTTCAGCCCGACCGTTTCAGCTCGTCGAACGGAGCGCAATCAACGGAGATCTCGGCACCGCTTGGGAAAGCTGCAAAGCTAGAAAGTTGTCACGTTCCATCACGCTCTCCAGCTCGAGAGCGTGGCGAAAGCGTTTCGATCTCACTTGCGTCCGGGGAGGAGATGCACAACACGCTGGATCGATGTTTGGAGCGGGCAATGGTTCTAATTTTAAGTTTTGAACTGGACCACATTCCTCCGACAAGGTTAATTTCGCACTGAGTGGACGGGGGGTGGCACTATCGATTTGCTATCATGCACGGTCGTGTTCGAACTTTGGAGAGTCGAAGGATACGGATACGGGCGCGCTCAGCAGCGGTGGTTTGCTACGGTCCGATCGATAGTCGATACCGCCCAACAGTTTTAGCATGCAACCGGATGCCTCCTGTCCTTAGTTGTGCGCCCATCCAGCAGACACCTGCAGCCTGCATCGTACGATGCCTATTTGGAGCACGTCACACGTGTTGCTTTTTCAGATAGCGCAGACATTTGCCGTAACGAAAAAAGGAATCGAAATGAAGCTTGTCCTACAGAGATACCGATGTTCCGATTAAAGGTGACTTTTAACAGCATTTCAACAGAAACAAACAATTGCGACAACCCTTTTAAACCAGAATTGAGCGAAAAAAGAGTTTTTGTGGTAGGAACACATTTTCTGCACACTCCACTTTAGAAATTCGGTAGTTTTGCATTAGGGATATACGAAAAGTTGTACAAATTTATTTATTCGGGGCCATCCCATAGCTCAACAAACCTCCCGCCTATCCATCACCGCTTGGGTTCCATTTCAAGTCCGTGCGAAACACACAAACCCCAACGTTAGGTAAGCAGCGTTGGGTGCCGAACCTTAAACTTGGCTGGCGTTTAAAAATAGCCCTAGTGTGTCGTTTCCCCGCTCGCCGTATTGTTGCTGGTCGCGTTCATGTACACATGATCGCTGTTCATTCTTTTCCGTCGATGAAATGACCGAGTTTCTTCGCCGTAAGCACGCGCGCGCACAACTTTCGTACACTAAGCGGTGCGTTTATTTGTGTATTTTGTTTGCCGTCTGCCGTCCCTGCCGTTCGAGGGAATCACCTGCTGCCGGGCCCTGTTTCGGGGCGAAGCGCACGGTGGGGCGAAGTTCTATTTTCGGACCCGCTCCTCCGGTGGCGGCGACGCCACCACCTCAGAATGTAGCGACATGTAGCAGGGCCGGCCACTTAAACAGGCACCGAAGGAACATGACCAGCATTAACAACGGTGACGCTTCGCTATAAAACGTCATGTCAACGGGTAGGGTCATGATGACACACGGCACGCACGGCGCGGGACAAACACTGGAGCGTGCCGGTTTGTGAAGACACCCGGCCGTAATGGAGCGATGGAGGCGACTGGAACAGCTCCAATAAAGTTACTCCGAAACACGACCGTCCCCACCACCGACGTCCCCCGGACTGGCCTTGACTTGAGGCGGTGTGTTTGCCTTGGGCGCAGGTATCAGGTCGCACCGAAAATAGAACGCCCGAAAAACACACACGCCTGGACCTGGACCCGCCATTGAACGATATGAGTTATGACAGGGCACGGAGCGGCCGCAGTTTGCGTGTTAATTGAGTGGTGTTTACTATTCGTTTGCTTTTGCTCTCTCTCTCTCTCTCTCTCTCTCTCTCTCTCTCTCGCTCTCCCACGCACATAATCGCTCCATTTGGCGATTGTCCCCGACGCCATCTTTAAACGCACACAGCTCACCGCTTACAAAACGTTCTTATCGGCGTCCCATTGCTTTCATCTCGTTCGCAGAGGCACACCGGGCACTCGAGCTGCTGGAGGACTACCATTCCCGCCTATCCACGCCGCAGGACCGGGCCCTGCGCAGTGCCATCGAGCGCGTCATCCGGATATTCAAATCGCGCCTCTTCCAGGCCCTGCTCGGTAAGTGTGGCACACCTGTCAAACGTGGAGGACGCACTGGTGGTGGGCTTTGCCAATCTGGGGGCCCCTCCGGGTGCATTCTATCGGCTGAAAGTTGTATCGCCCGCCAAGACACAACAATCCGGCTATTTATAGCGCACAATTAGCGAGATGAAGCTTATGCAAGCGCAACTGCTGCTCTCCGCTTGGCCACCGAAGCAGCCCCGCGACCGAGGACGACCGCGCAAACGTGCGCCCAGGGAGCCCAGGATCGCCGTGCTTGGGCTCGACAATGGGCTGGTGAGGTGGAAGCCGTGCTATCGAGGCCACCACCCGCTGGTTGCCGGAAATTTGGTAAACGTGTGTCCGCCGCGGCAGCCGACAAACCGACATCATCCGCTCCCGTCCATCGAGCCGCTCTAGCCTGCAGCCTTCGAGTGAGGGGGAGACGGTCTACCGTGCTGTACTGCACGGTAGATTCATTTGCGTCATTAAAAATAGCCCCGTAATGCTGCTCCAATTTCTTCGATTTTTTGCTCGCCAGGCGACACACACACACATAGAGAGCGACGCACACATGCCATTTTCCCCGCCGTCGCCTTATCGTTGGACAGGAAAATGTGTTCCCGTTTGGTGTGTCTCTCTGGGCGGACATTTCTTCAACTCTTCGATTAGGCGGCGAAATGAGATGCAAGAAGCGAGCGAGGTGGACGATGCCGCTTTTCTTTCCGCTGGTGCTATTTCGCAACGACGCGCTGCCAGTGGCCGTGGTGGTGGTGGTGGTCGAAGATGTGAAGAGTCACCATCACCACTCACGTATCCCCGGGCCCATCCCGAAGACGGCATCGATCGATTTCGGAGCGCGCGCGTCGCGTGGAGGAGCCTGCGGAGTCGGCAGCCTCCGTTCTGATAACGCCTCGCCCCTTCCCTGCTCGGACACCGTGCCGCTCACGGTCGCAAGACTTTGTGACAGCGGCAGGAAGATGGCGCATCATCCCTGCACCGGCAGCTTCCAGCAATTGGGGGTGGATTTTGAGACGCTGTCAATTTCTGACTGATGATGACGCAGTGAGCTACGGTGATACAGCCATTTTTTCAAAAAAAAAAATTGTTGAAGACCGCTCTGCCCATATAAGAAGCGTCGATGAACGCCGCTTGGTGATGGGGACCGGTCGCATTCGGGCAAGGCCACCCGGACGCCGTGTTGTCTGTGATGATATAGTGCTGCTACTACCACTACTACTACTGCTGCTGCTGCTCTCATGGAGAAAGATTGCCTTCACGTCTCAACTGCGACCACACTCTACCACTCTTTTGTCTCTTCCGCAATCCATCACATTCTGATCTTTTGTTTGCCGGTTCTTCTTTCTCTCTCTCTCCACCGCCCGATAGATATTCAAGAGTTCTACGAGCTAACGCTGCTGGATGAGTCGAAGACCGTGCAGCAGAAGACGGCTGAAACGCTGCTGATTGCCAGCAAATGGGAGCAGGATAATGCGATCAAAGCAAATGAGGTAAGTACGACTGGGAAAGCGGACGCTTGCACATACGGTTTCCTCCGGAGGAAGTAGCTTTAAATCGCCACTGTACATGCTCCCCAAACCCTGCTCCGGAACAGGGTTTCCCAGTGTGCAGCTGACTGTTCGCAGACCCGGGTGCAGTTCCTTGCGTTCCGCACACCGAGCCGCACCTATCGGGAACAATCGTTATAAAATTAGACAGCACGTACTGCTGCACGCCTCGCACCGAACACTTCGACCCCAGGGCGGGCACCCAGGGCAGAAGAGGACAGGCTCATAGCACTCAGGCACTCGGGCACTGGCTGTGCACTGCACTATCACGCACGCATCTACCGGCCCGATTTGTTTATCTGCGCACACACCCGGTTCATTATTTAAACATGGCCGCCCCAACCTAATAACCGTCTCGTACGCCACGAGAAGCGCTCTCGGGCGAGAAGCGTCTGTCAGCGGGCGAACGAGAATCGTGGCGTGAAATACGAGCGTGGCCACCGTACGGTGTGCGTGGCCTATATGCGGCATTAATGGCCGCCGGTCGCTGCGGTGGTTGGGATGGACGCGGCAACCTGACGCGCGCGCACGTTGCCTCGGCTCCCTTCGCCGGCGGTATCATAAACACCGAGCAGTTTCTTCTTTTTTGCCCCCAAAAGTCCTCTCTGTGGGAGGAGCGGGTGTGTGTGTGTTTGTGTGTTGAGATATAGGAGATGACCTGATCTGAATACATCGCTCTTTTATACAGCCGCACGATCTCGTCGTGGTCGGCCCATTCTGAGCGATTGGCCGGCATCTACAACACTAACAGCAACACAGCAAAGCAACCAGCAACAAGCAGCCGAGCGGATAAAAGGTCGTAGTGTATCATCCGCCGAGATCGGTGCGCTCTCGTTCGCACTGCCGCTTCTGCCTGCTTGCGTCCGTTTTGCGCGTTGGGTCCCCGAGGCGGCGCGAAAGGTAGTTTACGATCGCACAGTTGGGGCCTCGCATTATAATGCCTCCCCCCGAGTCACCAGGGGGCGGCCTGTTAACAGCAGGTCCCGGTAATTAAATCTCGCAACAACAACAACAAAAAAAAACGGCGAAAAAAGGGAATCCCACCACCACTCTCGGGGCGGCTCGGTCGGTCGGTCGGGCCTCTCGCTCTCTTCGGTCTCGCTCCGTTTCGCCTCTTTCGCCCCGTGCTGCCGTGTTTCGCCCGCTGCGGGCGAGGCGGTTAGTTGGGTGCAATCATACACGAGTTTTCGATACACGGCGCTCGGCTTACTACTCTGCTGCTGTTCTCTGCGGCTTACTACTAGCGCAGCAGCGTCCCCGGGATACCTGGGAGTGTGTGCGCGCGCGCCCCCTGGCGGACGCGCTGAGTTTTGCGACTCTCCGCGCCACACTGGCCGGACGCGGACACTAGTTGAGATTGATTTGTTTTGGACCGCGGACGCGTGTGTAGTCGGATTTGTTTTTTGACCGCTGTTTTGTTGTTGTTGTTGTTGTTGTTTTGTTGTCTGTTTGCCGATTGTTTCGGTTGGTTGGTTTTGGCGGTGCTCCTTGCGATCTCCGTACATTGTCTGTTCCGATCGTACCGATTTGAAGGGCGCGCTCGAGACACGTGCACGGTCACGAGCATCCTAAGTCGTTGAGTCCCGTGTTTTGCAGGTTCGGTTCGGTGAGTTCTAGCACTAGAGCACCCCCAACAACGTAGCCCATGCGCTCGGAGCACTGATCTATCGCTCCTATCCGTACCGTACGTCCGCGACGAAGATCTAAAGTTCATCTGCCGCCAAGTCAAGGTTGTGTTATTTTTATTTTATTAATCGCATCCCACCGGTTCCACGTGGTGACAGTTGGGCGTGCGTGTGACAGTGATACCGAAGGTTATGAGTGCTCGGGTGGATTCACGCGCACCAGCTCTAGTCTTCTAGGACCGAGAGTTGTTGGGTGCATGTCGGTGTGGTTGGATACGCGGCAGTCACGGGATCTCTGTTGAAGCGAACTCTTCGAGAGTTCCGTTCCAATCGCGAAAGCTTTTCTTTGTCCCGCTCCCAAACTTTACCTCGGTAACGTCTGGTAGCGCGCTTCAGTCGATCGTCCCTAACCACCCGCGTACGATGCGAACATGATTGACTGGGTCTCAATCGTACGCCACTCGCGGCACCGTATCTCGTCGTACGTGTCGCCCCGGCGCCGCACGGACAAACCGAGTGATCGCTATACGGTCTGTACCGATTCGATACCGCTGCCGCACCATGCCGCCAAGTCGAGAGTGAGTGTACGTAAGCGTTCTTTGGTTGTTGCAAACAAACACACGGTGTGCGAGCCTCGCGTTCGAGCCACTGGTGTCAGCTACCGGTCTGTCTAATGGTGGTATCGTTGCCTTTGTTTCCGACCTACTCCGCACAGGCCAACCGCATCAAGCAACAGGAGCAGGAGCAACAGCAACAGCTGCAGCAGCAACAGGCACCGCCGCCGCAGCTGCTGCTCCAGCAGGACGTGGACAGGCAGCCGGTCATCGAGCTGCCGTCGCCGCGGCTGACGACAACCAAAGTGAGTCGTTAGGTGCCCGCTTCCTACTAGTTTTGCGTGCATGCCGTCTTTCTTGTGTGTGTGTGTCTCGCTCTCGTATCGCTGTGCTGGAGTACCCGAGCACCCGATTCCAAGATTTCGTTCTGGGCAGCTCCCCCTCCCGGTAGCATTGTTTGTTCCGTAGGTGCCTAGCAGACGTTAGTGCGTAGTACTTAGCAGCGGCTGCGTTTACAACAGGGCCAGTTGCCCACACACGATATCTCCACTATTCCCAGCTCATCCGAAGTTCCAGAGACCGCGCGTGGGTTTCTACACAGTATAAATACAATAAAACAAAACAAAAAACACCCGAACAAGGTAGTCACACGAAACGCGGCACGGAGAAGGAGAACCAATGAGCTGCCATCTTTTCAACGCCGTTTAGTAGCACCTTTAGTATAGTACACACACACACACCCCACGGTAGCAACTGCTCCAAAACGTTCCCATTTGCCTCCGCTGTTGTATAAAGACAAAAACAGACAAACAAAAAAACTGCATGAACCATTCTCGGAACCTCCAAGTGTGTGCATGTGTATGGTTGCATTTTTTTCGTAGCTGTGGTGTTGTGCGTTATAATTTATCGTTCGTCCTGGTGCTGAAAACCGGCGCGCAGTCTGTGCGGCACCATCATAACCAGCTTTTCCAAGTAAGTACATATCCTTTAACCTTTCTAATAGACCGAACGGGATGACGTGTGGGAGCTGAAGTTTTGTTTTTGCTTTGTTTTTGAAAGGACACCTGTTGTGCAGTGCGAGAACCTTGTTCGAGCACAATAACCTGTATCGATTTTATCAAACTACCTGCGAGCTCTGCCCGTTGCGCTCGGTTTATAGCTCGCATCGGGAGCGTTATCGAAGTTGCGACTGTTCCGCAAGCGCTCACGACTTGACTGAGGGTCGGATTTTGCTGTGAAACAAAAACGTTCCACAACATCTTGCGCGTGTGACGCTGCGAGAGCTTTCGTTCGTCCTTTGATGTCCAGCCAGAGTGTCTAAGATCAAACGAGCTCGACGTGTAAGATCCATCATCAAAAGCAGCTGCCCGGAGAAAGAAAGGAGAAACGTTTGCCGGAAAGTAAAATGAAGCCTGCCTTCACAAGAACCACACCAAGTTCTAAACAACGTACGCAAAATCCACCTAACCAGACAGCCAAAACTCTGTCCGTTTTCTTTTGGTGTGTTCTGTGTCTATTTGTGTCTGCGTGCGTGTGCGTGTGTGTGTGTGAAGCAAGACAATGAAGAGGCCAAAAATAACACAATCAACCGAGAAAAAAGACAAGCTCATATTGGCCCCACGCTCTCATCCCTAATCAAATATAAATCATTCTCGATGCCCACGCTCAGAGTGAGATGGATGTGGTAGGAGCGTATGGCAGAAAGAGTAGCTGCGGACCCCCCGCAGTGCTAATCTCTCGAGTTCGGTGTTTAGTTTCCACCCTGCACACAACCGGCCGCTCGATGATAGGAGCGAATTAGTTTTGTTGCGTTTTTTTTATTATTAATTACTTCGTTCCGTTGATTCGTTAATCTCCTTTCACTTTCATCTCGTTCTTTTGTTGTTTTTGTTTCTATCGTTTCATTGTTGCGGTGCGTTGTTTGTCCTGTAGTTCTCTTGTGCATTAACTCTTCTGGCGGTTTTCGAGTTTTTTCTTCCCCTCGTTGATCCTTTTAATGCGCTGTATGGGAACGCTCGCACTTCAGCACACTTTTAGGGATGCTTGCTGCGTTCTGCCGCTGTCGGCAGATCCTGCATATGTGTGGGTGTTTTTCTTTTTTTGTTTCGCCCTCGTATAGCGATTCACCCGTGTGGTAGGAGTTGTTGCCCGAGCTCGTCCATTCTCGGTGCTTTGCTTTACACCTTCTCTCTGTGCGCACTGTGTGACAGGAGTGCGAGACATCACTCTCCTCCCAAGTTGCGATTGGAATGTGATTTCCATCTCACCCGCCCCGCCGCGGTCAGTTCGGTTTGTGTACCGAGTTTCGTGCAGCTTGCAAATTTTAATCGCTCGCTCTTTGTATAAACCGGCAAGCAAAGCCCAGCAAGCGCAGCGCAGTGTTTATACTCGGACAGGGTTGGCGATTCGTGGACGGTTCTTTTTTTTCTCTCTCTCTCTCTCTCTCTCGTGTGCTCGGAGGGATCCGATCCCGTGAGCGTTGGTCGCGGCCGCGACGAACGTAAACGTTTGTTTACGTCTGATCGTTTAAGCTGGCGGTGAAATCATACAATCGCGCTAAATATGCACTGCGAAAAATGACACGGACCCTCAGGGTTGCTTGCACCCGGGTGTGTTCGGGTTCGGGAGGGCCGGCTGGGACAGTAAAATTGAAATGTGTTCCAACGATTAATCTATTCGCGGAATTCGCGGTTGAAAAATGAGGCTCTCCCCGGCCCGCGCCCGCCCGGTTGGAGATTTAAACGAAATTCAACACCGCACCGGGAAGGGGATGCGTTTGTTTGGTTTATTTAAGATATCTGATGCTTCGCGCTCGCTACGTGTAACCGGCTGCCGGCAGCTTGTGCCAAAGTTTCGTTGGAAAGTATTGGTGCGAATGGTTCTGGATAGGTTGTGGTCTAGTTATACCTAGCGATCTAGAGGATCTAGTGCACACTGACGAAACGTCGATAGTTCTGTGATATAGAACTCGTTTGGAACTCATCTGGTATACTTTTTTCAAAAGAATTTCTTGCACAAAAGTTCTCAAGCAATGCATCGAGCATTGATCCAAACGTGAAATGTGGGGGAAAAAAATCCCTCCAATGCTATATGCTGGATCGTTCTAGCCAATAAACCTGGTACGCTTTTACGGCTCCAAAAACTTTTGCGTAGACCATAAAAATCCGCTATGAACCGAGGGGCTGCATGATGGCCCCACGACACGAACGAATAAGCGAGCATAAACCAACGCAAACATCGCCCGGTATCTCTCAATGTTACGTCTGCGCCCGCGATATCTGCTCCATCGGTTGGCTACCGAAGTCAGGCGACCTCGAGTGCGCCTCGAGCAACCGGTATGCACCGTATTAGCTGATTCAGTGCCATAAATCAATCCATTCATTCCATCCCGCTGCGCAAACGGCGCTGTAAAGCACTCCACGAACCAGATCCAGAAGCGGACACTTGAAACGTTAACGCCGTCATCTGTTCGCCTGTCGAACTGGAACGGAAATCACGCGGGGTGCGGTGGTTAGCTCCGAATAACCCAAGCGATGAGTCGCGCTGCAACTCGCAGCTGCAGCTCCACCAAGCCGCTACGGTGGGAACACGGGGAGGATGCCTTTTTTTACGACTTTTCGGTGCATCTCCGGGCAGTTACGATAGTTTTACGAGCGTCTGCTACGGTTTGGCTGTTTACGGCGGCGGAAGATGCGTCGTTCGCGTCCCGCGAGCGAAGGAGGGGGGGCGAAAGTTATTGCCCCGTTTCGGAAGCACTTGCAGATGCGGGAGCTAGGCAAATGGTGCGGAAAAGTGGACACTTGCCATGATCGCGCTGTAATTGTGTTATGGTTTAGGATGGGTTCGTGCTGCACTTTCCGAAGCAATCGCGTGGAGTGCTCCAATCAATTCGAGTTTTATACATCCCGCTTTCGTCATAATGATTATTGGAAAACAATACTTCAATTGGCTTTTGATTGCGCTTAGTCGTACGTTTGAGGGGAGATAGATTTGGTTCTTCCGCATTGCCGGGTAGACTATAGTTGGAATGGAATCTCCCGAACTGAGTATACCTGTTTGTCAAACGCACATGAACTGCACAGGAAGTACTTTTCCAGGTGCCAGGAGGACTATGTCTTAGTCACGAGATGTCAGTAGGCAACCCAAGCCACTGATAACGACTGGTGAATCACTATTGAGCAACTACGACCAAGAACGTAATGATAACACAAACATCTGTTAATCGAGTTTCCAGCGAATCCATCAATAAGAAACGAGAAAGCGCGCAGTTTATGATGTCCGATTTATCGCCCGGGCTCTCTGTGGCCATCTTTGATTTGTGCAGCTATAGCCGGAGAGTCATTTCGTTATCGTTTTATCACTTTTCGCCCTGATTGGAAATGAAGCTATTGTTGGGTGCAGGGTTCGCTTTTCTCACATAAGTTTGTTGACGTTTTCTTCTTTATCTCACGTTTGGTAGTGAAACTAAATAATGGGCCAAAGGACAATTCTTGGAAAGCGTGCGTGTCAGTCACAAGCCGCAACAAGAAAGCCAGCACGGTTTATTTGCTCCGCCCGTCCCCCGATGTCCTTGAAACCGGACAGGTACCTCGGCCGCGAAGACCGATCGTGCCGTTTGTTAATAAGTGGAAGCGAAATGTGCACACACACATACATACACACACAGTCGCACATATACTTGACCTGCCTTAACGGCACGTGCGTTGCGACCCTGGTCCCTAAGCCGGGAGAGGGTCAAGCTAGAACTGCGCGCCGCAAAGTAGGCCGATCGGTGTGTATGTGTCCGTCTGTCTGTGTGTGTGTGTGTGTATGAGCGAGACGTTGAAGGTGTGCCGGGACGGGTGAGATCGCATCGATCTCGTCCGCGGCGAAGGAGATGTCAATGATCTGGAAACGTCAATCAGCGGTAGCGTTATGAGCCACTTGTATTCAAGCTATTTGCCGCGCCTGAGCGGCTGCCGGGAATCCGACGTCCGGTTCCAAAGTGCGCACACACCGACGGTGCCGTGCTGATGTGCGAGTTGCGTTGGATGTGTCACGCCTAAGCTGGCCGCTCCCGGACAGCGTGTTAAGTGCAACCCCGGCCGTTGTTTGTAGTTGACATTAGCAGCTGCAACTCAACCTGCACCGCTGTGGCTTGGTTTGGTCTGGGTTGTGGAGTCAACAGTGCCACCAGTTACGGGCGATGTTACGGGCGACTTCTTCGCACGTCCGCCGAAGGGTTGTGTCGTAAACCGCTGTTATCGCCCTTCGGCTATGTTGTGGCGAATGTGTGAAACGTGACTCCCCTTGGGGATGCACGCGCGCGCGCGCGCATATGTTTGTAGTTTGGACTGTGACGGAAAATTATCACTACTGGCCGCGATTGCGTTATGATCGGCCCCGGCTACCTGGAGAGTGCGCAGTCCCGCCCCGCGCTTATCGGGGATCTCCGTCGCTTTGGGGCGTGCTAGCCGCACCGCGAACCTTGGAAGCGGGAGATATAAATAGAGCACACCCAGAACGAGGGCACCACACAGCGCGGTGAATGAGACGAACGCACAAACCAGTTCTGGTGCGCAAAAGGGCTGCAAACCCCAATCCAACGGCCATTTCAAATGACGGCTGCAGCTCCCACGGGTGCAGCCCAGTGCAAAAGCTGTGTCAGTTGTGCCGGGTGTGACAAGGACGGTGCAATCTCAAAGCGAAAAGCAAAGTTTTCGCTGCTATCGGTGCACTATAGGATTCGTTCCTTGGAAACAGTGCTTTGTGGAGAAAGTTTGCTATTGAAACAAGTGTATAAAGTACCACAAATATATCTTGTATTGAATTTAATTGACTTAACCTAAAAATGTTATTTTTATACATGATCTCACAGTACAAAACAAACAAAAAATGCAGAAAATTTACAGCCTCAAGCGATGCGAACAAACCGATCATTTATAGAAATCTGATCTTCAAATATGGAGCAAAAAAACAAAAAACAAACACCCCAGTATGATTTCATCCTCCAACTCGGATCACGAACGCGAAAACAGATTGACCAGGGGACGAAAATAATCAAGAAATCGAACGGGATGTTTTCCAACACACGCTCACCCTCGTATGCATCACTTTCGCTTTTGGTGTGGCGGGGGGGGGGGGGGGGGGGGGGGCGTGTGATACCATACGCGCGTTCTCCGTTTGTTTGGCCCCGGCCAGCCCCGGACCGGAAGAAAGTTTATTTCGAAACCATTGATGTCATGTAGGCGCACTCGCGGCTGCTTTACTGCCCCCGATGATGCTGCGCCGGCTCCGTTGTGCACACGCCGCTGCGCGTGCGGGCTTATGTAAGGAGTGTGTGTGTTTGTCAACGGGAAAAACCCAAACTACACGCGTTACTAGCTGGATTTGTTGGATTTTTTTAGCGGTGCTGGAGTTCTCCTGTATGCTTGACGGAATCTGGCTGTCAAAAACTTCGTGTTTTGTACGTCACAAATAGCGTTTTGACAGCCACCCAGTGAGGTCGGGCTCTATCAAGCAAGCAGTGAGTTTCGGCAGATCCAAAGCAGGTTGAGGGGAACATTGGTGCCTTTTTCCAGACACCGTTGCGTTGCTGCAATATATCTAAAAATGTTATTGCAAATTTCCACACGGAGAAAATAGCAGTCGCGCAGACCGCGGCTGCAAAGTCGCATGCGCGTGTGCGCTGGCCAAAAGCGAAAAACGATACAAAAAACACACACACGTGAAGAGGAAGAAGAAACGCGAGCCGCGGCGAGAGAAACCCTGCCTGCAGCGCGCACGGCCCATAGTGCCCGGAGCTCCCGGAGATCGCCGTCAGCAGTCAGTTCGCCGTACTCGGCACCATTGTTCGGTTCGGTTTCCGTCTCGCCGTCTCCGGGGGGGAGGCGAAGAAAGCACCCACCCACCCAGCCGGGCTCCAGTACGGGCGAAGGGTTGTTTTGTGCGGCACTCTCGCTCCGGCAAAATTCGCCCCGAAAGTTGCGAAAACAACAAAGCAAAAGAAGAAGCCCGTGCTCTCTCCAAGCTGTCAAAATTGTACGTCAAAGTTGGGCTTTTTTGTTGTATATATTAGCTCGCGAACCTTCGAACGGTGCGGACGTGCGTGCGTGCGTGCGTGTGTGTGTGTGTTTGTCGTCCCGGTCGCACGCATTCGGTGGAAAAGTGGAAAACCCCACGGCAAACCGTCCTGGCAACCAGTCGCGAATAAAGCGAAAAACACTCCGCGCTCGCGAGTGTGTGCGGGTGCGTACCTGTGCGTGCGTGCGTGTATTTGTGCGTTACGTACGCTGTCCACCGTGTAACCCGTGCCGTACTCCCGTGCGTAATGGGGGAGGCTTTTGCTCCCGGCGTGAATGGGGCGACAAAACACCATTTAAAAATTAAAAAGAACATCCACTCGAAGCGCCGGCGAACGCCCCTTTAATCGGAATTCGGCGTCCGGCGCAGCCCACCACCACTGGACGGGACAGCCAGTGTCTGTCAAACTGAACTAGCGGCTGCGCGTGCCTCTGTGCGTGCGCGCGTGTATGTGTGTGCGTTTGTGTGAGTCGTTTGGGCAGCCGGAAAGTTTGCAGAATTTTGTTTGACTCACTGCGCCTGTTGTCTTGTTGTTTTTGGGGTACGGTGGGCGTATCGAAGGGGGACACCCTTTTTCGAATGAGTAATGGAATGAATGGACGCGGTCTCGGGCTCGTCTCTGCGTGTGTGTGCCTCTGTGTTTTGTTGCCTAACCTGTCTGTGGCAATTTTTTGTGTGTTGTGTCGGTTCTGTGTACGTGGTCGCCGTTGATCCCGTTAGCGAAAGGAAAAGCATTCGTGATCGAGCAGGAAGGAGGCTGCGAGAGAAAGAGAGAGAGAGGGAGAGAGAGAGAGAGAGAGAGAGAAAAAGGGAAGCGGAATGCATCACCGCAGTACCATCGCACGGGGCCCGGTGGTTTTTCGTGTTTTTGTGTATTAAAAATACACACAGCAACAGGAGGAAGAAGATCGCTGCTTCAATCTTCAATCCAACTACCTGCAACGGTGCCAAATGATGGAAAAAACCGATGCAACAACCCCTCAAGCAACCATTATCAAAGCCCTCGCTTGCGTGCGTGCGTGCCTTCGAGTCTGTGCTTGTATGTGTGTGTGCGTGTGAAGTTATGTGTGGTGGATTTTGTGTCGCGCTTTTAATGTCTTTCTCATTCCTCCACCTTATTCGGTTCGGTCTTCTTTCGTTACGCCTTTCTAACTCTCGCACACACACATGCGCGTACACACACACACACACACCGGTGTGAGCTCACGGAATGGGAAGAAATGTCGTGAGTTCTCTCAAACCCTTTCCCCTCGCGCGGAGTGATCCCGAATCGAGCAGCTTCCGAGTGACAGCTTCCCATTCGAGCAGTCGATCAAGCTTTGCAGGCACTTTGTTGTGTTGCTGTTTTGGTGGTGGCTATTGCCGATTGAATCGTGCGGGCACGAATCATCGATATTCCGCGGCGATGGAAAAGGGTAAAGGCGAGACGTGCACCGGCGCCGGGTGAAAATGCAGGGTTCGCTGGCCCCGCACGGTTCGCCGGACTGCTCGAATTTTAACCCGAGCCAGCCGCAGCGAAGTTTCCTCTCTCTCTCTCTCTCTCTCTCGCTCTCTGGCACGCTGACCTTGTTCGCTGCAGCACGCATTTGTGAAAAAAAACCGTTTCGACAGCGATCCCATGAAACCAACCAAAACGACCCATCTTCGATCGGAGAAAATTGTCAGCAAGGCGATTTTTCCAAACCGTGCGCGCGCGCGCGCGCGCAGCCAGAGCGAGAGAGAGATAAAAAGAGAGAAAGACAAGGTTATGCGCGCGCCGTTTTCCACCGCTTTTCACCTCCTCTTGTCCATCGTTTTTTTTGTCATGTGTCCCTTTACTGCACATTCCGTCGCGTCCCTTCCTTCCTCGGTTGAGCGTGTTTGTGTGTTTGTGTGCGGTAAAATTTCAACGGTGGCCACATATGGCACGCATATGCGAGGAATGCGTCATCAATGGCATGCCTAATTGTGTACGTATGTGTGTGTGTGTGTGTGTGTGGTGCAGAAGTCACCGAAACGGTTTTTGGTTTCACGACAATGCTGCTGGCTGACGCTTTGGAATGCGGGCAGCGAAAATCAAATCGCCGTGTGTGTCTGTGTGTGTGTGTGTGTGTATTATAAGACAACATTGAATGCACCTAAAGCCATTCGTTAACTGTCGTGCCTACATTTCGTTTCACCTAGAAACATATTCAGGCTTGTTTTAAAACTCGCAGCAGGGTTCGTCGCTTAGGCACCAACAGCAAAAAGAAGCGAAACAAAAATCTGCCCTGTGAGGTATGGAATATGACATTCAACGCGTCATTCATGGACACGACAGTGCGCGCGTGCGCGCGCGTGTGTATGTGCGTTTGTATTTAAATCATTCATGCGTGCGTGCAGCGAGTTTAGGGAAAGAGAACGACCAAACGAACGAACTCAGCACAAGTGTCACTCAATGCGCCACTCGCCACGCATTAACGGGCACCCAGGTGTATATGTGTGTGTGTGTGGTCTCTCGAGCCGGTTTCCTCCCGTTCGGAGCCGCCCAGTGCCCTGTAACCCCGTTTTCGCTGGATGCAAACCTTCTACACGGGCCAAATCAAAACAACCGATTGGCGTTCCGTCCTCGTGCGCAGATCTGGATCGATCTAGACAGACTGCTGTTGCAAACTGTTTGTGCGTGTGCCTGAACTTAGTAGAGCAGTGGACCAGGGTGAGATTCCTAGTGTTTTTGCCGTGCTTGTCGTGCGCCCAATCAAACATCCTCCGCCCGTCAAACAAACCAACGATCAAAGGCTGCAGCATCCATCAAACAACGAACTCAATCAATACACACACACACACACACACATACGCGCGTCGAATTTGGATCGAAATTCGGTACAGGTGGCGCAAACCCTGCCCAAGTGACCCGAGTGCTTTGCGTGCTACATTGCTCGCGGGAACAATTAAAACATAAGCTACCTTACATAACGCACGAAATCCAGCACATTTGCGTGTGTTCGTTTTGTGTCGCAAACATGCCGAAACAATGCAGTAGATGAAGTATCGAGCTATCTGATAAAGATGTGTCGGTGTGATGTCTGCTCTGTTTTGTCTCCAACATGCAGTTAAAGCTGAATACTAGGACAGATCTGAAGCTCAAGCAGAACAGATAACTAGATGAGTTACTCTATTTCTGGATCTGCGCTTTCCAGATACGCCCGGTTGGTTGGAATATGTTATGTTTTTAGAGGTGTCAAAGACAACGTTATTTTGGCAAAAACTCCACCGGAGCATCATCCTCTCAAACGCGGCTAGGAAGGTTTCGTCAGATTTGGACAGGATCTTTGTTGCGTCTAGTACTACTTTGAAATTGGTTTGTTAGTTTTTGAGTGCTTCCAAAGGTGGTTGGGAAGGAGAACAATATGATTTCAGCTGGTATGGAACTGGACCATTCCTGCTTGTCTAATCAGTTTGGAACGAGATTTTGAAAGAGTTCATATGGTTCCACAGTTGAACTCATTCTATTCTTTCCCATATGGCTTTGAAATGAAAGTGTTGGATAAGATATTGGATATATTGGAGGATATTGAAGAACGATGGAATCACTTGGAACATTCTCCAAAACGTTATATTTTATTACGACATGTGAATAACTTCCGAGGATTCTGTCTTGTTGACATATCTGGACATGTCTTCTCCATGCCTCTAGAGAGATACGCATTATTTATGCTGTCTGATGTATATATCTATTTCGAAACAGCTTCACGAGGCGCATAGAAGCTTAAAGAACTATGCAAATCCGCGGAGTTTCGCCAAGTTAACATGTCTGAGCGGGGCAGTATTCTCGATTAAGCGAGGATGGAGGAGCACAAGACACTCGCCCGGGGTAGTGTAGATCCAGACATTGAGGGACGCCTGCTAACTTGGTCACCCTTTTTTGAAATGCAAATCTCAACATCCTCGTAGCAAGGCTATACACACACACACACACACACACACACACACACACACACACCACGGTTCTTCAGCTCCCCGGGGTGTAATGAAGTCAAGGCGAGCCAGGTAATGGCATACTTCGTCCGATAACGATTGTTGCGCCAACCGAGGAAGAAGACAACAACAAAAGATACATTTCATATCTCTGCACGATAAGAAAAGAGTGTGTGTGAGAGAGAGAGAGAGAGAGAGAGAGAGAGAGAGAGAGAGAGAGAGAGAGACTTCTTTTTCGACACATTTGACACGCGGGACGTTCCAAACTAATCAATCCTGTTGGAGGGAGCTCCTACAATGCAATTCTTTGTTATCGCCACCGGGTAGGCTGCTTTATTTCCGATTCTCGAATGCAACTGACCTTGTTTGTGTGTGTGCGCGCGTGTGTGTGTGTGTGTGCCTGTGTTTCGCAAACCAGCGTGCCCAGTTACCTCGTCATCCTTCTATTTTTAACCTCGCCCTGACCAAACACCCCCCCCCCCCCGCACCCTCTACCCCGCCAGCCCCCTTCCACTGCGTTGTTTGTTGTTGTTTCTTTCGGATTGATTTAAATTTCTTCACTCTTCTTTCAACGCTGGCTTCATTTATGTGTACTCTTGTATTTATTTCTCTTTTCTTGTGTTCTCTCTCTCTCTCTTTCTCTCTCTCTCTCTCTCTCTTTTCTCCTCACGATACCACCCCGGTTCACACGATCTGTTTCTGTATATTCTTCATTTCTCCGTATACCAACTTGCACTATTTCAGGTGACTATCGTTTGAATTTGGTGGGATGCTGGGGATGGATCGCGCAGCAAACTTTTACTCGCTGTTGCCTAAGCAAATTGTGCTCTCCACTTTCATCGGATCGTTAGCGTCGGCGAGCGTCGGCAGGTTGGGGAGAGACGGAATGGAAACCATAAAGCGCGAGCGCTAAGGAGGAAAAGAAGCTTATTGTTGTCAGACGGCTCAGGAGGAGTTCGGTTTTTGCTACCTTTTTGCCTATCCTCGGGAGGGGCTTTTTCTTTTCGCTGTCACGAATGTCCATCCTTTACCACACACCAACGCACACACACACACAAACACGCGAGACACAGCCGTGACTCCCACACATTCGCACATAACTCAGCCCGTGGGCGATTTAATCGCGTTTGAAAAACTTCGGAGCAGTAACACGAGGAAGAAAAATCATCCACCCCCGCCCGTCCCCTCCTCTCGTTTCCGCAAAAAGCCTCCCGCATTACGAACGAATGAGCGGCAGGAAAAACTACTCTGTCTGTCGATTTTAGCGCAGAAAAAAAAACCATTGAGAAGAAAAACATGCTGCAGAGCAAAGAATTTAATTTAGCGCGTCTCTCGTGCGTCCCCGTTGCAGTTGATTGTTTGCTGTTTTGTAGCTGTATTTGCTCGGGCCGTCGTTGTTTGTGAAACGCTCCCCACGCCCCATTTCTCTCCCACCTCCCCGAGAGGCGTGCGTTTTATTATTATCTATGTCCTGTGTGTGTGTGTGCGTGTTATTTATTTGCCAGCGTGCGTGTTTATTTATAGTGTAAGCAGCGGTTTTAAACAAGCAACAGCAGCAGTAGCAGCAGCAGCAGCCAAAAAAAAGAAAAGAAGTGCAATAAAAGAAAAGTCAAATTTCCACCCCAACCAACCTCAACCTCACATGTGTGCCTAGGGGGGCGCGGGGTGGGGGACCTGACAGGGAGAGGAGGTGTGCGGGTGGTTCTCCTGTGCACGTTTTGAGAACTCTCTTCCTGACAAACAACAACAGCAACAGCAACAACAAACCCACAAGTGTGTGAGAGAAAGAAAGTACCAAAAGGAAGGGCACAGGAGAACAGAAGAGAGGAGAAACCGAAAGTATGACCACGAGGAAAAAGAAACGTCAGCAGGACGGCGGCGGCGGCGGCGGTGGTGCTGGCGGCGGTGGGGGAGGATTCCTCAAGAAGGTTTCGTCCCTGTTCAGCCTTGACACGGTACAGTAGTAGTGTTGTAGTATCTCCTAGCCATTTAAGTGGTGTCGATAAACGCTTCTCTCTTTTTCCATGTAGTTTGGTGTGCTTTTGCTCTGGTTCTGGGTTTTTTTTTGGTAATTGTTCTAGTTATTATATCTGTCTAGTAGCTCTTACTTCGTGCTTTGTGAATACTTTCTTCGGGCGACGCGGAGCGGAGATTGACTAACCCTGTGCTGGGAGATCGGTAACGAATTCCTTCCACATGCACACACACACACGCGTGTGTGTTCTTCTTAACATCCTATCCGGCTCAAAATCTTCGACTCCTCTGACAGTAACACATCTTTGCTTCATTTGTGCTCTTCGTTAATGTTTTTTTCTTACTTTTTCTGCCTCACCGTAGGTCCCGACATCGAACGCGAACGACACGAAGCAGGTGAGCAATTGGCGAGCGGCCGAGAATGGGAACGAACAAGGAGTCCATCGGCCAGGATGCTTCCTCCGACTAGCGATATGCACCACCGAGAACCAAGCGCGTTAGATAAGGCATTACGAAAGTAATTGGCAGTGCAATTAGCATCCGACGAGCTAAGCCATTACCACCAGGGCTTGACAGTTAGATCCAAGTAGCTTTATCTGCCTGATTGGAAGCATAGACAGGAGTTTTAGCACTGCGAGAGCCGATCTATCTACCGACGTGCTCTAGAACGCTATATTAGATTTTACATGCTTATGAATCACTAGATCCACTCAAAACTCCGCAAGGACTCAGGTTCTTTGAAAGATTAAAGAGTGCACAGGCAATGGAAGAGGTATATTTGATGTTTTTTTGCTCCCTGCCTGGAGACGTTGTAGAGATCTTTTCGAATTCTGAAACAGAAATTCGCTTTTTTAACTCCTGGACGATGTTTGATCGATCGCATTTGACCGCTGGCGATGGGTTATGTCCAGTGAACGACAGGGATGTTATTGGACTTGCCTCACTTAGCTTGTATAACATTTCTACTCTCATCAGCTCTTAGAGAGGTTATTGTGTGATCAGTTCACCGTGTTTAGAGAGGATATAAGGTATTTCTTGCTCACTTTTTGCGTATGTATGAGCTTTTCAAGACGAGTGTCGGTTTACGTATCGAGAATGACGATTCGGTAACTATAATGATCTAAATCCTGTTTGGAGGCCTATTCCAGAGGATTTCCTTCTTACCCTACAATATTTGCGTTTCTTATCGGTCTTGCAGGAGCATAATAGTCATGGGGTTGCCTGAAAACCAGGGGCGTCTATTTCTCCAACGATCAACACGCCTGTGGCTAAGTTATAGTAATTCTAGCTGAAAGCAACTAGTATGATAGTCAAGTCTATTTGAAACAGTAGATATCACAGGACACTGGGTAGATCATAGTAATATCTCGTTGCGAAAGACGTACATTAGAGTCCAAGAAATACAATTAAGATCTAACATAGAGGGATCTAGGACCCAACGGATTTCAGCATCGTGGTACACAGGGAACACCAACCACAGTACATATCACAGATGTTTGGTGAAACATTGAAACATTGAACAACTTGATTTCCAGTCTCAGTCGCAATAGGATAAAAGATAGATGGATCATCTTCGTACCTGTGACGACCAGATTGAGGTATCATAGCAATCAAATCGTTTAAAATAATCAACAACTCAACAGGAGCTAGCTCTGGAGAGGAGTCCGGTTTCTTTCCTCTTAACTTATCCTTGGACACCTGGGGACATGTTACTGATGCTTGCCTTCTACCTTCCCAGCTGAACGGCGACTCGCCCTGGGAGTACGATGAGATCACGCTGCTGCGCGGCTCGACCGGGCTCGGCTTCTCGATCGCGGGCGGCACCGACAACCCGCACATCAATCTCGACGCCTCGATCTACATCACGAAGGTGATCCCGGGCGGTGCGGCCCACGTCGACGGCCGGTTGCAGGTGAACGACTGCATCGTGGCGGTGAACGAGGTGCGGGTGGTGAACGTCACGCACGGCGACGCGGTCGACGCGCTGAAGCAGGCGGGCGACCGCGTAACGCTGGTAGGTAGCACCGTGCTCTCCTGGAACGCTCCCGTCACTCACCCCGGGGATCCTCTCGTCTTGTCTCTTCCAAAAACCCCACAGCAAATCCGCCGGAAGCGGCCACCGGCCCAGGCCCCGAAGCTGGAGGAGATCGAGCTGCTGAAGGGCAGCAAGGGGCTCGGGTTCTCGATTGCGGGCGGCATCGGCAACCAGCACATCCCGGGCGACAACGGCATCTACGTGACGAAGATCATGGAGGGCGGCGCGGCGCACGGCGACGGGCGGCTCGCCGTCGGCGACAAGCTGATCGCGGTCCGGACGCCGGACGGCGGGGAGCGCAATCTCGAGAACGTCGTGCACGAGGAGGCGGTCGCGACGCTGAAGGCGATCACGAACCGCGCGACGCTGATCGTGCAGAAGACGAACATCCTGCAGACGCTCGCGAACTCCATCAGCAACCTGAACTCGCTCTCGACCAACGCGATGAACAGCGTCGGCATCAGCATGGTCGACCATGCGTCGCCGGATGCGGGGAGCGGCCTCGGCGGCGGCGGCGGTGGCGGCGGCGGTGGTGACGCGGGTGGCGTCGGTGACGCGGAGATGCCGACGGCCCGTTCGCATTCGCCGGCGTTCGGGCTGGAGAACAGCTCGTCCCGGTACGCGTCCTCGAACGTGCTGGAGACGGGCATGCCGATCGGGACGCCGCGTGCCGTGAGTAGTGAGGACATTACGCGGTAGGTGCACGCGGTCGAACCGGCCAGCCGAATATCGAGTCTGATTGGGGTTTTCGTTTTTTTTCTTGTTCGCATCAGGGTACCGCGCACGATCGTCATCCGGAAAGGAGCGTCCGGGCTAGGCTTCAACATCGTTGGTGGCGAGGACGGACAGGTGAATATGATGGCGGTGTTGTTGGCATTCTCATCGCTATGAGACGGCATCAATTTTTGAATGAAGTTAGCAATTGCTTCAAACGTTTCAACACAAAGCGTTCAACATCGTTCTTGTTGATGCTCTATGGACATAAATCTAATCTTTGCGAGCGCAACATCCTCTTGTAGCTTTAGTAATGAAAAGTGGCACTTAAAGTCATCCTTTTTGCGTAAAAAGGGATTCATGCTATTAGTTCAGACTATCAGATATCAAAGTTTTCTATGCGGAATGCTCCTAACATCGGATATTTGGACGTCTTGGCTTTACTAAAAGACCTCGAAGAGGCTATGTGTTACACCGTCTGCAAGATCTAGGACTAACGATTGTAACGAGCGTCTGGTTTTTGCGCCCTTTCAGGGAATCTTCGTGTCGTACGTGCTGGCCGGTGGTGCGGCCGATCTCGGCGGTGAGTTGAAGCGCGGCGACCAGCTGCTGTCGGTGAACGGCATCAGCCTCGCGAACGCGTCCCACGAGGATGCGGCCCAGGCCCTGAAGGTAAGGTTTGACGAACCGCTGACATATGCCGCCTGTGCTAAAGTTCGCCCCTGTTCGCCTCGTTTTGCGCAGAACGCCGGCGGCACGGTGACGCTGGTGGTGCAGTACCGACCGGAGGACTACAACCGGTTCGAGCAGCGCATCCAGGAGCTGAAGCAGGCGGTGGCGGCCGGCACCGGCACGCTCCTACGAACCTCCCAGAAGCGTACGCTCTTCGTGCGGTAAGTGCAGCCGGGGCGTCCCGATGGTGTTCCGGAGACTCACGGCTTCCAAATTGTGTGCCCTTCCGCAGCGCTCTCTTCGACTACGACCCGAACCGGGACGACGGGCTGCCGACGCGGGGCCTCCAGTTCCGGCACGGCGACATCCTGCACGTGACGAACGCGTCCGACGACGAGTGGTGGCAGGCGCGGCGCGTGATCGGCGAGGACGAGGAGGAGAGCATCGGCATCGTGCCGTCGAAGCGGCGCTGGGAGCGCAAGCAGCGGGCCCGCGACCGCAGCGTCAAGTTCCAGGGGCACGCCGGCGCCAACAACAACAACAACAACCTGGAAAAGGTACCAGCGGGCAAGCCGAAATCGGCCGAGGCAGAGGAGGAGGAGGTGAATGTTTCCTCCGCGTTTGTTGCTACCCGGGCGGACCCGTGCGCTCACCGGCCGGAAGCTAATCGTTCTCTTTTTTCTCTCCCCCCCCCCCACACCGTTCTGTCCTATCGCCTCCTCCGCGCAGGTGTCGACGCTCGATCGGAAGAAGAAAAACTTCTCCTTCTCCCGCCGGTTCCCGTTCATGAAGAGCAAGGACGACAAGAACGAGGATGGATCCGACCAGGAGCGTAAGTAGAGGGCGCGCACACGCCTCCCGCACACGAAACAGCAACAGTTGCCGCAAAAGCGGAGCGCGTGCGGGTCGCGCAGTGGATGTCACTGTGATCGCTGTGTCTCGATGTTATCTAGCGTTGCCGCTGCGGATCGATGATCGCTTGTATTGCTGTCTCACTCAATCCCGGCCTTACCCCTACACCTCCCACCCCCTCCATCACCACCCTCAGGGCCAAATTTTGCGTTTAATTTATCACACATTTCTTTTCTTTTTTTCTCCATTCTCGTTTTATATTCCCGCAACCGTTCGTCGGTCTCCCGTGCCTGCGTGTGCGTGTGTCTGTCATTGTTTTGCGATTGCAACACATCGAAACCCACCCCACCTTCCACCCCATGCACCCGTATGTCAATGTGCCGTATTCGTGTACCGTGTCCCGTGTCGTTCCCATCTCATCCTGCTGCTGCTGCTGCACACCATCTCACGCCGTGTATTGTTTTTTGGTGACGGGCGCTCCGCCATTTTGCTACATACGCACAGCAAACGGCAACCTTTTGGAGCCGAACCACCACGATCCCGAGCAGCGTAAGTGTCCGCTACTGTGATTGCCTGTTGACGGGTAGAATCGGATGGGATTGGGTTCGAAATGGCTTAAACCATGTGTGCGCAGCTGTTTGTGCAAGCCGTACAGGGGAATACGTAGCAAAAATCGTGACACACATATAAGGCAAAGCAGAATATTAGGCGCACAGGGCATAGCAATTCGCAAATTCCAAGGAAAACGTTCATCGTAATATCAAAACTCTACTTTCGAGATGGAAAATCTAACTCACTGGTAATAGCTGGTTTCGTACAGTAATATTAGTATCGATAAAAATTAGATAACGTTCGTAAAATATTCCTTCATCAAGAAACGAAGACAAGTTTAATAGAAATGTGAAAAGGAAACATCATATGCATGTAAATGAGCAACAGCAACAGCACGACGAACGGCTCTCAAAGTAATTTTATTTTATTTTCTATCTATTCCACGAAGTCGTGTTTACACTACAGAACAGTTTTTTTGTATATCATGATGGCTGTGCAAAGCCAAACACTACCAAACGAACCAAATATGATGTACCAAAATTTGTTGATTAGTATGATAAACGCTAGAAAAGGGGGCGAACGATTATTTGATGTTAACAAACCTAATAGGAGCGGTAGGTGCTGTCCCGCAAAGGTGGCACGGTTTGTCCATACCCTCGCATCCCGCATCCTTCCCTCTCCCTTCATTCCACCTCTCGGTGTTGGGTGTTGTGCTATTGTTTGTGCTACTGTGTGTTCTACCCTTCTGTTCGATTACTTCTACGCACTGCGCTGCTGGCTGTTCACTGTTTGTTGGGTATTTCGTGTTAGATTCGTGCCGGAGGTGAAACACTTCTTCCACACTATCATCTGGGTAGTAGAGGACGCTAAGCTTTTCTCTCTCTCTCTCTGTTGGAGATGATTCTAGGCAACGCAACGAACTAGAACCTCACACACATTAAGACTCACAGACACGGTGGCGTTCCACATCTTTCTTCCGCGTGCTGGGCCGCCGCGCCGTGCAATGCTTCCGATTGTTTCTTTCTCTCCACGCCCTCCAAGTGCGCTGCTTATCCGGAGCGCGCTGAAACCGACGCTTTATGACAGCAACAACAACACACACACACACACGTTTTGTATACTCTAATCGTCATCTCCAATCCATTTCCAGCTTTCATGCTTTGCTACACACAAGAAGACGCGAACGCCGAAGGTAAGTTGTCTCGATACGTTACTGCGGTTGAGTTTTTTTGTTTGTTCGGTTCTGATTTCTTGCCCATTGTTTTAGTATCCCTTTCTCCCGACCCTCCTCCATACCGGATTATATTAAGTACACCGTTTTTTGCGTTTGTTTCCGTTCGTTTCCGTTCGTTGTGCTCTCTCCCACACCGAATACCCGACGGAAGGGTTGGTTGTTGTTATTGGTTGTTTGGTTTGTTCGTTTCAGTCATACTTCATCGTGCGCACTAGTACGCGCCTTTAGAAGCCTCCCTCCTTCTCCTCCCCCCCCCCTCATCACACTGGATCAGACTGAGCACACTGTTTGTACATTGGTTTCAGAGATAGAATAGGGTGCTGAGGTTGTCTCGTTTTTCCAGCAGTTTTTTTCCCCTTAGCTAAGCAACACCTGTTACAGTGCAGAAAAAGAAATCCCGTGTTGAATGGGCAAAATTTATCTAACTACCTTCCTCACCGTCTCAGTCACATCCTTCTCGTCCGTCATCAATCGTTTTCACCCGTTCTCCAGCTGATTCGGTTGTTTCGCCTTTCCCTGGAGCAAACACTGCTCGAAAGTGCTCATGTTTTCATCGCATTGTTTCTTTATTTTATCAACTCTTGTGTTCATCTCTCTCTCTCTCTTTTCACTCTATCTCTTTTACTCTTTCTCTCGCGCTTTTTTCCTTCTTCTCACTTCTTCGTGTGTTCTTTCGTTCCCCCTTTCTCCCTCTTCTTCCTTCCACCCTGTCTTTCATCCTATCGCTTTCACTTTCTCTTTCTTTCCTTCTATATATGTGTGTGTATGCATCTCTTCTGTATTCCCATCCAGGTGGTGGTGAAATAATCTACCGCGTGGAATTACCTGATATGGAGCAGATAACTCTTATCTACCTGGAGAATAACTATGCTGACTGTAAGTCTGCCGCTGGACCCCCAACGCCACCGACTCGACCACACCTATCCTGCTCTGTCTCTTTCTCGCTCTCTCACTCTCTCTCTCTCACACACACTCCTCTACTCCTTGTTTCCCTTACCAATTGTTTTTCCGCATTTTCACACACACTCTCTCTCTCTTTTTCTCTCTTTCGCTTCTCATATTCTTATCGCGCGGTCTCATGTTCCACTCTCACCTTCATTCCCTCATTGACTTTCGTTCTGTTTGTGTTCTTCTCGATCACATTCACACCCGCGTTTTTCGTTTCGTTTCTGCCGACCGTCGAGTTGCTGGTTGTCGAGTTGCAAACCACTTTTAGGTGTACTAGGACTAGGACTTTTGTTCGTTACCGTTTCTCGCATGCTCTCGCTGTTGTGTGTTTGCTGGGGGATAGTTTTCGTTTGTTTTAGCTCGTTCCAGTAGTCCTGTCGATACTGCCACACATGAACAGAGACCCAGAACAGAACACATACTTGTAGCCGGCTTGCCGTCCCTAGCGCACCCAGTTGTCGGATAGTGTGTTGATGATACTTGATGTGTTTAACCGTTTAGTGCATGGGTCTTTCGTTATTCGTTGTTTTTAGAGTATTCTCCTTTTCCGCATGCTGGTTGGTAGCTTTACACGTCTGTTTTCCTTTTTTCGTTGGCGAACATCGCATCTTCCAAAGTTTATCCTCTTCATGGTCTATTTAACATAACTATACGACGATCTGCTCTTTTTTTTTGAATAAAATGAAAACTTGAAGAACTGGATGAAAATAATGTTCTTCTAAGCTGTAGTAAATAAGAAAACACGTCTATTCACATATTTTGCACAGTTTTACAAATATTATTGATTTTTTTTAGACAAAATAACTCTATACGTCCACTTACGAAAACTCCCGATTTTGGAGAAAACAATCGTTTTAAAATCCGTTAAAAAATACAGACAGTTCCGACTTTGCATGCCAAAGGCATATTTATGAAAGATTTTTTTTTCTTAACCTTCTTTTCTCCCCTTTCCGTGCGTTTTGCAAGAGTGCAAATCCAAATTTCGTCTATTTTGAATTTTAGTATTTTTTCGGTGACATATTTTGATTCCAATTATTTTTTTCTCGTAATGCAATGGAAAGATTACCTTTCAATCCATGTATAAACATTGCGGACTCAACATCCGTGAGATGAAACGACAAAATAATAAACGTTGACGAAAAAATGGCTCGCTTGATCGTATACTTATGTTACTGACTGTGTACTCTTCGGAAAAAAGGGGCACAGTTGTCGAAACTGGCATCGAACTTCGCTCTCGTGATCGGAACGAATCCTAACCAAGCACTACAGACGGCCGAAAGCTAAGCGGAACATCCTGGCTCCCGGCATGCCACCGATCTCTCCCATCGCTAAGCTTTTCGTTTCGTTCGCGGGGAGGGGTTTCCGTGTTTCGGTGTAACGTTTCCTACTTGAGTACGCACCTGTTGTCTGCACCACGTCCAACGCATTCTGCCTGCCATCGTTACGTACGTGTCGGGTATAGAGGGTTCCGCAGCAGTTCCACGGTTCTGTTATGGGCAGTTTTTTTCTTCTGTTTCCTTTGTTGGTCCTTTTGGTTTCGAAGCACCGTACCGACTTCCGTCCGTCTAACTGCCGTACCCTGTTTGCGCATTGCAGTGGAGGAGAACATTCTGTCGTACGAGCCGGTCCAGCGCCTGCAGATCACCTACACGCGTCCGGTCATCATTCTGGGCCCGCTGAAGGACCGCATCAACGACGACTTGATCTCGGAGTATCCGAACAAGTTCGGCTCGTGCGTACCACGTAAGTTAACGCACACGACAGCAACACTAGTAACTACCGAGGGGACCAAAACAACAAGAAAAAAGAAGAAAACAAAATTAAAAACCAAGAGTTGTCATTTATGAAGCTTTCTTAATATTTTAAAAATAATTATCGTAATGTATTTTTAAAGGTTTTTCCAAAAACATTATTCACACTTGTACCAGGCTTTAAGATAGTAAATATATAATTTTTATTATTGTTTTCTATTTGCTTTAGATTTTTTTATATTTTTTATTTGATTTTTTTATTTTTTATTATTTTTTTTGCAATTTCATGATTTTATTCTATTCATTTTTATATTGTATCCGATTAGATTAATCAAATCTATCATGAGGCCATCCAAAACCAAACGCAGAAGGCAAAAATACATTGAAAAAGTTTTTATTTCTTATTTTTTGTGAACCTTTTTATCAGCTCTAGCGAGTACACGTGCAGAAAGATATGTTTTAATTGGTTTTAAATTACAAAAAAAAAAATGACAGGAACGAAAAAGTTTGGGAATGGCCTGTCTAAATGTCCGTTCGGTAGCTAAACATGCTTTATTTAGTCGCAAGACCCGTCCGTTTCTAACCTTTGTCCACGTCTAATCACACCGACAGATACCACACGCCCCAAGCGCGACTACGAGGTGGACGGGCGGGACTACCATTTCATCGCGTCCCGCGAGCAGATGGAGAAGGACATCCAGAACCACCTGTTCATCGAGGCAGGCCAGTACAACGACAACCTGTACGGCACGTCGGTCGCGTCCGTGCGCGAGGTGGCGGAGAAGGGCAAACACTGCATACTGGACGTGTCCGGTAACGCGATCAAGCGGCTGCAGGTCGCCCAGCTCTACCCGATCTCGATCTTCATCAAGCCGATGTCGGTGGAGTCGATAATGTACGTTTGCGCGGTACGTGTTCTGTCTTTGTGGACTTTTATCCATCCATGTTTCTCGTTCCGCTCCGACAGGGAAATGAACAGACGCATGACGGAGGAGCAGGCGAAGAAAACCTACGAGCGGACGCTGAAAATGGAGCACGAGTTTGGCGAATACTTTACCGGTAAGGAGGGCCACACAGAACAAGAAAGAAACAGAGAGAAAGAGAGCGAGTTGAAAGCAAAAAACCGAAATAATAACGCCTTGTTCTCCCCCTGCTAGCCATCGTGCAAGGCGATACGATCGAGGAGATTTACGGCAAGGTGAAGAACGTCATCTGGTCCCAGGGCGGACCGACGATCTGGGTGCCGTCGAAGGAATCTCTATGACCGCAGGCAAGCATCACCTGGACGCTGCCACCAAATATGCGCGCCCGGCCCGTGTCCCGCGCCTCCGGCCACCATTAACCCGGCAGTGGGCTGGCGAAATGGGAGGTGGGGGGAAAGGAAAGGGAGGGGAGGGGCCGGCAACGCGCCGTGCGGTGTCGTGTATGTGTTTTCTTTTTGTTTGTTTTGGTTTTGTGTTGACGCCGGGGCCGGGGGACGAGAGAAGATGTTATCAGTCATAAACGTATGTACATGCATATACAAAAATTACAAAAAAAAGAGAAGAAACATAGTGAACGGCGGGGAAGAGGAACGGAAAGAGGAAGATATATGGGCCACCGCAAATAGGGGGCACCCCGCGCTCTGTGCCCACGGGCCGATTCACTTACGCTGCGAGAAAACGTATGAGATCGAGACGGGGAACAGATGCGACAGAGCTAGAGAAAGTATGAGGGATTGTGAAAGATAGAGAGAAAGAAAGATAAAGTGAGCGAAAAGGGAGTAGCGCATTGCAGGAACGGAAGGAAGAAGGAGATAATTTATGAACGGTGTGACTTGTAGCAGCGTAACCGTATATATTACAAATATATATACATATATAGGCGGCCGCGTTTGGTGCGCGTATTATGCGCAAAAGCTTCATTTTCCTCGCCCCAATCAATCCCTACTCCCTCTCTCCCCACCCTTCCCGCCCTTCCTCGCCATTTAGGCTGTTGATAGAGGGAATATAACCTAGAGAAAAAGGCAGTGAGTGGCCGGGCGAGGGCGCTAGACAAAATGCGTACCGGCCGGGTCCACGCGGGACAGAGGTAGAGCAATAGAGTTTGTACGCGTGTATGTGTTTGCGTTTGAGTGCGTTTATGCGAGCACAGTGAGGAAGAGCGAGAGAGAGAGAGAGAGAGAGAGAGAGAGA